>CM077474.1:17378179-17926668 GCA_039654755.1 Calcarius lapponicus | reverse complement strand
GAAGTAACTCTTTGTCTTCTTCTACATAAAAATAAGGTATGCACAAATATATTATTTATTTCTTGAATCAGCTGTAAAATGTACAGTTCTTGTTTGTGCTTTGCATTATGCACCACCAATTTATTTTCATTACTGACAGAGTATTTACCTTTGCAGAAAAAGTACTTGGTACAAAAAGAAATAAGCAAATGGCTTCTGATGCTGTATTATTGTTTGTGAAGCTCCAAAACACAAAGCAACAAGAAGGAACTGGTTTAATTTGCAAAGAATTCCTTGAGTGATTACTTTGTTTTCCTGCAATTTGGATCTGCCAGCTTGGAAATGGCTATTTAAAGGTTTGTGAGGGTTGTCAGCATCATTTAAGAACTGCATAGCTTTACATTAGTGGTAGGTGCTTTCACAGTCAGCTTGTATCTCGACTGTTTAAATCTCCTACTTTTACTAGGCAGCACAGATACCTTGGGATAGATTTTCCGCTTGGCTGAGGCTTGAAATCCTTTTCTGGTGGTGTAAGTTGCCCAGTAAAATGTGTGCCTATTAAATAAATTGCACCCACAGTTCAATGAATGGTGCAAAAATGTATATCCCCGCAAGGTTTTAATAATTAAAAACCCCTTTAAACTCCAAGCCAGCTTATTGCTTTTGAAATCCCTTCACTTTCCCTCATGGATCACATTTTGATAAAACGGACTTTTTCATGCGTAATTTTAATTTTATTTTGTCGAAGTCACATTTTCAGCTGAAAAGGTTGAAAGGGAAAACGTTCAAAGCAGCTCCAGCCAGAAGTTTGCAATCTCAGTGATAAGGCCATCAGTCTGTTAGCATCACCTTCAAGGACTGAATTGTTCTGTGCCGCTAGGGAGGGTGAATCCAACACTCAAAACAACATAAATCAGTGAGATTAATATCTGTGGAGAAAGGACATTTCTCCTAAAGGCAGGAGGCCACACCTTGTTTGGGTGGGTCCAGGGAGTCCAGTGAGCTGGAGGTGTTTTTAAAATGGTCCTTGTGAATATTCATGGTTCATCTAGTTTCACTGTATGGTGAGATACCTCAGAAACATTTCCACGCAATTTCACCCTATGAAGGGAATGACACCTTTTGGATACTTACACGGCATCTGAGGGTGTCTGAAGATCCCAAATTACAGATTTCTCTGCATTTAAAGATCCACCTGCAGGGTTCTTTAAAACTATAAATTCTTGGGCACTGGCACCACAGGCTTTGATACTGCCTGTCATTAATGCTTCTCCTGCCTTCTTCAAACACTTCAACCATCACTTTAATTTTATTTTACATAATACTTTCCCAACAGGATGTAGCTCACATGAACTTACCATCTATATTAAAAAAAAAATAAAAAACAACCAATTTTTTCTATATTACCTGATAATATTTTCACAGAGTTCAGCAGAAGGAGCAGAACCCAAAACACATATGGAATCTGGTAGCAGCTGAGCTTCCTGGAGCATTCTGAGATACCAGCTATTCCCCAAATGGACATCAAAAAATCCTTTTTGATCCTCAAGGTTTTCTGTTTTAATTATTGTGCCAGCCATCCCCCAATGAATAAACAAGGGCATCTTGTTATTTGTCTATTTGCTTGTTTTCTTATGAAGTCACAGTTCTCCTTTTTCCATAAATAATGCTATGGAGCCATTTAATGGGGGTGAGAATTTGTCCATAATATCATACTTATCTAGAATACAATGAATTGAATATCTTTGTGCAGAAAAACACTGAGCTTCTCTTCAGCTCTAAGCTTCAGTCAAGAGGATTTGCCAGACCGGGTCCCATTTTGGCCAAACTGAGTTACAGGGGCAGCACTTTGTGTTGCGTGTGTGAGGCTGAGGTTTGACAGCGCTGGTGGCACAGGGACACACGTGGTGTGCTTGAGAAGCCTTCAGAGATGATCTCCTGCCTCAGCATGCAGCAGAGAAGAGATTTTTAGGTGCCTTGTATTACTGTAAGCAGCAGAAAAGTTAATAAAATTGGATGAAGCTTGTTCTAAGAGGTTGCAGGAGATTTATGGGGGCCTGTAATGAAAAAAGATGGAATGGACAGGGAGGTTTTTTTCAAGAGTCCCATTCAGCAACAGGAGGCTGGAGAAGGGGCTGCACCAGCTCTGTACAAGGCAGAGCAGGCACCTGCTTAGGTTCAGCTTGTTTGATGGAGAGGACATTTTTCCCAACACTTCACTCTTTGACCTTTTCCTTGGCATTTTTATGTGCTGCCTAATGCTCTACAACACACAAGAACAGGGATCTCATTCCCTGCTTGCGCTGTAACAAGTTTGTTGTTTCTATTAGATCAATTCATAATGTAAAATATAACTTATCTGTAAAAGGTTGGCTTGCACTGTTTTTGGTGCTGAATTTGGGTGCAGATACAAGCTCAACATGCAGTACAAAGATTTCTGTGCCTGGAAGATCTGTACCGGTATGTCTTACGGTAGCTTCTATACACACCTTGTCTAAAGTGAAAATCAAAATATTTTATTCCACTAAATAGTGGAGTAAAAGTGATTTATTCCACTAAATAGTGGAGTAAAAATAGGTTAGTAGAAGTGGAGTATTCTAAACAAGAAAAGACAGAGAAATAAAATAATAATAATAATAATAATAATAATAATAGTAATAATAATAGTTGATCAATGGACAGAAATAGTCTAAAAGGCTGGACACAGGTCACTGTTGATGTGTGGGATACAGTGAGTCAGGAATATTGAATGTCAGCTTGCCCAGCGATGCCCAGCACTGGTCTGGTCATAATAACAAAGTACCAGAAATGCAAAAATAAATCCAGGCCAGTTTGGCTTTGAAATAAAAGAGACCAGGCATTTTTCTTTGTTTCTTGGCAGCAGATTATTGCAATGCTTTCCATGTCACTGTCCAGCCCAGGATGCCTCTGCAGTGGACACAGCAGCAGAGCAAGGCAAACAGGGCATGGCAGGGCCTCCCTTGTCCCTGTAAAGGATCAATTTTGGGCTTTCTACACCACCAGCCTCAAAGAAAGGGTGAGCACCTTCAGTTCCCGGGGAATAACCTGTGGAATAAAAAGGAAATGGACAGACCATGTCCATTAGCTCCAATTAATGCAGTAAACCTCCCCTGGATCTTTTCCATTTTCAAGTCCAGGTGTGCAGCACTTTCCCTTATCAGTCTTTCCTTCGAGCCATTAGAAGGAGTCTGTATCTTTCTCTCCCCAAAAATGGAGATTCTACACAAATGTGGCCCACAGCAGGAAACTATACAGTATGGTATAAAGGAACCTTTTATCAAACTTAAAAGGATTAATGCATTTCTTTCAGCAAAAGCTCTGCATGTCTCCCAACTCAAGCAGTTTATAAAAGGAGAAGGATTTTTGTTTAAAATACAGGTAAAGCCCAATTATCCAATGTGAAACCTCAAGCTGTTTGTTTGGGATCAAAATTGAATGAAGCAGCTCCCTCAGTACCATGTCCTAGAATGTCAGTGCATGCATTTTGTGGACAAGGAAGCCACGGGAAAAAGAGAAAGATTTTGGTGTTTAACATCTCAAGCCAGCACTGTTTGCAACTTTTTGGGCCAGGGTAACTGAAGTGCAACAAAGGACCATGGCCAGCAGAGCCTGTCATGATTTCAATTTTCATAACGAAGGATGTGAACAGCCCTTTTCAGAAAATCTTTTACCAGCTGTTTGTCACTGGCTTTTTAGAGCAGTACAATTAAAATTAGAATCGATTTCTTGTCATTGTTACAGGACCACAGCCCATGGAAGCTCTGGGTGTGACACTGCTGGCTCTGCAGAGCTCATGGTTGAGCTGGGGGTGCTCAGTCTGGAGAAAAGGAGACTCAGGGGTGCCCTCATCACTCTCTAGAACTACCTGAGAGGAGGTTGTAGGCAGGTGGGGTTGGGCTCTTTCTCCAGGCAGCACTGACAGAACCAGAGCACACAGTCTCAAGCTGTGCCAAGGGAAATATAGGTTGGATATTAGGAAAAAGTGTTTTACAGAAAGGGTGATAAAGTTCTGGAATGGCTGCCCAGGGAGGTGGTGGAGTCCCCATCCCTGGGTGTGTTTAACAAAGCCTGGGTGTGGCACTGGGGGCCAGGGTTGAGTTGAGCTCTTGGGGCTGGGTTGGGCTTGATGACCTTGAAGGTCTCTTCCAACCCAGCGATTCTGTGATTTGTGATTCTGTGATTTGTGATTCTGTGATTGTGACGGTGGATGTGCAGCTCTGTCACACCCTGCTGTCACAGCTTCAGGAGTTACTCCCCCAGCTGCCCTCTCTGCCCCATCTGCAGTTCCCACTCCCACAGCAGAAGGGAAAGCTCAGCCTTCAGCCACTGCAGTTCAGAGCCTGATGCTTTAGCACAAACCTCCCATTTTGGCTGTGCAGGTGAGATGTTCTGACTCAGGAGCCTTGGTGATGGTCTAACATTGGTGTTTGCTTCACCTTTCCATCCTGGAGGTGCTCCCCACAGCAGAGGCAGGTACACTTTCTCCTCAGAAAAGCAGCTCCCAGGCCATGATGCTTGCTCAAATTACCAGGGAAGGTAATATTCTGAATAACACACTGCTACCTTTTAACTTGACTCCTAATAAAATTGAGGATTAAATCACAATTACATTAGAGAATTATATGCATAAAGAGCTGTAACCAGAGAGTTAAAAATCCTGCATTGACATTGAATCTAAAATTAAAACAAACAAGACAAATTGTAGCCTGAACGGACTCCTACATGATTTGGAATGTCAATGCATTACTTTGCTGTTAATCAAAAGTCCCCTTTCTTTTAACCTCAAGTGTTTGAATGTCTCTCCTGTCTGAATGTCACCACGAGGCAGCTCTGAAGGTCGAGCTGCACCCAGCCCTGCACAGTGTGTCCTTTATCAACCTGTGCCACTTGTTCTTTCCAGGCAAAGGCAGCACTCAGCACAACTCACCTCCTTGAAAGAGGGTTTGCTTTTAATACATTCCAATTAAATCTGGAGGGGGTTGACAGGCTCTGTGAACTCCCCTTGGGGAGTGTAGTGGGGACTGGGAGCTGGGAAATGCCGCTGTTTGTACCTGGGCTGGGGAACTGTGACATGTGTAAAGCAGGACCCCATTTTGGGGTTGAACTGAAGGAAATTCACCCTCAAGAGGCATTTTGTTGATAAGCAGATATACAATAACGTCAATATTTTAAATTAAATGTCAGATTGGCCCAGAAGATTATGTTACCAGGGCCGAGTATTGCATCTCCCCTGGTGTCTCTAGGACTGAGGGTGCTCAGCAGGAGTGAATATCAGCTTCCCTCTGAATCCCAGCCACGGTGCTGCTCAAAGGAAGAGAGCAAGAGATGGCTCAGCTACTGCTGCCCTGGCCCTGCCATGGTATGTGAGAATAACAGAGGTGCTCCCAGAACCGGGTGTTAAATTGCTGGAGTTATTTCAAATACTCCACCAGCTTTGTCTGGTTTTCAGACAAGGGAAGCAACCCTCATGCCAGGAAATTTGAAATGCATGACAGAGTGGTCTACACCATCATAGGAGGGAAACTGGGAGCTATATATAAGAATGGAAAATGTAAATAGTTTGTGCATATCCTGCTCCAAACATATTTCAAGCTGCTCTCTTCTGTTCCCCAAGTAGCTTGTTAATCAATCAGTGAGCCTCTTGTTCTGTTACTCTGCAGACATTATTCGAGTGCCACCTCAGTTATTGTGATTATTCACTACCCCCCAAATCTCCTACAACCTTGTGTGCCTCATCATGGGCTGTTCCTCTCAGTGTTCAGTCAGGCAACCTCATCACTCACCACTGAAATGTTTTATGGCAGATTCCTGATTCCAGAGATGAGGGATGGGGAGGACAAGCCAAGGAAAGGCTCTCACTCAGATCCTATGTTACCTTGCTTTGCCTTGGCCTCTTGGGGCAGCAAAATGCACAAGCAACTTTCCCCCCCTTTTCTTTCTTTCTTTCTTTCTTTTCTTTCTTTCTTTCTTTCTTTCTTTTCTTTTCTTTTCTTTCTTTCTTTCTTTTCTTTTCTTTCTTTCTTTCTTTCTTTCTTTCTTTCTTTCTTTCTTTCTTTCTTTCTTTCTTTCTTTCTTTCTTTCTTTCTTTCTTTCTTCTTCTTTCTTTCTTTCTTTCTTTCTCTTCTTTCTTTCTTTCTTTCTTTCTTCTCTTTCTTTCTTCTCTTTCTTCTCTTTCTTTCTTTCTTCCTTTCTTCCTTTCTTCCTTTCTTCTCTTTCTTCTCTTTCTTCTCTTTCTTTCTTTCTTTCTTTCTTTCTTTCTTTCTTTCTTTCATTAAATGACTCTAATATTGTTTTTTAACATTTACATACTGTACAATGCAACATGTATAGGTAAAAAGCAACTAAAGTTTTATACATTTATCATAAAAATCTTTCTAGATCTAAAATGAAAAATCTGTGACTGATCTTTCCGTTTCCTTGCAATTTTTGTCATTTCCTTGTCATCTGTCATGACCATAAAAGGGAAAAGTAGATACTAAAAACTGTGAAAAACATTAATTATGGTCCCTACTGTAAAGTATCTTTTGAGCTTTTCATGGTGTCCCTTAGACATCCCTGTTTAAAATGTGCTCATAACTGCATTCAACATGGCAGGGAGATATGGGGAGCTCAGTTGTCAGGGGTTCCCTCTGGGTGGTGACTGTGGCACACCAAAGCAAGCTGAAGACATTGGGTATTTTTCTGAGAGGCATTCAGAGCCTGGCATTACTGTGCCCAAATCCAATTTTGGATGTTCTCCTAGGAATTCAGAACAGGTTAAAGAGAGTGAGTCACTCCCCACCTCCCTGTGCCTTTTAAAAAGCCTGGATTTCGTAAGTAACAGAACCATAAAACCAATTTTAAAAATCCTGCCAGACAATCCAGCAGAACGAGGCAGAATTGGGAAGTATTTGTTTGTCAGTGTTTTATACATTTATCTTTAAAATCTTTCTAGATCTAAAGTGAAAATCTGTGACTGATCTTTCAGTTTCCTTGTCATTTTTTGTCATTCCCTTGTCATCTGTCATGACCGTAAAAGGGAAAAGTAGATACTAAAAACTGTGAAAAATCTTAATTATGGGTACCTGGATTTGTTCCATGTGTAAACCATACAAACAGAACAAGCTCACTCAGGTCTGAAACCCTTGTCTGCAGTGAAGGCTTTTATGCAGTGAGGTGCCATTATAATTAAAGCAACCTCCTTTGGTTCTGCACAGTCTGCATTCAGGGCCTCCTGGAAGGAGCATTTAGTCAATTAACTATTTTATTAACCAATTGATTTTTCCTGTTAGTCCTTAACCTCTTTGTACCTCTTAGGAATGGTTATGAAAGCTGAATAAATTGGCTTCTTTCACCTCTAAAAGGCAACAATAAATAATAAAACAGGTTGAACGAGGTTTCAGTGGGGAACCCAAATACGAAGAAAAACACCTGCCGTGTATCATATAATATAAAATACTAACTGCTAGGAGCAGCACAGCATTTCAATAAATCACATTGTCACACTGACCTTTATTGATATACTGTTTCTCAACTTAAAGGATTGGTCCTGGTGCTTTAGGAGATCTTTTGTTGTGAAGGACCTGCAGATTCATCACGTAACAAAAAGATTATTTGCTCACCATGGGGTTGACTAAGTCTATATTCTAAGCAGAAGCAACCCTCTCAAATATTTTGGAGACAGTTAATGTTTGGAGATTTATTTAGCATCACAGGAGAACAAAAACACGCATTCCTGAAATAAGTACAAAATGTGATTTATATTATCACTTAGTACAAAGTGGAGAAAAAAAAGGCAGAATAAAGAAAAGCAAAGCTCTTTCATTTCTGCTAGATAATAAACAGCTTGATTTTATGGAATGTTACACTACCTTGAAACTCTGCAATGACAGTCCAGTGTTGGAAAATTAAATTCACCACACTGGCTGAAACCCAGCAGAGTTATTGGTTCCCCTGTCCCAATGGCTGGAATGAAAGACTAAGAGGGTGTGCAAAGAACACATTTCTGCAGTGACAGAAAATTCCTCACAGTAAAAAAAACATATGTGCTCCTCTAAAGAGCATTCCCTGCTCCAACAAACCCAGCAGAAAAATCCTGATTCACATCCAGAGCATAACAACTGAACTTGCACTGCCTGTCTAAAGAAAATCCAAGTTATAGTCTGGAGATTCTTCCAACATAGAGCCAAGAATTGTAGAATATTCTGTCATATATACAAGATTTTGTACAAATTATGAAGCCTAATGTTCTTCCTGAGCTTCCTTCTGCCTTAAAATATGTGGATATCCTGGGAACATGTGTTCCTGCTACTTTTAATGTTGACTCATGCTGGTTTGAATAAAATTCAGACTCTGGGTGCAGTTGTCCAATGGGATGAGAAGTTGGATGGTTTTGTAAAGCATGAACAACAACAACAAAAAGATTTGTGTGTCTCTTACTGAAGAAGTAGTTTTTAATTTCTCCATTTTTATGTGGCTGTGTAATGAAAAAAGAGGTTGAAGAAAAGAATACATTTAAAGAGCAGCCCACTAGTGTAATTCAGTCACTGAGCAGAGGTCTGTGAAGAGATGTGAGCAACCTGCCCCCTCTTTGAGCCCCTGTGCTCTGACCCCTGTTCTCCCCTGGTCCTGGTGCTCTTGCCCAGAGCAGGAGCAGGACAGGCACTGATTGCTGCTCCTGTTTCAGGAGCCAGCAGAATGTCCCCAGTCCTTGCTGTAACATCTCTCTTTACAAATAAACCCATGGATGGCTCTTCAAACAGTTTCCCAGCTTTGAGGAGCCCTTTTAATGGTGCTGTTCCCCCCACTCTTCCTTCACAGGGAACTTTGTTAAATTCCAGAGCAGTGTCCAAGGCTGTGCTGACCTTCAGGCAATGCCTGGCTGCATTTTCTGTCTTGCTTTTTCCCCCTGACAGCCTCTGCACCGCAGGCTCTTGGCACAAAGGAGCGCTCCCACTGCCCCTTCTTCAGTCACTTCTGATGTTGCAGGAGCCCAGCCTTCCACCTTTCCCCACTCTGCTCATCTCCACCTGCTTCTCTTGGAAAAATTCTACCTCTTGCTGCTTTCTTTGCATCTCTGCACCTGAGCCTTCCTTTTGCTGCTCCTCATCCCACCAAACTGCCAAGGCACCTCATCCACTGCACTGAGGCCACTGCTGGTCACCCCCACCTTCTTTCCTCAGTCCAACCTCCTCCTCACCAACCATAAATCTCACAAGGGGCTCTGGATGATGGGGACAGAGACAACAAACGTTGCATTTAAATACAGAATTGAAATGCCACCACCATATGGCACAATGAGATGAAAGTGAAGTGAGATGTGCCAGGGCAGTGCCTTTGCTTTCCCAGAATATGCCACCAATGATGCAGACAGGCTATTCCTGTGCTGGCACTGCTCCTCTTGGGTGGGAACACACACAGGAGCTGAAGGCAGTAGATTTGTTGACACTTTTGGATATACCTGTCATGCACCCTGCCTCCCTGGCCCCAGGATTCCACAGGAGAAACAGGCCATAATAAACCTGATTGATTTGTGTTTGTCACTCATCCAAGTGGCTTTCACTTTGGTGTCCCTCAATCTTGCTTTTTCATTTTCTTTTGGAGCCACTGAAATCTCACCTTCCAGAGAATCCAAGCTGTTGGACCTGTCATCTGGTTCAAAATGTCTGCACAGCATGAACAAAATTTACTGTCCTCTGTGCAACCTGCCTTGGTGGCTCTAATAGAAAACACAGCAATCCCTCTTTTATGCTCTGCTAGGAAACAATCTGCCCTTTTTTTTTTTTTTCTAGGAAGGGAAAAGTTTTTGATAGCATTTTTGCTAGCTTTATATAAACCAGAAAATCCTCAAAATCCAGCATGCAGCCAACAGTACTCACTGTGAATTTAAATCTTTGAATGTCTTTTCTGTAGTTTCTCCTTAGATTCAAAATCTTACTTAAAGCAAAACTTTAGTCTTTTAAATTACCAGGGCTAAAATGTGGCAGAGCAATTACATGACTGGTGGAGCGCTGTGTGCAGCTGAAGTGTTAATGTCATCAGCACTAATTTGTTTTTGTCTTTTCTCACCCTAAAATTCATTGCTGTTGAAATGTATCACTAGTTTATCATCTTGCGTCCCTTAATCTGCAAAACAATCTCATTCCTCGATGCAATTTTTCAAATGTGACATGTTTTTCAGAAATTTTAAGTTTTTTTGAGTTTAAAGGAAGAAATGGATTTCTTCTTATCCTCTTTGTTTTTTTGTTGTTTAGGTTGTTTTTTGGTTGGTTTTTTGTTTTTTGGTTTGTTTTTTTTTTTTGTTGTTGTTATAGTTGTTTTGTTTTGGGTTGTTTTTTTGTTTTTTTTTGTTTTTTTGTTTTTTTTTTTTTTTTAGGGTTTTTTTTTTTTTTTTTTTGGTACATTTTGTTCTATAAACTCTGTGTCTGGCTGCTGCCAGCCAGAAAGGCCCCACTGAGAGACCCAAGGTCACTGGTAGCTGAAGACAGGCACTGCACAAGTAGTTAGGATGAAAGAATATCCCACTGGGCTTTGGACTTACAGTTTCTTGGCTCTTGTGACTTGAAATAAATGTCTCCTCTCTGTCTGCAGCCACCAGCCATACTCCCTCCCTTGTGAAGCTCCTTGCAGCCAGATTTACACAGGTGAAGAGGATGAAAACCTTCCTCATTTGCTTTATCTATAATGATACATTGAATTCTCTCTGTTAGAAACACTGTGAATTTTTTTACTGGCTTCTGCAGAGCCTGGAATTTCACATAAATATTTTAGTAAATTTCACCTCAACGATTTGTTGTAGAGATTTAGGGATATGCAAAATGTTATTCAGAATGTGCTTTACTTTTTAAAATACTTCAGATAGGATTTGGATTCGTTCTGGGATTTCCCACCTCATAATTACAGGAGAGGAGAGAGACTGAAGTGAAGAGATCTTGTGCTTGGAGTCTTTAGACTGAAGTCTAGGTTACCTTTCAGGCTTTAGTTCTGATTTCCCCTGTGATCTTCTGCATGTTGATTAAACCTTTCAGTCCCTATCCTTACAAATGGGATTAAAACACATCTGTGCTTTATTTGGATGTTACAAAACCCTCACTGATGAGTGGCTACTGTGCCAGCTTGTAAAAATCAGAACAAAAATACAAACTTATCAGCAAAAAGAAACATCCTGAATGTTTGCCACATGGGACACTTGCAACCATCTGGGAACAGACCACAAAACTTTATTCTTTCAGAATGATTTTCTGAACTGCCTAGTCAGCTCAGTCTCCTATGGTTGGAAAGAAATAAGGAAAAACTCTCCATAAAAGTCTTCACAAAAATACATCATGCTTTTAGCTAAAAGCCATCTCTGACCTCCTACACTGCCCATCTCTGAAACAAGCTTGGCTTATGCACTTTAAAGTCTAAAGATATAGAAAAAGAAAGGAAGAGGGACTGCAGATAACCTGCTTAATTCTCTCACTTACAAAATGAAAATGTCCTCTGCACCCTCCTTTAACCTCCTGTCTTTAACAGACGTTCAGCAGGGAATACACTGGAGTCAGTTTGACTTTAGCTATTATTAATGGTATCTTGGATAAAATCATTCACCAAGCAACCAAAGAGTAACTGGATTTTGGCTCTCCAAAGCAATAAAGTAGAAACCCATCATGGAGATCTGCTGCAGAAACAGGAATGGACAGAATGCCTGATGTTCCTCTGAGCTGACAGGGCTTGAGCAGAGATACAATCCTGTGTGATGGATCCAGCTGGATAGGAGACATCACAAACCACAGCCATCAAGTGCAATATCAACATGAACTTTTTACCATGGCATGAGCAAGGGTGCTCAGAAGCCAGCTGTCAAAGCAGAAACCTGCAAAAGGTTTCTCAACACGAATACTTCATATTTAGGAATCAACAGCCACACGAGAAATTAATTTCTGCTCATTCATGGGATCTGAAAGAAGGAAAAAGTAAAAAAAACCCAAAATCTCTCTCTGTCCTTTGGGTCCTGATGAAAAGTGTGTTTTCTTAACAAAAACCTCAAAACTGTGTCTGTTTCAAACAGAAATCTCAGGTTGTCTGAAACATCAAGGCAGCAGTCAAAGTGAGATCCCTGGGGGAGAGAATGCACGAGGTCAGAATGCTGCAGCCTCCCAATTTCAGCAGTGGAAATAAACAGAGCATCAGGTATGCCCTACACCAAAAAGGGCAGAATTAAGGGATTATTAGTCCCTGGCTGTATCAGCCCCTGGCCTTCAGAATCATTCACAATTCGCCTGAAGTTAAACTGCTTGCATATTAATAGGGAGAGGATAGAGACACGTGCCTTGAGGGTCTGAATGAAGTGACAAAAAGCAGGAATTAGCATCTTACTAGATCACCAAGTGCATCTGCTTTTAAAATGTGCAGGGACACCTCTGGCCCCTAGAATCATGCTGCAATTTCCCCCCACTGGTTTCCTAAAGATCTCGGAGGAGTCTTGACTTTTGTCAGTTTTGTTTTTCCTTTAAACAGCAAAGGACTGAAGCAGTAAATTCAGACTTTTGTGAATTTGTTACTGATTTTGTTTTAGTTACAGTGCTCCTCTCTCTCCTTGGCAGTTGCTGTCCTTGCCTTGCTACCCATCCACCTCACTAACCAGACAAAAACTGTAGCTACACAGACCTTTGATCTTCTCTCTGTTCCAAGCAGCAGCAGCACATTCTTCACTTTTTAGATCATTATAGGGAGATCACTGGGATGAAGAGGAGATTAAAATGAACTGTTGCAAAGCAAGCATTTTCTTTACTGTTACAAACTGCACTCTGCCTGCAGGCTGGGAATGCCCCAGGAGGGATGCAGCCCCAGGAGAGCCGCAGCAAAAGCAAACTGTCCCCTCTCTGGAGAGTAACTCCTTCTGTCGAGTTCTCTGGACTGAAGAGCGTGGCTGTGGGGATAGATCACCCACTGAGACAGACAGCTGGCAGTCTGGGGGGATGCTGTGGCCTCAGGGCACACACTGGCAGCTCAGACTGGGCTGGAGGTCCTGCCATGCCCCTGTGTCCTGGAGAGGGCTGTGAGCATCCTCTGAGAGGGGCAGCTGGTGTGTGCTGTGCCTGGAATTGTGCCACACTGGGAATGCTCCTCAGAGGGGCATGTGGGACAGCAGGGCAGCCTGCACACACCTTTGGACATGTATTATCTAAATATACCTTTGGACATGTATTATCTAAATATACCCACAGATATCTGAAATGCTCCTCAGAGGGGGATGTGGGACAGGAGGGCAACTTGCACACACCTTTGGACATGTGTTACATAAACATACCCACAGATACCTGAAATGCTCCTCAGAAATGCTCCTGCAGAAACAGGAATGGACAGAATGCCTGATGTTCCTCTGAGCTGACAGGGCTTGAGCAGGGATACAATCCTGGGTGATGGATCCAGCTGGACAGAAGATATCACAAGCCACAGCCATCAAATGCAATATCAACATGAACTTTTTACCATGTGGTATGTGGGACAGGAGGGCACACACCTGCACAGCCTGCACACACCTTTGGACATGTGTTATCTAAATACACCCACAGATATCTGAAATACTCCACAGAGGGGGATGTGGGACAGCAGAGCAGCCTGCACACATCTTTTGTTAAAAATAGGTTAGAAACTGCTGTAAAATAGTTGATAGATCATTAAGCATGTGCTGTTAGTTTGGTTGTTACATTGTAAAAGGGGTTAAAGGGTAGTTATAAGAAATAGGGTACCCAACGTACCATAACACACCTCAGTGAAGTGCAGCACGAGCCAGCCTGGACAGAACTGCAATGGCCAATCAAGCACCTTAAACCTTCATGCAAATGAAGGATCCAAACACAAACCAATCCAAAGGGACAAAGAACAGCATAAAAAGGGGCATCTGACCCAGGGAAGGTGTGCTGCTCCACCTGGAACCTCGGGGCCATCACGGCAGGCCTCGGGGCCGGCGCTGCAGCATCCTCAGCGGGAACGCTCCTGCTCGGCCCAGGCCCCCTTGCTTCAGGCCTTGCTTTTTGTTATAATAAATGCTGAAATCACTTTAGTACTGGGAGCCAGCTCTCGTTTTAAACACCTTTGAACATGTGTTATCTAAATATACCCACAGATACGTGCGGCCAAGTGAAAGTTCTCTGCTGCTGCAGGAGTTCCTGCAGTCCTGCAGGCAGCCCTGGCAGGACCCGGTGTTTCAGCTCTAGGATACAGCACTGAGAGGAGCTGCTCTGTGCCTCTGAGTGCATCACCCCTTAAAACTGATCCTCTCAGTGAAAAACCTGAGCTCCAGGTGTAGGAGTGATGGGGGTAGGATGGTCAGGATGGATGGAGACGAGAGATCTCTGAAGCCAGGGTTTGGAACTTGGGGTTTATTGCACAGGGCCTGGGTGCAGGGCCCTGCTGGGAGCTGCCAGGCACAGCTCAGAGCAGGCCTGAGAGAAGAGAGGGGGAGAGAGGATGAGAGGGTGAGAGAGTAAGAGGGTAAGAGAGTAAGGGAGTAAAAATGGTAAGAGAGCGAGGTTCCCATTACAATATCATAAATCTTCTTCTGTGCTGAATATTCCAATTCTCACTAACCAATCTAGTACAAGATACAAATCCTATAGCATTTACATACAGCCTATAAGAATCATTACATCACCACACTGTGTTACATTTTAAACCCTAAAAACTCCTCTTTGGGCCCCTTCTGCCAAGCTGTAGGGTCTGCTCTGACCCTTGGAGCTGTCTGCAGGCAGAGGGTGTTGTTCCATCAAAAGGGGATCACCTTCAGCCAGACACACCATTGTTTTCCAGTTGTTCAGTACCTGAGGTATCTCAAAGCTTGCTTTCATTTCAATCTCACTTATAGTTTCCATATTCTCAAAATCTTTTGCTAGACAATCATATTGATAAGGCTTTCCTGTTTCATCTTCCCCAACACCAGGAAAGAATTTTGTATAAATTACAGATTCACACCAATCAGGGTGAGTGGAACATAGGACCTTCTAAAGCTGAGTGGCAGAAATGGCAACTGGTGGCTCTTCTCAAAGTGTCAACAAGGCTAACATTGGATCTGAGAGGAATGGCAGATTTGTCTTTACAAACAAGCTGTGGGGCTTCTGGTAGATAAAAGCAGCACTGGGAGATAAAAGAAACAATGGGAAGGATTCCATTGATTGATGAATGGAAAATGATATTTGCTTTTACAAATAAACTTTAGGTTTGGTGATAAATGAAATTAGACATTGAAAGATGAAAGAAACAATAGGGAAGAAAAACCCCTAAATTCCATAAGAATTAAAAAATAAAAGGGAGGGTTATACCTTACAGGGAAATCTTTGGTATCAGGCCTATGGGGAAGTCTGTGACTTTCAAGTACCTCAGCTAAGGGGGAAAGAGAGAAGGAAAATGTGGCTGGGAAATTGGGATAAAAAGGGAGGCTGTGTCCTCCAAAAACTGGAGAGACCCCAGGGGAATGCCCCATGGCCTATCCCTTTATTCAAATAAAGACAAAAAGGACTCCTCTGGTGTTTGAGGATTAATTTTCCTAACAGATCCCTGGAAATCTTAGCTCAGACACAAATGCTGCATTCCATAAAATCATAAAGAAATAGAGGCTGGCAGCTCCAGTGGCTTCCCAGCCCAGCCCTCCTTGCCCAGAGCAGCACCAGCTGAGCCCTGCTGCTCAGGGCAGTGCCCAGCCACACTCTGGTACCTCCAAGGATGGAGATCCCCCAGCCTCTCTGGGCAGCCTGCTCCAGTGCTCAATAACAATTTAATCACAGCCTACAAAGTTCAGAACAACTACCCTCCTCACTTCATTTTCTGTCCTTACCTTTGATTTCATGTTCTGCCAGATCAATATAAACCTCATTTGGGTCCTCTGCATTCATCTTCTGTTCCTGGAAGTCAAAGAGTTGTTTTCCTGTGATTTCCCTTTGTTTACCATAGAAAACCCTTTGGCAAACACTGGTTGGGCCAATACATAGAGGCAATATAAGTGTAACCTTCACCCTAAACCACAAATGTCTGAGGAATATGCTCTGAAATAAAATACTGAGAGTCTGTGGTGAATTATTTCCAATTTAAAATTCACAAATACACATACATGCAGGTAAACTATGTGAGAAATAGAAAGAATAAGAATAACATAAGAAAAATGTTTAATACACACATTAATCTTACATGTATTAAACTTCACTTGCAAAAGTGGTCCCTAGAAGCCCAGTGGATTATTTTGATTTGTAAAGTTACACATCAAACAAAGTATTTCCAAGACTGAATTCATAACTTTGCCATTATAAAGTCAGACCATCACTCCAAGTTATTTTATGCTTTATTGTGGGAAAAGTTTCTCTTTCTTTCTTGCCACAATAGCCAGAAGTGTAAAGAATTGTTCTGTCCCTCTAAGCCTGCCTTTATCCGCATCTGGCTTTTATTGTTCTTTTCCAAGTTTGCTAAACTGTTGCAAATCTTTTGAAAAATGCATACAAATTCACTGCAGACAATTACATCTGACAAATCAAAAAAACATCTTTATCATCTCTGAGCTGCTCTCTATCGCTCTGTATGTGTCTGTCCAAATTCCTCTAATGAGATTTTGGGGCTGTGGGTATTCTATGGCCAGTGATTCAGTTCACTTCAATAGCCATCAGATGGCTGTGAGTATCCTCTGTTCTGTGCTGAACCTGGCTAAAATTCGAGATGATGAATAAGGGCTATAAATCCCTGCGCTTTCCTTGAACATTATATTCATTAAAAAGACAAAAAATCAGTTGAGCAATGATGTATGTTGCCAATGTACCCAATCTATCAGGCATTTGACTCTGCTCTCGACTGTAAAGATAGACTGAGATCAATTTTCTTCCTGTCAGCAGCTCAAGTAGATGATTCTCATGCCTTCAGTTCCATTCAGAGAACTCTGCACTGGGTTTGTTAATTCTGATAAAATCTGCTCTAATTTTGTGAATTCGGATATGCTTAATCTTTGTGAAACATCCCCGAAGGATTGCAGAGAACCACAATTGGACTGAGATCAAAGCAGTGGCAGACATCCAAGTTCAGTTTGATTTGAAGTGACAAACTGTAGACCCTAAGACTTGATTGTGGCTCCAGCCCTTTGGGATGCAGCACGGGCTTCAGATACAAATCCTCTTCATGCTTTGATCACACTGCAAACTGTTGCATGAAAATAAACAAACTGCTTCCAAAAAAAGTAATATTAAACTTGCATTTTGTAAAATTATGAACAATAGTACTTTTCTGCCGGAGGCCACCACAGGAAGCTGCTTTTTAGTACCAGCTCTATGAGCACTCACCATGGGCACAGATACCACTTGGGAGTTGTACTGTAGCCTTTGGTAAAGTCCTGGGCACTCTAAAATATGTTAGGAAGGAAATCCATGTGCAACGAATCTGTTTGCCTTCTCTGGAGGATGAACAGATCCCAAGCTGCTGGAACCATGGCCACTGTCTCTAATTCAACTGAGCAATATCAGTTTACTCCTGCTAAGGCTGTGACCTTGTGTAAACTGTTCCAGGGCACAAACCAAACCCCTCAGAGCATGGATGTGTTCTTCCAGGCAATCCAGATCATCTCAGGCTGCACAATTAAATAGGTCAACCTCAGCAGCTTGATAAAAGACTTCAAAAAGATTGTGTCATTATGGCTTTGATGTTTTGCAGACCTGAACTGCATTTGTAAGTGAATGCACTGGAAGCATTAGCTGAAGAGTGCCTATAATGGCAAGCAGGAAAAACAGTAAGAGAGTCCATAATAATACCCCCTTGCCTTCAAATGGAAATGCTTTCTCATTTAGATAGGAAATTGCACTCATAAACCTTAGCTAAGTATGACCTTATTCTTCTCAGTGTCTACCACTGTGGATAGCTGTTATATAGAAAAGGATTTTAGATCTGCAGGTCTTTAGAGTCAGAAGTGAAGCTTATTATTGTATCCACTGCTCATAAACAAGCATATAGATTTTGTGCTGTAAAAAAAGCTAAGTCAGTGCTCCTTGGGTGGCAAAAATATATGTTAGAAGAAAATAATCTTTTACATGCTGACATATAATGTAATAATTCCATCATAATCAGAGAAAATATGCAGACTCCTCGTGGAACTAGTTTAAGTTCAGGTTAAGTTAAGATTTAAATATGGAAGCTGGAAAGGGACTTTTTACAAGGGGATGGAATGCCAGGAAAAGGGAGAATGGCTCCCAGTGCCAGAGGGCAGGGCTGGGTGGGATCTTGGGAATGAGGAATTGTTCCCTGGCAGGGTGGGCAGGCCCTGGCACAGGGTGCCCAGAGCAGCTGGGGCTGCCCCTGGATCCCTGGCAGTGCCCAAGGCCAGGCTGGACACTGGGGCTGGAGCAGCCTCGGACAGTGGAAGGTGTCCCTGCCATGGCAGGAGTGGAAATGTGATTTTTAGGGTCCCATCCAACTCAAACCACTCTGTGAGTGTATGATTCTGTGATTTAAGCATTTCTGCAAGGGGCCCTTGGTTCCTGCAATTTACCATTTCAGCAGACTATGCAAATAATTTACTGTCTCTCATTTCCCTGTGATTGGCAATTAAAGTGATATAGGACATCTTCGTGGTGAAAATTATGTTATGGAAAGATGTATCACTCCCACAGTCATGAGCAGTCACAAATCAGTCTTTGGTATTCCCCATGTAAGTTAAAAAGATAATTGTCCACCACCTTCCTCGAAATACATTTGAGACTTTATTTCTGGTTCCAAAATGAGACTGAAGTAAGAAACACAGATTCCTTTAGCCAATAGTCACAGGATCTTTGCAGCCCAGCACCATTCCCCCATTTCCAGGACAAGGGGACACTTTTGGCACCCTGGGACATTTGGAGTGGGTTGGGTCTCTCCCTCATCCCACCTTGTCCCAGCTTTTTTATCTGCATGGAGGAGCAAGAGTTGGCATTAATTAGTGAGTTTAACAAAAGCATATAGGAAAGCTTAGGAAATGTGAATACTCACTCTTTATTTTGTCTATCTGTCCTGTTCCTGTGGCTTGCCACGGTAAAATTGTTGCTTGAGATTGCCTAGAAATCCTTTTTGCCCTTTGTACTTACACATGGCTGGGCAAAGGCAGTTTAAGTTCAATGACTGCTAGATTCACCCTGGTAATTCATCCTGGACCCTTCCATTTGGGAGCATTCCTTTCCTGGAATCCAGCTCATCACACAGTAAAAACCAAACAACTTTTTCTGCTTGGCCATAAACCAGATCCCACTTCTTCAGTGCAATGGGCCCTGCAGGGATATTTCCACCCTAAAAGCAACATGAGCAACTGCAGAATTCTAAATTAGAAATGATTAGCCACTAGGGGAGGCTTCAAATCCTACTTCAGTGACACAAGCTTGCTTTGTAAGACTCACATGCTTATTTATATAATTATAGATAACACCCTACACTAGGACATGGCATTCTACCATGAAACTATGATATTTCTTTCCCCATTTTACTATATATATATATATATATATATATACATATATACACATCTCCTAAGCAGCTGCCCCTTTATTGTCAGCAATTTATAAAAGCATAAAATAAAATAGCTGAGTTTTTAGCTTGTACATAACTTACAAAGAAATTTTGATCAATACAGAAATATAGAAAGCACTTGAATATTCAGATTATGAATTGCATGTATTGGAAATGTGGTTAGCCAGCTGCAAGACTCCAGAGTTATCAATTTCAATATGAAACAGTTTATGCCCTTTTCCAAGCAATTTTAGACAAATAACAAAACTGGCAGTAAGTGGTGTTAAGTAGCAGAAAACTTTATTTTAAAGGCAATTACAGCCATCAGCATGGTGTCTCTAAAAATCATCCGTGACCTCCCTGAAACTTGGTTGTTGTTAAAATGATTCCTCCCAATGCAAACAGATACAGTGATTTCTCTCTGTCCTTTGTGGTCTTGTTTACTTCAGGAATATTTGCTGAATTTATAATGGTGCTGACTTACTCCCACCATATTGATGGCATCAATTTTTGCAAAATCAATAGCAAGTTATTTAAAATGTGTAGCTCTCATCCACTACTACCTAGTTCTTTATATTATTTTAATGGTGACTTAGAGCTTCCTTAATTGGTCCTCATCTTCCAGCCCAACAGACAGGGATAAATCATGGGAATCACTGCCCCAGACTTGTTCACCACCAATTATAAATGTCTGTGGTGGCTGCCCCGTGTTCCATCACTGACAAACTTCCAGGGGCTGACCCTTCACAGAGCCCATTTCTCTGCCCACTGCCCATGTTTTACTGAGCAGTTTCCATGTGGATGTGCTTCAGCTGTCCCTGGAGAGACCTGAACTTTCCAGGGTCCAGCCTGCTGGGAACAGTGACAGGAAATGGAGCAGATTTGCACTGGGAAAGGACATCTCCAGTACAAACAGGTCCGGGAGACACAAAACCGTGACAGTTTCAACTCAAGCCTTTTGATAAAACAAACATTCTGGAGTTCTTTATTCAGCTGAAGTTCATGAAGTACACAGGAACAAAAAGCTTCTGTATTGACACTCAGAATGGCTCACCTGGAGACAGATCTGTGCAGGACCTCCCCTGTATGATCCTGCCAAAGAGAAGCTTTACAGTCTAAAAAAGATCAGAATTTATTAAGATACAGATATTAAGAAGAAGGAGCAGAAATTAATGTTTGTAAGTAACTTCCTTGGTTAATTATGTCCCTACAGGTGCATCCTTGCCTCCCAATTTTCAGATTAACCAATGGCTTACAAATTCTGGGAACTCCAACGCATCGCCTTTAACCCTCTGTAAGTTCCTCTCTGTCCTTTCTGTCACCTGGTACCTGCTGTCTGCTCTTTTCAGTCTTTCTGCTTGATCTAGAAGCTCACAAGTCCTTGTTGTGACCCTCCCCATATCCCCTCCTGCCTTCCTCTCATTGGGGTCTCTGGAATTCTAGAATTATCCAGAATTGGAACCGGAATTCTCTCTGCTTTGGATATTCAGCTGCCAACAGCAAAGAAAACATCTCCTTGCTCTTCCAGAGGGCCCACTTGTCCCATCCCAGGCACTGAGGAGCAGAACACAAAGAAAGAATAAATGAATTTAACATGTTCTATCCATCACATCCCTAAATACACAATCAGTTCAAATGTGAACCCTTGCTCAGAGCAGCACCACCAAAATCCTCCTTGGTTTGGAAGGGAAGGTGAAGCAGCAGCAATAACACCTCTGAGCATCTCAAAGCACCTCACAGCAGCAGAGAGATGATATCTGCATTTTGTTCAGCCATGAACCAGCAAAGTTTACTGGGATACTGGTAAAACAACCCCCTTGTGTTAGAGGTATGCACAGGCTGAGTGTTCCAAAGGGAAAGCAGAAGGGATCTCCACAGAAAAGTCTCAAAAGGATGGTTCAAGAGCAAGTCCTTAATGTGATGCGGTACAGACACCAAGATATGTCAAATAATTTCAATTCACATGGCCAAGGAAGCACATACATAACATTTTGGTGCTAATTATAATATACTAAATTCTTATTACTACATCACACTGCTTCTGGCTTTCCATGCTCGTGATGAACTTAGTTAATTATGTTACAAATAGCATTGAGAAATATTCAGAATAGCATGTAAAAAATGCAGTAATTTGGGATTCTAGTCATTAAGGAATCTCTACCCTTAGTGATTGCTGTCATCATGGATGATCTAACAGCCATTTGAGCTCTGTATTTGCTGAGAATAATCATAACTCTTCAGGGAGAATTTATCCACTGTCTAGCAACTCTGGACCTTTTGACTCTGCCCAGAGGCAATTAGGCTCTTTATAATGGCATCAGGAGAATCCCAGGAAGATTTTTTCCTGTGTCCCTCTATGCCCTGCATCTCTTTTTTCATTTAAGTATATGCTAAAGAGAGAAGATATAATCACATTATGACTGTGAAAATAGAAATAATTCTCCTAAATGGCAGACCACCCATCTATTGCAATAATGTGACAGGAGCAGAGGGGCATGGATAGTCTGTGGCTATCCTGGAAGCCAGGATTAAGCTACTTTTGCTCATTAGACATCTGCATAAACTACCAATGTTCTACAGGGCTTCTGAATTCACCCACACACACACAATAAGCAGAGTACAAATGCATTTGCTTCCCTTCCCTAATGTTACATCATTACCATAAAAAAATCCAACATGTTATTTTATATAAAGCCATAAAGATGATTAACTGGAGCACTAATTCTCCTGCAGACAATGAGCGAGCTTTCAGCTTCACAATCAGTCCCACAGACACAGAGATCATGGAAGGCAATGAGATATTTATTCCTGTGTTACTTTGTGGTTGTACCTGCCCCCAAATCCAGCCCTGGTTCATGCAGCACTAACCCAGGATGAAATCCTGCTGCATTTCAGAGTCATTTTGCTGGTGCTCAGGAACATTGGTCAGGGTAACTAAATGTACACTGACATGTTAAATGAAAGACTTCTGAGGCTGTTACAAATGCATTTTCCCATCAGAGTAAGAAGGAAATGTCAGGAGCACTTTATTAGACGCCACACACTCAAGCAATTTGGGGTTGGTTTCCAGATTCTCTGCATTTGCTGCTTTCAGGTGGGCAAGGAGCTTCTCTGGCACTCTGCACTGCCCCTGCTTGCCTCCCACTGCTGCTGCAATTTCTCTCTTCTGAGACAAAACTTTCTGTCAAGACACAGATGTCTTATAACATCTCCTCTTTCTTATTGCAGAACAAGAGCTGAAGTTCTGGTGGCATTTTAAGAACACAATAATGCTCACTTTGTTCACTCGGACATGGTGTTTTATACATACTTTAAAGGAAGTTCATTTTTAATACTAACACTAATTTATCTTGTTTGGTCATCTTTCAATTTCAAACAATTTTTTCCACTTTCTTTTTTTCGTGATGTTTTCTATATAAAAATGATCTGTGGAGTACAAATGAACATTAACATCATGAGCCAGCATTATTTTAAAATCAATATTGGAAAATATAGCATCAAGCAGACACTTTTAAAGACTGAATCCTCTGGTATAATTAGCACAGCCCTGCATTGGCCCTGGGCAAGTAAAACAAGATAGATGACCTAGACAGAGGGGGATTTTTTTGAAGTGTGCACTGGAATATATTAATGACAGATTAGTCTTGCCTAGCACCTCTCCAGCATCTTTGAGGAAAAGATACAACAGAGAGAAAAACTCTTTGGAAATAATTACAATATCATATAGAACAGGCATTAAAGAAAAAACCCACAGATTTGTATTAAAGCCCTGCAGGATTATTGTGATGTTTTGGACACCTGAATAGCAATTACTTCAATCACTGCACCATTGTCATGGCTCACTCATCCCTGGCTTCAGAGACCACAGGGGACAAAAGCAGGAGCTGCAATCTCTTCAGCCTTGCATGTTCCTAGTATTGAGCAGTCTAGGAACAAGTGGAAAGACTTGGATAGACAAAGATAGAGGTGTGTTCTGTTCCTGTGTTCTGGCAGCTATATTCTCATTTGGGGGAAGGTTTTAAAACAATTTTGCCACATTTAAATTGTCATTAAAACTCACAAGGACAGAGCTCACCTGAGACACTGCTTAGTTTAACTGAGCCTTATTTACAGTTACAGGATAAAGCAATTACATAGCTTATGCAAGAGTTAAAAGTTGAAAATCTGCTCTATCCAGTTAAAATGCCTCTTCTATAGTGATGTTAAATACATTTATTTAATTTTTTAACCTGTGGTTTGGCCTTCAGACTCACAAATTGTTTTGTTTCGAGACATGTGTGGGGAGGCGCCTTTTTAAGGTGAACAGAGTTTAATGTGAGGAAATGACAAAGATATCTAAATATATAAAGTCCTTCTGGTAGCTTGGCACTGACCCCAATGAAACTTTTTGGATAAAGCATGCTGGAAGTGACAAGTACATGAGCAGACTTTTTGTTTACCTGCAGGGCAGCACAGCCATTCACAGCCTGAAGAAGTTCCTCTGGTGATAACGTTACAACTTTGTGTTGTATTTAATCCCCACATTAATAAGGCTCTGAAAAAAATCCTGAATAAAGACCTTGCTGGGGAAGACAGGCAATAACACATCATTCAGAGGGCAGCCAAGAAGGAAAGTGGGCAGTGATGGTGAAGAGACAGTAATTGGATTCCCCTGTAGCTGTCAGAAAGCTGCTCAGTTGCTATATATTTAAAACCCTCTTCAGGTATAAACCAGATCACAGGGGACATCCACACCTGAATGTTATCCACAACTTTGTGCAGAACAGACAATACAAGTATTAATTTCACAAAGCTGGCAGGGAATGGAATTACCAAGGAAGTCCCATCCAATCTAGGTTATTAAATTAGCATATCTAGAAACTTCAGGAAGGAAAATGTATTTTACAAAGTGATACAGAGGCTGGGGAGGTGATTCCCTCTCTCCTTACCTGTCTCTCTTATCTCCACTTGCAGTAGCACTAACAGAGAGGCTTTACCCTGCTTTCAGTGTTCATACTTAGGGCCAGGAGTGCAATATTGCTGCACTGTGGCAGCACCAGTGCAGCACTGCAAAGCTGCCTTGCCAAGGGCTGAGCTCTTACAGGCACTGGCAGTCTCACCCACGCATGTGAACATTCCAGAATTCATCTCCCTTTGAACTAAGGGAAGCTGGACCAAATATTATAATTTGGTTTTGATTCCTCTCTCAACAACAAACTGATAAAACCCACAAGGACTCACCAAGGCTAACGAATTACATTTCCTGTACTGTTTTTATTTTAGCATAATAATTTTCCATTTATCTTTTCCTCTGGATCCCTGCAGAAACAAAATTAACAAGTTTTTAACTGTATGTTTTACCTTTGCCATAATAGAAGAGATATGGCGAAGCTTTTGAGCATCAAAATCAAATGCAGTATTGGTAAAGCAATTTCTGTGAAATTTGTAAACCATATATTGCCTGGAAGAGTCTGCAGTTGATAGTCATTTTGGACCAAGTCCTTTATAGCTGCTTATTCTAACGTGGTGTTCCAGCCTGTTAAAATGTCATATGGATAAAGAAGTAAATTTTGACAGCTGTGACAGGATTATCATTGCCAAGGAAATCCTGGTACTCATATGTTTCAGTTCATCTATTTTGCTTTGTCTCTGGCCTTCCCTGAACTAAAAATTACCTTCCGAGACAAGAAGAGAACAAAAGAAAGGACCAAAATATTGTTATGCTTTTGATGCTTGAAATTGTAGGAATAAGAAGAAATCTTTTAAGGTCATTATTTAATACCTTGTTCAGATTTGGAGGGAACACTGGCTCCTCTCTTCAAGGCTGTGGCCAACATGGATTTTATGTGGGAGTACTCAGTTCCAGGGGGGTTTGCTCATATCTCTGTGAGAGGAGAAAGCCTGGAAGGTTCCTGTAGCATCAGCCCCTCAATCTGTTCAGCCATGTGCAAAAGGGACATGGAAAACCCCAAATGGTTCTTGCAGCATCCTGAACCAGAGGAATTGCCATGATGGACACACCCCATTTCAACATCCTGTCTCCGATGAACACCAGTATCCAAACCCACAGAAACTGCAAGGACACAAAGGTAACTCAGTGCACTGATTCTCCTCCTCTTCCAACAATACAGAACTGAAATAGCAGGAAAGACAAAGAGGGACAATAACTGTTATTTGTGCTGCCATTCATATTCTGCCTCCCAGGGTTCACTCCTGAAGATTTCCTGATATAAGGAGCAGGTAAGTTACAGCAATTGAAATGCTGATTTATGGGGCTGAAATACCTTTCCCAGAAACATAATCTCCCAGTAAGTATCAGTTCTAGTAGCTGTGGTAGTACTGATGTAATTCCTCTGAGCAACTGGGAAAGGGGATATAGAGGCAGTAAAGTGGTAATAAATATTTGATTCAAGGTTACCAAATGCTTAGCTTTAGTCTTAATTCATGACAAGGCTGTGTTTAGAAATATGCAACATCTTAGGGATGTTCTTTCCTACCCAGCTATTCCACTGCATGCAGCCATATATTTTTGGAACTAGTAAGATGGCTGTGGATTTGTCAGGACAACTTTCTGTGCTGTGTTGATACTGACACAACTAAATGGACTCTTCTTTTTTCTTTCTCACTTCCAAAACTGCCACATCCAGGTATCTGCAAGGTTTCCAAATCTTGATTCACATCTCAGGTTTTGTCTTCAGAATTTTACTCATTCACCTGTTCTTCAGCTGCTATAATTTATGCAGTAACAGTGTGGGGTACAGCTCACTACCCACCATCAGGTCTTATCTTTATATAGAATGGTAAAAAGACCTTCCTTTCCAATACCAGTCACTGTGTGCCCATCAACTGCTGGCATCTGTTTATTCACATAGCAGCAGCAATTTTGTGAGATCTGCACACGTCTAACAGTGTTATAATGGCACAAAAATAGGCATTGACCGCTGTGTTCTCTCTGGCCAATCACATAAAACACCACAGAGGATATTTTGCTGCCTTATGGCTCTTTGAAAATCTCCTGTAGGTGAGCCTTGTGTTTCAATGTATAATTTACAAGCACTGAAATGCTAATGTTAACACCACTTTGCAGCACACTCCCTTGAGCCATGTGCTGTTTCATCAGAGATGCCTTTCCTGACACTTTACTGAGCCACTTCATAGCCTGTTCTTGCCTTCACCCTTTCCCTCTCCCCCCTCTTTCCTGCAGAAGATCAGAACAAACACAATGCTCACACCCTGCCATTTCTCAAGCACGGCCTGAAGAGCAGCCAGCAGCAACAAAAAAGCCACCAGCACTTGGCCAATTGTGAGATACATTCCTCTCTCAAGCAGAAGCCCATTCTTTTGTTAGAACAGCTTATTTGTTGCTAATGAAAATGTTACAACTGACAGTCAGAACTTAAAATAAAAAAAAAAAAAAAACAAAACCAAACAAAACAGAGAAATGCCTTAAGGCAAGGGTAGCTCCAGAAGTTCTTTTATCTGAGCTGACTGAGGGTCAAAGCTGCCAAGGTATTTAGGTAGCCAAAGCTGGATGGTGTTAGACATTAAAAATACTTGAGTGCTTCTCTAAAACTCACCAGCAATCCTAGTGTGCCAAATTCTTAAAACATGAAAAATCTGGTCCCCAACAGGCACACAGCCTCGTGTGAGCCTGGTTGTACAGGCAGTGGAACAAAAGTTGCTGTATTGTCACATCCATTATCTGTCCCCCTTTAATTGCACCACGAAGCCTTGCAGCTGCTTTCAGCATCCATTCCACACCTGCAGGATTTCCTTCCCACCTTTCCTTCCCACCTGTGCTGCTGCTGGGGATGGCAGCTCAGCCAATTTGCATTTGTGAATGCGTGGGCAAACAGGTGCACTCAACACCAATTATGTTTTGCAAGGGTGATGCCAAATGGGTTTATCTTTGAAAAAAACCCAACCAAGCTCCTACACTTTGCCTTTTCACCTGTCCTGTGTAGAAATGCAGAGTAGCAACACTTCAGAGTGAGCCAACTCCCACAAGGGGCTTGTACCACCTCCACAGGATGGCAGCTCTGTTCAAGACTCTTTTCCCTCTCTCTTCAATATTTTGATTTTTGACATTGTTTGCATCATGTAAAAATTATATTCACTGAATAGCGAAACCAGTATGTGCTACACAAAAAGCCTCAGGCTGTTTGAAAGATTTTGTAGCTGAAACATTGACAATATTCTGCCAATGGTCCTTTAAATACTTGAGTAAAATACAAACACAGATTAAAATCCTCGAGAAAAGCATAATTATACATTTATAGACAATTTGTCTCTTTGAAGATTTTATTACCCACACACCTCCACTTAATCCTGGTGTTTTTACAACAGCCAAGTTCATGATACTGCAGCGAAGGTTTTGTCAGCACTTTAATTATTAACTTGTTTGTACCATGACTACAAAGCATCTTACTTGTCTGAACTTGCTGCTGAGGCTTCAGCTCTTTTAGTGGTTCCTCAGATAAACCCCATGTCAGTACCTTGTGAGCTCCCAGCTCTGCCAGGAATAACCTCAACACCTAAAACCCACTCTGAAAGCCCTCTAAACCTGGTCTTGCAGACAGCTCATCAAGAATCAACAGTAAAATCTTTTAGAATGCTCATTGCAGCCAAAAATAACCAGCCACTGACTTCATTTCCATAGACACAAGAAAAGTTTTTGCTTTGATACCATATATTTTTAATGGTAACATCTGAACAAGTTTTGCACCTAATTTTTTGTATATTTTGTACTCCTTTAGCCATACTTTTCTGTTGTGTGCTTGTAAAACATTATTTTAGGAATATGTAATTACTGGAAAGACTGGAGGGACTCAGAAGTTCTCCTAGTTGATCAGATTAATTACTGTAAAGTTTTAAGTCAAGTGTAATTAATTAGTAGCTGTTCTGATGAAATTTTAAGAGCTTTAAGGGTCAAGCTACTTCTGCTGTTAGTCAAAATGCTCCCTGCATTGCAGCTGGAAGGGGTTGCTAAATCTCAGAAAGGATCTTTGACAGGAGCAGCACCACAGCACTCAGGACCCTGAAGAGGGAGAGGAAAGGTGGGAGAAGCAAGAACTCCTCAAGAGCCCTCAGTGAGTGACACTGCAGTGACACAGAGCCACGCTGGGACAGCTTCCAGATAAACAAGTTATTTCCTATTTGCATCAACATGCCTGAGCTAG
This sequence comes from Calcarius lapponicus, assembly GCA_039654755.1. NCBI lineage: Eukaryota > Metazoa > Chordata > Aves > Passeriformes > Fringillidae > Calcarius > Calcarius lapponicus. Next base: position 17,898,049 of record CM077474.1, on the reverse strand, counting down.
TGGGAACTAATTCCAGTGAGGTGTTTTCCATTGGTTCTGCTAGAATTAGCAGTCAGACATAGCTTAGACAACAGACTTTACAGCTTTTGGATTTCTGTTTGGCTTGGTGGCTGTCTCTTGCAGTGGGATGCAGTTTTTACGTGGTTTGGGCAGCTAATGGGGGGTCAGATTTACAAATGTGAATCAGCCCCAAAACACAGGGAAAGTTCTCTCAGAACTGAAAAATGCCTGAATGAATGTGTTGCCCTTCAGGTGGAACTGAGGAGCTTTTCTACTTCTGTTTGTGCCTTAATCCCTTATTTTGCAAAAAACCTCAGCAAGTCAGCATCACCCAGCCCTCCTTTCCACGTGGTGACAGTTTTGTTAGAATACAGGGAAAATATACTGCTGTGGCATTTTAACTTCTTTTTCTTGTCCTCTTTTGTTGGCTAATTATTTCTTTGAGGTTAAATGAGCTAATTATGCCTATATCAGAGCTCTTTGAGAAGCAAGAATCACTTTCAGTTGTTGATAATTAAATGAATTGAGCTTGATTCTTGGTTTGGGATACAGTTCTAGGAATTTTTCTTCCTTGTACAGAGTATAAAGCAGTAAAAATAATTGCAAGTTATGTTTTGTGGATGACAGAATGGAGGCAGCTTTTCAACTGTGGTGTAAAAGGTTCTGTAAATTGATTTAAATTAATAAGGGTGAGAGGAAGGGGAAAAGAAGGGGAATTGTACCCCTTCTACTCATTCTTGAACAGCTTTAACAATCTTACAAGAGTTAGAGAATCCATCGCAATTTCACATCATATTTAGGAGGGGGATATTATGTGAATTCCTTTCACAACAGTCATGTGACTATGTTGTAGATATTTTTTTTTTCCTTTAATTTCACTCCTCAAGTCCTGTGCATGTTTTTTCCCTGTGATACTTGGCAGTGGAACTCCGAGGAGCTGCAAGCTCCTGTGCAGAGGTCAGGTATGCTGCAGGCAGCACCCATTCTTCTTCTCACTCTGGAAATAGTGCCCTCTTTGATCTGAGAGATATTGTCTGCCAGCACAAAAAGTGCTTCCCTCTTCATGCTAGTTGTGCTCTGACTGCCTTCTGACCAGGGGATCTCACCTGTATCCAGCTGCACAAATTATATATAGCACAGGCAGGGAGAGGGGGCTACAGCCGGGCTTAACATCAAACCTCTACATTCAGAAAGAGCTGAGAGCTGCAACAAAACATGCAGCTTTCCTTCCAAGTGCTTCCCTGAGCTGGGATCCAGCAGCCAAATGCTGAAAGCTTAATTAAATGTGTGTGTATAATTCCTCTCTCCTAGGCCACTTTAAAACATCTTTATTTCACCCAGCCTGGTTGGCATTGCCAATGCTGTGGGCACAGGGGGTGAATGCCAACGTGGGCATAATCCCACTGTGCACTGGGGATATCTGGAGAATTCCCTGTCTGGGGGTGAGGGGGAAGCAAAGCCTGCAGGCACTGGTGGGAGTGGGGAGTGGGATGGGCTGTGCACCCACCCAGGAGGGAGAACAAAACTTGGGGCACTGCAGGGATAAGTCCTGACTGAATGAAGATGTTTGGGGGAAGAGGAGCTCTGGAGGGAGAAGCAGAATTTTGGGATAACCTTTCTGGCTGGTGACAGTGAGAAATAGATGCTGGCTGGGATGGAAGGCTCTGGCCTGGCTCTGGGGGTAACTCATGCTCAGCTTTGCTCACTGCTGGTTTGCCACACCCCAACACCCCCACACCTGCAGCAGCCCAGTGCAGAGACCCTGATGCACTGGCTGTGTCTGTTGAATGTTTATGTGCTCCTGCAAGAGTTACTTAACTATTTCCAAGCCTAGTTTAAACTATTATATCTCTCCTCTCCTCATTTCAACCCCAAATCTGAATATTCAGAACTAAGGTGTGTACCTGACATATGACTGACATTACCTGACTGGGAGAGCTTATGCTGTGAGGATCACAAGTGGAACTGTCCAGCAATAAACCTCTGGCACTTTGGGAAGCCAACTTTTGTATGAACTTCCCTTCCCTTCCCTTCCCTTCCCTTCCCTTCCCTTCCCTTCCCTTCCCTTCCCTTCCCTTCCCTTCCCTTCCCTTCCCTTCCCTTCCCTTCCCTTCCCTTCCCTTCCCTTCCCTTCCCTTCCCTTCCCTTCCCTTCCCTTCCCTCTTTCTTTCCTTTTTCTCTCTTCCTTTCTTTCTCTCTTTTTTCCCTTCTCATGTCAAGAAAAAAACTGAGAGCAAAGAAATTTTTCTTTCTTATGCTGCCAAGGAATGATTTAACATCCAGCTTGAATCTTCCAGGTGCCACAACAATGCAATCTGTCCATGAATTGGCAATGATCACTTCAATCCAGGCTGGGTTTTGGTGTCAGTGTTTGACTGTCTCAAGCTGCTGTACAATTAGATCATTACTGTGTATTCTTAGTCTGGGTGGGAACATGTTCCATTTTGACTTCTAAAATCCCTAAGATTCTCTTTAACATCTGACACCAACTTTAAGGCAATTAATGCTTCATTTGCAGTTTCTTCTCCTGCATTTACATTTAACTGCAGAACTAGAGAGAAATGTGCTTCTCTAGATTACAGCTCTGTCAGGACAGTTTCAAACAACAAAAAAAGCCTGTGACCCTTTCACTGGGGTGTGCTGTCGTGTTGGTGTTTGCTTCTCTTCAGGAAACAACCCATGTGGAATATAGAAATGTTTGTATTGGCAAAGGGCATTAGGAAAATAATGATTTTAAAAATACCAACTGCAAAAGGGTGGTTTTTGTGGAAGGGTTCTTCAAAATCCTAATAGCAAAAGCTGATGGAATGTAATAGAAAATAAATATTTCTTTTGTATGCTCAAATCTAGGTTTGCAGATAGTCTCTTTATATAGTTACATTTCCACCCTTATTAAAAATATCAAACTTATTTGCATGACAAAGATATTTTCCTTCTGCTAAATTATTCTAATGGGACTTGGTAGAGATAAAAGTAAACTGTTAAAATATTCTGCATGGCTAAGTCTGCTATCTGCAGGTAATATTCATTCACTAAGATAACATTTTTAGGGTTTGGAACCTAGCTTCTTGAGGGTAAAAATAAGCCTTTATCTGTCCTTCAGGATTATTAACAGTAAGTGATTTCCACATTAACATCAATAGCAATAATGAAGATGTCCTTTTCAATTCATCCCGGGGAACTTTGAGTGAGAACTGTTATTTGGCTGGGCTTCACTCTTTAATAGAGTCCAAAGATAATTGGGTATTGAAAATTCCATCTAAATCAACCAAATAAATCTTTCGGTTACCAAATTAATAATTTCATTGATGCCATCAGCCTTCAATTTTCACTCCATTAAATTCCTAAATTCATCTGAGAATGGCACAGCAAACAAATTAAAATGAGTTTCTTATAAAAATGAGAATGATAAGATTATGCCTTCTAAAAAAGCAATTTAACTCCAATAAATTATTTTTAAATTATTAAATGAGGCATTGCATTAACTATAAAAGAGGAGCATAAAAGGGCACCAGCCTACAGAAAATAAGACATCTATAGACCTCCATAACCTTGGACAATTATATCTGTAATAATTGGCTCATAAAACTTTATGGCAACTTGTACAATGTTCCTTTTTACTTAAGATAGCATTGTGATCAGCAGGATGATTAGGCAGAGAGGAACAGAGCCTTTTTTTTTTCCTCAGGAGCACATGGCTAAATGTTTCCAAATAACCTCTTGTTGCTCTGCTCAACACAGAGCTTTGGAGCAGAGTGTTACCTGCTCTGGGTGCGATATTAAATCACATTTAAACTCCATCATGCTGCAGTAAGGCAGCTTAGTGTCAAGGAGGAATTCAGGATACAAGACAAGCAAATTCCACGCCTGTTTTCTTTAGAATATGTGCTCAGTGCACTGAAGGCTTGAACCTTTAAATGTCAGGTTCAATATGTTGTCTCCCTTTTCAGTTCTTCTCCCATCAACTTCACAGAAGGCCGAAATTCTGAGGAATGAGCAAAAACAAAACAGCAAGAAACTGCAGTAACATCTTGATAGCAAAGCAAAGTGAATAACAGATGGATTTTATCTTTATTCCAAAAAAAAAGAGGAATAAACACTGCCTCCTGCTCAGGGGGGAATACCATCAGTAATGCACAAAACCCAAAACATGTGTGTAGAAATCTATAAAATCAGAGGGTTTTGGGAAAGCTGCAGAAGGCAGGCCTCAGAGACAGCAGAACTGTGATTGGAGCTAAGCAGCAGCCATGAGATTCGTCAGCAGAAAAATTATGTAAAAAGTAGAAAAGCAAAGACAAACAGAACAATGGTCTGTGTATTAACGCTTGTCTGGAATAACTCTCTAAGCTACAGAAAAGTTTATCTAGCGAGATATTAGGAAATTTTAAGCTTAATAATGGAGTTCTGTGCATTGTGTTTTAAGGCTTACAAGTGGGTATTGTATTCAAAATAAGCAAGCATTGTTTTAACCAAAGGTACATGTGCTTATAGTGGCTGGATGGAACTACTGTCAATGTGCTTTTGCTTTGTGTGATTGGTCAAAAAACTTATAAAGTGAGTTGTAACATGGAGTTCTTTATCTGCTGCTTGGGATGTGAATTGCTGGCATCTTCCCATTGTCACAACCATGGAATGAGAGTGACGCTGGAAAACAAAACAGCTCAAAGCACATTCCCAGCAGTCCTGTCCTGTGATTTGTACAGAGCCCCTGGCTGGTACACTGGAGCTGAGCAAGAGTTCACCCCTGTCCTGGGTCTATCCAGGTGGAGCTGAGGAGGAGCTCACCCCTGTCCTGGGCCTGGGCTGTGTCCAGGAGGATCTGAGGGGTGTCCAGGACAGCTCAGCCCTGGCTGCCCTGCACAGACAGCTCCTCTGGCAGGCAGCTGCCGCTCATTCCCAGAGCCTGGCTGTCCATCCCAGGAATGCAGTGAGCACCAGGGGCAGATAGAGCTGCACACTCCACTGGAGCAGCCAGTGCTGCCAAAGGCAGGCAGGCTTTCCTCTGATTCCAGGGAAGCACTGTGCCTTAGAGAGGGGGGCTGTGATGAAGCCAGATCAACTCCTTGTTTTCAGGAGATAACAGGCACAGAGAGCCACTCTAAACCACAACTCCTAATGAAAGCCTTGTGGGCACATGTTAAACCCTTCCCAAAGATCCTCTGCTTGCTTCCTCTCACTACAATGAGCCAGCCTTCCCTCAATCCAGAGATGAACCCCTGCTGATTCCAGTAATTCTTGCTTCTCTAAGCTAAATCCTTTTGTGGTTTTCCTTCATTCTCCATTCTGCACATTCCAGCTAAATTTAAAATGAAACAGGTACCAAACCAGGCAACATTAAAGAACCAGAGGCATGAACTCTATCCAACAATGTGAGTTCTGTTTGAATTAATGCACTACAGGGTTTAGATATCCCCGATTTCTTCACCTTTGATTTCCCAGTGATGTCCAGAATAAATAATTGCCTTATTAAAGGACTTCTGAAGCCAATAGAGCAAGGTAAAAAACACTGAAGTCACCAATTCAGCCTTTGATTCTGTCTGACAGAAAATTAAAAATGAATGAGAAAAAAATTAATAATAAATGTATTCATGGCCTTATTGGGATTCATGACTCTCTTGCCAACATTAAGTAAGTTCAACCAATTGTTCCCCTTAAAGTGAAATAGCATCAGAATACCAACTGTTCAAGCAGTATCAGTATTTTCCTTTGGTGCAGCAAATTTGTAAAAAAACCCCAAAAAACATTACATTGCCTCAATTATAAAATTCCTGAAGTTGACTCACCCCATCTGCCAAAGGACAGGGGGCATTTAATGTCCAAAGCTGTGCAATTAATACAAGCAATAAACCCTTCTCAAGTGCCAGCTCAAACACATGGGGTTTGACAAAGTTATAAAACTGTGGCAGAAGAAAACAAAGTCTGGTCATGGAGGATGGCAGGAAGGAACTCAAGGGAACTTGTACTGGGATGCTGCCTTTGTAAGGCACAACGATGCAGATTTATGGTGCAGTGTGGGGATCCTTAGGAGGAACACCTGGGAGAAACAATTGGAGAAACCCCTCACCAAACCTAGCAAAAAAACCCTAAAAACAATGAGCCAACATGGAATTAAGTGATCAAAGTGATGTCTTGACATGAGGAACAGAATCCAGTGTCCGCTAAGACCTTTTTTGCCTCTCACCCTAACGTAAAGATGTCAGCTGGACAGAGGACCTTGAACGTCGAACAGAAAAACTGGCAATCTCCTGGTGCTCTGGTGAGGATGGAACCCCCAGCTCTGCCTGCAGACACAGCTGTGCTCCTCCTCTTCCTCCTCCTCCATGCGGTGGCTTGATCGCGACCTCTCAGTTCTCCCCACCCGAGCTGATTTTTAATAAAAGCATTGAAAAAGGAGAAAGATGTCCTGCCCTGTTTATTTCATGAAATCGCTCTGAGCCCAGCAGCCTCCTCCTGACTGTGCCCAGCATCAGATTCTCACACAAGGGTCAGCACAACTTCAGCTCGTCCCATCCTGCAAGCAGCTGAAGCTGCCCAGTTCTACTGGCAGAGGTTTTTTTCACCCCTTCTCTCATCAGTCTCACCACAATTACATACGATGATCCCCAAACAGTGACAGTCTGACAATGAAAAAAAATATCCCTCAAAGTACCAAAATTTGAGAGGAGAAAGCTTTACCATTTTCAATGCATATCTGGGAAAATGAAGGAAAATGAGACCGAGGAACTTGTAAAGGATAGCAGACAATGAAAGGTCAGCGGCACTGGGTACAGTTGTGAGTGATGTCAGTGTGACATTCATCAGGAAAGCACAAATTCCATTTAGCTCAGGGGCTGAAGGAAGAGCTTGTTCACTAAAAGTCATCCTGCTGTGGGTCAGTGCAGGGTGAGAGACAGCACCAGAGCAGCCCTTGCCCTGCATGGGTGCACCAAAGGCTCTCAGCAGAGTGGGGTGGGATGCTGTGTCTGCCCTGCTCTGTGCTGCACAGCTCTGCAGAGAAGCAGCAGGTGAAATAGGGATCTCCTCCAGCCAGGTCTCACAAGCTCTGAGATCTATATCACACCCAAGATAGCTCAGCTGCCTTAGAAGGCATAAAATCAGCAGGATGGCTTCTGCGGTGGTGTTGGAAACAAAAAGGTTTAATTAAAGGCAAAATAACAAAACTATTTACAGAGAAAAACTGAGCCAGGTGCAAGAGGTTCTTGCTCCTGGTAAAACACCCCACAAAAGCCATTGGTTTCTTTGTTCTCCTTTTTCTAGTAAATTGCCCAGGGGGGACTTTTTGTCTTCTGTCCAATTGGCCATCCTTAAGTTTGAGGTGAAGTCCCCAAGGCTCTACGAGCTATCTTTTCACCTAATAGAAGAGAGAAACTTCTGTGCTTATTTCCTTTTTAAGGGGACAAAGGATAGTTTTGTCACTCCATCAACAGGAGAACATTCCTATAAGCAGGATCCATGCACCCAGCTGAGCTTTGCAGAGCCAGCAGCCATTCCTTCAGCTGGAATAGGGTTGGTTTTCCTCCCAGTGCTGTGGTTTGGGTTCAGCATGAAGGTACCGTGGCTGACAGGTGAATGTTTGAGGTCAAGGTGCCTCAGTTTCCCCCTGTCTGTCAGTGAGGAGGGGCACAGGCTCCAGGAGGGAGCTCAGCACAGCTGACCCAGCCGGGGCACAGGGACACTGCAGGGCACAGAAGAGCCGCTGTGAACTGGGGAGATTGGAGGCACAGGCTGGGACAGTGGGTGTGAGCAATTGCATCATGTGTCACTTGTTTTCAGTTGGGTTTTACTCCTCTCCCTCTGCTAAGGCCTTTTAGCATTATTATAATCGTATTTCACTTTATTCATTTATTAAATTGTGATCTCAGCCCGTGGGTCTGATTGTCCCTGTGCCACCAGGACTGTGTGTGAGGGTGGTTGTTACAGACATCTTTCATGAAAAATCCTTTCCTTAGGATTTTTTTTCTCCTGAGAAGCTGAGAGGCCTCAGGAACAAAATATAAATGTTGATTGTCTGCTGCTGTGGAATGCAACAGGTGCATCTGGGATTGGTCTCATGTGGTTGTTTCTAATTAATGGCCAATCACAGCCCAGCTGGCTCAGACAGAGAGTCTGAGCCAGAAACCTTTGTTATCATTCTTTCCTATTCTATTCTTAGCTAGCCTTCTGAGGAAATCCTCTCTTCTATTCTTTTAGTATAGTTTTAGTACAATAGATATCATAAAGTAATAAATCAAGCCTTCTGAAACATGGAGTCAGATCCTCGTCTCTCCCCTCATCCTGGGACCCCTGTGAACACCGTCATGGGTGGTGGCTGTGGGTGCTGGTCCTGGGCTGGGCTTGGACCATGACAGAATTCCCAGCTTCAATCCATCCCTGCACAGGGCCCAGGAGAGATTATCCAGCCGTTCTTCCCACAGTGCTCAAGAGCAAAGCAATCTTGCTGCCTTAAGGATAGGATGACAAGCTACATACCAGAAAAAATACTGATTTATAGGGCTGAAATAAGTAAATTTAAATTAGGATCTGTGAAAGATGGGCAGGAATGTCTAATAGAAAAAGCCTTTTAATGTCATACATGTTCCCATGTTTTAATTAATAAATACCATTATCTACTATTATGCTTTCAATGCGCTTGTTTGGTTAGGGTTGACATTTTATATCACTGTATTTACTGATTAGATCCAGAGTCAAAGGAAAAGGAATATAAATTAGTTTTTCTAATTACTGCAAGGCTATATCCACTGCCAGTCTATTTCCAAAGCAATTTCTGTGGCTCATTCCCTGGAAACCGTCTTGCAAAAGACAAGACTAAAACAACTCTAAATCTCTGATTGGGGAAAAAAAAAGAAAAAAGGCAAAAAATCCTGGCAAAGTCTGCAGCTGCACAGCTGGTGAGAAAAGTGATTGTCCAGACTCCAGCACCAAGGCCTCAACTCCACATCACAGGGTACCCAGATCAAGTGTTCTATTAATTCACAAGAGGCTGTTATAGCCCTGCTCATTCAGGAAAATCAAGGAATATCTGCCCTGGTGTCAAAGTAAATTATAGTGCCAGAAATAAATGCAATGCTAAATTAGCAGCAAAGAAATAAGGTAAAAAATGTATCTCTTTTTAAGAAAAAAAAAGCTTTCTGCAGCTCAGAGTAACAGTAAATATATGTATACAGAAAATAAAGGAAATAATCTTTGCTGAGAGAAGTAGATTCCTTATCTTTATATAAGTGGGTTTTCTGTCTTTTTATTTTGAAAATTGATTTAGTGTTTGGCTGTTGGATCAAATTGATTAACAAGATAATTCCAATAACTTCAGTGGCTTATTCACAGGGATACATTTAAAGCTCATGTAAATGTATCTGTAGATTTCAGTTGGTTTTGGATCAGAACTTGTATGTAAATTTGCAGAGTGATACAGAATGTGTCTCACTGGGGCACATTAGCTTAAATGTTCTTGTCAAAACCATACCCCATCTCCAATCCATAAAATTAAATAAGAGCTCATAAACTTATAAATATGTTTATTAGTCTTTCAGAGACAGGCACAGACTAGTAAACATTTCAAAGTCTGCATCCCTCTAGCCCCAAGGGTGCCTTCTTTAAAGAAGTCATTGATTTTTGTCATCAAAAAACAAGTATTCAAGTAACAGTCTCAAACACAAGCTGATGGTAAAGTACCCAGGATTCCCAAAGGTGCCATCTGTAAAAGGATCATTGATTTTGACCTTTTGGGTGGATTTGTCTTTTTTCCAAGTGTTTTATTATGTGCATCAATAACAGGCAAGGCAAAGACAAAATGAGAGAGAGAAAATATAACTTTTTAGAGATGTGTGCTTGGACTTCTGCCAAGAAAATATTTTTGTATTCAAGCATTCCACTGTTACCAGCTCCTAATCAAGAACAAAAGCAAAACAAAACCTAAACCCAAAATACTCCCGAAAAATGTGATTGTTTAGACCAATAGCTAGCTATAAAAATATTCTAATTATTTGTTTTTGTCAAATTCCTTAGGACTTAGCATTGCTCATGTGTGGCTTTAGTAAACATATCCATATCCATTACCCTTTCCCCATATGAAAGTACAGATCTTGATTTAGGAGGGGGAAGCTGGGATCAGATCCAATTGTCAGCTATTATTAAAAAGAATCTCTAGAAGCAGCAGTAAAATCAGCCCACAACCCCACAGTAAGGGGACACTGAATTTGCCCTATGCATATTGTGCAAATATTTATTTTTCTGTTAATCCCAATTAGTGTGAATTTAAAATATGGATTTGCCTGGCTCCAAACATCTCGAAGAGGGTTAGGAAAAGCTGATATTCTGTCTGTGCACCAGTGGAAATGCTGTGTGGTGTCTAGGATGCTGGAAGAAGGGCAGCAATGTTAAAAAAATAAATCTGCTTTATCTCCAGCACTCCAGATGAACAAAGCAAAGGAGGCACATCATTTCAGTGAAAGTGGGCACAGGCCAGATCATTTGGAGAGTGTTTCATATGTAAAATGTTGAAAATAGCAGGTCACATCCAGCAGAGCTGCTTATTTCAGCTCCAGACTGGTAAAATCCTGCACAGAGTGCGACAGGGCTGCCTTTATCTTCCCCCAGCAAGGCAGCCGGAGAGACAGGGGAGAAAGAAGCAGAGAAAAGTCTTTCTGCTGGTGCCAGAGAGGGTTTGGCGGGGCCCAGAGCAGCAGGTGAAGCCACGGCCTCCAGCCCTGGTGGACAATGGCAGGGAGCACCTTGAGGTGCCAAACCCTCCCTCAGCACCAGCAGCCTGAGCCCAGCACTGCATCCAGGCTGCATTTCTGCTGCCCCCTGTACAGCACATTCTGCCTGTTTCAACGAGCTGCTCACAGAAAGGCTGTGTAACCTGCATTTCCAGCAGTGAAATACCAAGCTGTGTTTGGTGTCAGGTACATACAGGCAGTGTGTGTATTTGTGATTGTGGTATCTGTGGAGACCGACCATGGGACAGTTGTGAATTCTAATAATAATATAATAAATATGAGGAAAGTAAAGTAAAATATAATAATAATAAATATGAGGAAAGTAAAGCACGGAAGAAGGCCTTTGAACCTAGGTATTGTTTGCAATTAACCTTAGTTGATTTAGGAGCATTGGAATTAATACGTTAAGGATGTTGCTCTTTGCTTGTAGTTAAGCCTTAAAGAGTTCTGCAGTAATAACCTTTTGGAGTAGAATTTTAGAATATTACTTGTATCCTTGAAACTATAGCTTTGGAATATATATATAAAGGAAATATGCTTATCTCACGCCTTGAGATGAGCAGATGAGCATCAACTCAAGGATTTATGGTTTCGACCAAGGGAAGCTGGACATCACTGTTATGAGATTTGTAGTCTCTGCAATTAAAAGGTGGACCCACATCTGGGGAGCTGGACCCCACCAGATGGGATTCGTCTTCCTTCTTTTGGAAACTGGATGGCCACCATCTGTGGATGCTCCTTTTGGGATACATCCTGAGAAAAACTAAATCACAATAGTGTATAGAATTGTGACGTAAAAATTGGGAATAGAAACTGCTGAGAAAGCTGATGAGTACCCCTATAAATACCTGTAAGCCTCAACTTTGGGTGTGCAGTTGGAGGGAAAACTTCCCCCACTGTACTCAGTGCTGTATTGCTCATACTTTACCATATTAATCAATAAATTGATTGCTGCTTGAATATTGGCCTAGTCAAGCTTCTTATTTAAAACAAAGCTCAGTCCCAGCCATGGCAATACTCTGCCACAGTTATTCTCATGTATCCAGAGCCATGGTGAGCAAAAGGAAAGAGGGAGCGCATCCCCAAACGTGGAGTCATGAGAATAAAATGTGAGATTTGTCCCATTAAAGGAGCTGCATCTGTTCCTCACTCTCCCAGCATATGCTGCATGTGAAAAATGAGAAGTGTGAGCTGCAGCCACATAGCTCTGTGCTCCAGCTGTGAAGGTTTATACTTGTATCCCTTTTCAGCTCCTACAATGCATTTAACTAAGGGCAATTTTGCACATTAGCAGGAATTCTTTGAAACAAAACAATCCTTTCAGCGAAAATGAAGAGGCTTTGAAAATGATTGCAAAGTGGATTAGGATCACTTATGGTAGATGGCTGTTGACAAGATATTGCTTGTGATTACCATGAGCATACATTAAAAGGTGCCAGAAAGGAAGCTCATCATGGAAATGGTAGAGACGTTTCAACATATGTTCTAAGAAAACATTTAATGTCAAAGAATTTCTGTCATTTCAACAAGAAACTTCTCCTTGGCTACCTCCCAGAGGATGTTCAAAAAAACTGAGAGTCAGTCACCCACAGGATTCTAATCCACCCTGGGAAAGAAGCAATTGTACCCTCGTGCTCAGTATTTGCACACAGTCCTTTCCCTGTGCCACCGACATTCAGTGATAAAACAGTTGTGGTGAATATGCTGAATATTAAACACCTATTGCTTTTACTGTTTCATTCTTTGTAAATGGGTTTTGTATTACCAGGTTCTCACCCTCCCCTGTGAATATTTAGCTAATGCTCATGGGATCTGCAACAAAGGCTGAAGAAAGTTTAATGCAACATTTGTTCCCACACCATTTGCAAATTTTGAAAATTGTTCCTCTAGGAAGACAATTGCTCCACTGTCCTTTCTCACTGCTGTCTGCCCTCCAGTTTAAATGAACATAAAAAAAAATCAACTGTTTCACAAGTCTCTTAGTCCCTCTATATATTCAATTGGATAGGTATTCTATATAATCAGGTGAGCAGAAAAAAGAACCTGCTTGGATTTACCTGTTTCTACCTCTGCAGGAAAGTGTCCCTGCCACCACTGCACAGATGAAGGAATATAATAAAGCACTTTCTTTGGGGATGGGCTTGGTTTGATATTGGCATTTTCAATTCCTTTATCTCATTTATTTTTAGCACTAGATGATCTGTCTTTGTCAGATAATTCCCACAGCTGCCTTCCAGTGAAGAAGCCAACAGCAGGAAGTCAGAAAAGGATGAAAACAGTCTCAGAGGAGAAGTCTTTATGCAAACCACTGTCCCTCAACATCCTTCTGCAGTCCCACTCCAGCTCCAGTGCTGGGCTTGGGCTCTCTCCAGACCACAGGTATGGGCTAAGCCAGGAGTCTCAGAAATCAGCCAGATGCCAAAGTTCACAGGAGAGAATTATTCCTGCGGCTGAACCCGTCCTTTAGGCTCTGGGTTAAGTTATCCAGTTGCACTTTGCTCTCTGACTTTGGGGCTCTGTTTCTCTTCCTGCCCTGCTCCAGGCTCCTTCCCATTGAGATTCCATCAGTCTGGCAGCTTTGGGTGCTGGGCACTGCCACCCCCTGCGCTCGCTCTCTCATAAAGCACTTTTATCTTCACTTCTCTCTCTCTACTTGACCCTCACTCTTTTTCTACTTGTTTGGTATTTTTTTTGTTGTTTTATTTTTTTTCCCTTTTGTTCCCCAGAGTGCCCTAGCTGTTTAAGGGGATGATGAGGGCAGGACAGCAGGTTTTGCTGTCACTCAGCTGTGGAGCACTCACTGAACTTCAATCAGTTCTGCTGAAGGGGCTGAAGGACATGAAGAGATGAGCCAGGCCTGGACAATAAAAGAATTCTGAGGCTTTGTAGAGACAAACATCCTATACATTGTCCTTACACATTTCTGTTGTACGCCAGCGCAGCCTGCCAGGCTCTGATAACAAAACAACTGCTCCCAGGCTGTGCCAGAGCCCAAAACACAGCGGTGCTTTCTGAAAGGAACAACATGGGGACACAGAGCCCGGGCCCAGGACAGAATGAGCAGAGAAACTGTAATTAGAACTGTAATTAGAACTGTAATTAGAACTGGCCCAGGCCCACAAGCCATGGTTATTTTGGACACACCTGAGCCACAAAGCCAGCCAGGGTAAGCCAGGGCAGTGGATTTCATGGTGGCACGGGCACTGCTCCGTTTGGGATGCTGTTGTGAAAAACGCCAATCACTTGTTTTTAAAATTGTAAAAAGTTTAATGATAATAAAATGGTTATGAAAAAGCAATATAATTAGAGTAACAATAATTTGGACAATTTGGATTAGGACAATATGAGACACAGACAGTCCAGGTACCTCTTTCTGGGCAGCATAAGCCCAAAAAAGGACCCACGATAACAGAGGATTAACCCTTAAAAGCAACAGCCTGTTGCATATTCATACACCTCATACATGATGCATAAATTCCATTCAAACACAGGATTCTGCCTGGTCAGTGTCAACTTCTTCCTCTTAATCATGACAGTGTCTTCAGGGCTGAGAGAGGCAGGAAGAAGTTCATTTCTCCTGATAATGGAGCAATAAATTCTTTTTCTCTGAAAGATTTAGGTGTCCTGTGGCTGCTATCTCGCTGCGAGTCCTTTCTTTAAAAAAAGTATCTTACACAGCGTAGTTTCTATTATAACATTTTGTTATAACCTAAAACTATATTGAACACACTACTTAAGAAAATTAATACAGCATAACTTCCTAACACAACACATATAATATTCATTTTGGTATTTGCAAAAAGCCAATCATAAAATAGGCATTTTTCACACTGTCATTGGCACAGCCAGGGGACAGTGCCCAGTGAGAGGCTGCCCCCAGTGTGGCACAGCTGTCCCCAGCCCTGCTGCAGGTGACACAGTGGCACTGCCAGGAGGGAGCAGCAGGTGCTAAGCGCATGCTGAGCTGGGCTCAGCTGGAAGCCACTCCTGCAGTGTTTGAGGATTGTCTTGCATATCCAGCGCCGTTTAACTAGGAATGCAGAAGCAATGAAATGATGCTTCTCTCATCTGTTTCAGCCGATCATTAATAATAACATTTGTTTGTCTCCCTTTTAGGTCAGGTTCAATAATATCGCAAATTTAGAGGAAGTGTCTGTAAGCTATAACTGGAGCAATTAATGAAATTGAACTTCCTGGTGATAATAATAGTACAGAACTGATATGCAGAAAGTGACTTCAACACACAGTTTGGTCTAATGAAAGACTCTGATAACACAGTGGTGGTGTTAATAACAAGCTTGTTTGTAAAAGGTGTGTGTTTTGAGATCTCAGGGGACAGCCTGTTATCTCCCTTATTGGTACCCCAGAGATTCAATAATACACTTGCTGTCAATACGTGTTTACAACAGTCTACATTTCAGAGTTGATTTATCTATTCAGAGTAGATAAAGGTATTCCACACATAAAAATATCACACATAACACCACAGTTTGGTTTTGACTTATCATTAGTTAGCAAAGAAGTTAAAAGCAATGTACTTGTTAAATACCTATCAATGTATATCTCCATATATATATAAATATATAGGTATATATATGCAGTGTTAAATTTAATCAACTCTCATGGACAGGCAATTTTATGTTGCTTTTTTCCATCTTAAGGATAGCAAGACAGAGATGGAAATACTCTCTAAAGAAGCTTTTGGACAACTGACAGGTTGCTTAATAATAGGGACCAGTGATTGCAATAATGCTTGAAAATATCCTCTTAAGCACTTTTTTCTGTTTCAGTAGTGACCAGGGATGTACTGTGTGGGTAGACCCTGCCCTTTCCAGAATAATCAGAGTAGGAGGGAGGAAACTGAGAGCGCAGGCAGCTCCAGCAGCAGCACTCCTGTTGACATGGTCCTGGAAAATCAATAGGATGCACAAAGCCTGTGTCTCTTTAGGAAGTCAAGGGCTGCCATCACCACCCATCCATGTAGTGTTCAGCTTGCTGCACTTGGAACACAAAACCCCCACTTTAATCTTCTTTCCCTGAAGTTTAAACTAATAATGTGCTCTGACTCTTGGCTGGGAGAGGATAAAAAACAAGCATGTACACACTCTGTGGATAATGAAATACTCTCAGACACTCTGGGGGGTCACGTTATTGATGTCATAGATTAAGAATTCATTCTCTCAAAATATTTCCACTTTTCATGGCCATAAGACAATAATATCTTGTTGAATATGCACCTGTAGTGAGTTTAAAATTAAAGAGTCAAGCCTTTGTTCTTTCTCCAGGCACAGGCTGAACTGCAGTGCCTGGTCTCAGCTCCTTCCTAATGAAAAAGCTCAGTCTGCTGTCATTTTAAACGAGACAATGGAAATGGGAGGCTGAAAAACAAAGGCAGACAAAATGCATTAGCAAGAATGCCTGCAAAACAGTTGTTAAAATGAAAAGCTTTTTCCATAATTGAAGAGTCCTGGCTGGTATTTCCATGCGAGGGAATAAAAGAGAGGGCAAGTGCGGAGACAAAGGAAGAAGATCTTCATTAGGAGTATTGTCTAGCACATGGTTCCTCTAAACAAGAACTTTCTAAAGGATTGACATTTCCATTAAAAGGGCAGGCAGTTTGCTATGCAGTGACATTCAGTTTTAAAGGCTCAGCTTAGAAGCAATTTAGAGCATGAACAACAGTTCCCAATGCCACCTTGTCAGTGCTTGCCTGGCTCCTTACTGGTGCCACCACGTCCACATGAACAAGGAAATGCCACTAACACCAATAAAACCCCAATAAAATAGGGGACAAGCTGGGTTTGTTATTAAATCCCCATCCATTTCTGCTGCTCAGCAAGTGGGGATGGGTGTGGGTGGCATTGAGACCCACCTCAGGCTTCCCCAGCGGTTCTGGTGGCAGGACTCTGGCCCGCAGTGCTGTGAAAAACCCTACTGCAAGCAGCAGGCAGGAAAATATCCCTCATGTGCCCCTTGCCCTCTAGGAAAAGTGCCCAGGCAGGGAGCTAAAGGCACCCAGCCCTCCTAACTTTGTGTTTCCCTGCTCCCACTCCACGCCTGCACTCAATGCCACTCTGAATCTGTTAGCACCACTGAGAGTCTTTGAAGGGTTTTCATCATACTTAAGAGGCAGGACAGGGGAGCTCTAAATTAGCTCCCCAATCAACTTTTTAAGTAAGACTTAATAAGCCTACTGACTTTTCAGGAGTCATTTAGTGCCACTTCCCTTCCCTGTCTTGCTGTGACACTCAGCAGCACTTGAGAAGTGACTGTTCTTGCTTAAATGCTGAACTGGAAGCTGATTTAGGTCTCTTCTCCTTCCCACTCTAGCCATTCACAAGGCTAAAGACAGTGGGAAAAAAAAAAACCAACCCAAAAATAAATAAAAGGAAGAATTACCTGAAGAGGGAGGAAAAACCCATTTTGCTAAATTTAGGAAAAAACTCCAGCTTTTTACCAACTGCACATAGTTCCTCTTTGTCTCACCTAACCTTTGAAACAATGGAATTTCTCAATATTGTTAAGGAAATAGTAATATAGAACTGTCATCTTCCTTTCATATTTACTTTTATCTTAAGCCTAATGGGAAAATGGCTGGAGTTCTACAATCCTTTATAAGTTTCTTGAATTATCTTGTGAGCAGCTTGCTGCAGTTCTTTTTATTAACCTCCAGACCTTACTATTTAACCACAAATAGATTTAGGTCATGCATATTGAATTGTTTTGATAACAGTCTAGTGTTTAATAATAAACTCTTCTCCAGAAAATTAAACAGTTCCAAGGCTGTGCTCTACAAATGTGGTTTTGGAAAGAGCACCATATGACAACTCAGATGGGCAAAGAAACCACAGGACATTAGCAATGCTCTGTGCAGACTCTCTCTGAGCTGAATAATTACTTAGGGTGGATTATGATAGAGATAACAGAAAATAAAGAAATAATCAAGTATCAAACAGCCAATGCCAAGCAGCTGGCTATTAAAAAGCCACCACCAAGTAAAATGAATACTTGACTTACAAGCAGTTTAGGACCCTGAGAGCCATCCTTTTCTATCTCTAGTAAGCCTTTCTCACAACTTTGATCATCTGGTGTCCTTTATGGGACTTTATTGTGTAAAGACGATGTAATATTCATTGTTTACAAATCAGCCCATCTCAGATTTGCTTTTTTCCCCCCTTCCTTTCTATTTACCACAACATCTTTTTTTTTTTTTTTTAAATTTATGTATCTATCCACTGAAATATTTATGCAAGTTGAGTCCAGAGGGAAGCAATCTTGTTTTTGCAGATTGTAGTTGGTGCTTTGAGACGACTTGGCAGAGTGAGTAAACACAGAATAAGAGAATTGGTTTTGTGCGTGCTTTCCTCAGGCACACACTCCCCTCTCCCTGGAATATTTGGAATTTGGAATTACAGGAGGGCTCTGAAGCAGCGCTGCTGAAACCAACAGGAGCGAAACATTTGAAACGTGCTGGAGATTTTTCCAGATATTTCTCTTTTTGTTCTTGATCAAAGTTGATGGAAACACGATTTTTCTCAAATGTAATAAATGGATGAGGTTATCTGCTGCACTGATCTGAAGGTCAACCACTTCCTTTGATATGCTGTTCACAGCACTTGATTAAAAATGCGCCGTGTTGGGATGTAAGAAAGAAGAAGGACTTGCAAAGATTAAAGCCTAAAGATGGGTTCCTGCACAGTAAACACAGGCAGAAACCCAAGCATCTTGGTGAGCAGTGAATGATATTGAACTGTAACACTCAGCTGGCCTTTTTGCCACAACTTTGTCAGTGGGATCCTCTCTTGTTCATGTGAACCAGCAGTGCAGGTCTCTGCAGCCCTGGACCATCAGCAGCCCACTCCTCACCCTCCAGGTTCCTCCCTGTCCTTCCTAAGGACAGCAGTGGCATCACAAACCCAGAGCTGGGCGCTGGTGGAGGGTGCCAGGGTGATCTGGAGCTCCTGAGGGCAGGCAGAGGGAGGGACAGAGCTGCTCTGTCACTGTGGAACTGTGTGACAGCTCTGTGGCTGGAACAGCCAAACAACCTCAGAGCACCACGGGCAGCCTGGGATGGTGACATGGATGAAACCAAAGTCTTACACAGGAAGGCATTGTGAAAAACAATGAGATTGTTTTCTTCTTGCACAGACTCGCCATAACTAAAATTTGGGCTCTAAATTGGTGAGTATCAAATACAGTTCATGTGTTAACATAAATATCCTTGCTAATATGGACTGTCTTGATTGAAACTCTCACTAAACTGCATCTGTGGATTTTTCTTGACCTTGCAGAAACTGTTAAGCTGTAAATAATAACATCCTCTCTAACTATTTTGAGCAGCAATATTAGTGCTTTTCTTGTTCTGTTTTGTTTTTCAATCTCTTCCTTGTCCCTTCTCAAGTATTTTCCTCTTGTTTCTTTCTCTAAATTGGCTTCACCCATTGACCATCTCTGCTGCTGGTTGACTGCTTCTGGTTAATCCACACCTGATTCCATTTCTCTGCTAATGATCCACCAACAGCTCCTTTACCTTCCCATCTTTAGTCAAATGTCAGATTACTTCCTTTCCAACAAAACCAAAACCATTCCTTTGCTTTCTTTCTCCACTGCCCTGGGGATTATTCACTCTCCTTCCCAACAATCAGACCACTGCCCATTCACCTTTCTTCTAACATATGTAAAGTGCTATGAAGTTTTGTCATTTGTTCACCCATAGATTTATAAATTATCCAGTACTTCTTTTTCATTCTGACAGCAGAACTACCAGAAAATGCTTCGCTTGTTTTCCATTTCAATTCAGTAGCCTCCATCTCTTCTCTCATTTTTATGATGTCCACACAATACCCTTTTAATTCGCACAAATGGATGGATATGGCAGGCATTCAAGCAGCCTCCCTGGGAGAATTCTAACTCTCTCCTATGGCCAGAAGAACAAAAACAGGCAGCTGTTGAAAAGGTCATCAGGAAATAGAAGCTGCAAAAATAGCCCCTTCATTTAACCCATGCTAGGATTGCCTTCCAGACCCCTCCCTACACCTGTGGCACACCTCAAATTTGATTACCTTCATGATATGGACAAGTATTCCTGACTGTAACACTCCTTGTCTTGTGAGAAGTTGCCTGATATTTACACTCTTACTCTCAAATTATTGGAAGAATTCCCAGTGTGTGATTTTTTCCATTCACTTTTAGCCTAAATTGCCCCAACTGCGAAACAACTGACTCACAAATGCTTCTGTCCCTGTACTCAGATATGTTCCTTTTGCCCATGCTTGCAGAATTTGGTAGGAAAAACCCAACAGGTTAAGTCTTTAGAGCACAATCATCTTTTTTTTTTTATATATATTTGAAGATTTCATCTACAGCTTGGCCCAGCTCCTCAGCTGGTGTGAACTTGCTTCACACTTCAATCCACAAACTGGGGCTTTTCCCCCAGTTTAGAACTATCATTAATAATAAAACCTTCCTCCAAACAAGCAAAAAAAAAAAAAAAAACTTAGGGAAAAAAATAAAGTCAACAGAACAGAGAAGCAGTAATGAATGTCAGTTTACATGCTACAATATTGTACCTTGCCATATGTTCAAGTAGCTTTCCTTGGAGAATTCCATCTCTCTCACACGGCCAGAAGAATGAGAACAACAAACTGTTGAAAAGGTCATCAAGAAACACAAACATCACAGATGGCATAGGTGAAAGCACTGCAAAAAAGCAGAGTACAGAAAGAATGTGTAGGAGGATCTTCCTCTAATTGGCAGGACTGAGCTAGAAAGTGCACTTGTACAGTGCCTTTATTAATATTAAAATGGCTATTGCAGGGGTGCCTTACAATGTTCTTGCCAACTGGTCCTTTTTCTAACAGAGAGATGAAACAACTTCCCCTGTCACTGCCATTCCATGCTGAATGTTCCTCCTTTTCAGCAGGATTTAAGGAAATCTGAGTTACAGTGATTGCAGAGGGGCACACTGGTGTCCTGCAGGGGAGTTCTCTCTTCACAGAAATTTGCCTTAGAATTCCAGGTTTTACAGGAATTTACAGTACAGCTCCTGTCCCAAGCAGGAATAAACGCATTTCTTGCCTCCCTATGTCCAGAGACCCTGCACTGCCTGCTGTCTCAGAGAAACCCATGAACAGTACCAGGAGCTGTACCAGTTTGCTCAGAGACTCTCTGGGATCAGGGGACTTTTCTTGCATATTGCAAGGTCACGGAATCACATTTCATCACAGCCAAAAAGTGTGTGGAGGAAAATATTCATGTGCCACGACTAAAGCAAAAGGTGAGTAAGACAAAGAGCAGCTGGCTGGAATTCCAACTTGGTGAAACCAACCCCCAGAATGTTTTCTGTAAATCTCTCTCAACTATGTAATGCAGTTTTTAGGGTTTTTTTTTTCAGAGAGCATTTAGCCTCAGAAAAATAAAAAATAAAATCAAAATACCAAACCCTCCAAAACAACTCCAGATAAAACCCAAACAAAACCCCTGTAAGAACATATTGCTATAACAGAGCAGGTGCAGGGTATTATCAAAAATTCAGCACTTCTCTGTGTTCCAATTGTACTGTTTTCTTGTACATAGAAAGGATTGTGATAGCTAAGACAGACTCATAAAAAAGTAGATGTAGAGACTCAGCACAAAGCAATTAAAGAGCAAATTTCCCATTTCTACCAAAGCTAAATGGTAGAGCAAGAGCCTGGAATAGTATGGACAGAGCAGCTACACAAAAGCAATTCTCCACAATATTTTTTCCACAAGTCAGACTTGACACAACCACTCCTGTTAGGTGGTAGCAGCATTAATATTATAACCCAGAACTGTAGGGATACCAGCACAGGTCTGGCATACTTATCTTCAAGTCCAATGACTTATCTTCAAGATAAATCATGCTTATCTTCAAGGATGGGATATTCCAGGAAAACAGCTGGGCCAGGAAACACTGGGAAGCACAGTTCCTAGCAAAGAGCTCAGAGGGATGTGTTGTAACCCTGCACACAATTCTCCTCCATTGGAAACTCATAGTGGAGGTTTCAGCCCTTCACTGTGCAGGGCACTGCTGTGCAAAGAGAGGGAAACAATGTCCTTGGAAGAAAGGAAAGAATCACAGCATCACCTAAGGACAGAGCAAGATCATTCAGGCTGCATCTTCCAGAAGTGGATGGCAATGACTCCTCATACTGGGAGAGAGAATTGCTTAGCCCAGAGACATTCTCTATTTGCAGGAACTAATCACAACAGAATTGTGATAATTTAACAACCATTCTTTTAGGAAAGCTGTTTAATGCTAATGAGCTGCTCATCAGGATTGTTTTCTTTAAACTGAAAGCCTAAGAAAGGCATAGGCCAAAAGGAAAGCCATAAATAAGCTTAAAAATCAGCCAGATTATGCAGCAAACCAGGAACCTTAAGATAACCCTTTCAAGAAAGCATATGTAGTCTAAACTTAAGAGCTTGAGTCCACAAGGGAATTGCTGAGCATAACTTATGACATGACTGTGACACTCACTGGCATTCCCTCTCTAAATTCCTAGGTGGGAATACAAAGGGTTTTGACTTCACACAGCCTGTGCAATATGTCAGCACTGCTGCCAAAGTTATCCTGTCCTGCTCTGTGCCACAGTCCCCTCTGCAGGACGTGCCAGGAGCAGGGGGGTGCAGGAGCATCGGGGGGCAGCACGGTCGGGATGGATGGAGAGCAGAGATCTCTGCAGCCAGGGCTGGAATTTGGGGTTTATTGCAAAGGGCCTGGGTGCAGGGCTCTGCTGGGAGCTGCCAGGCACAGCTCAGAGCAGGGCCCAGAGAAGAGAGGGGGAGAGAGGATGAGAGGGTGAGGGAGTAAAAGGGGTAAGAGAGCGAGGTTCCTGTTACAATACCATAAATCTTCTTCTGTGTTGAATATTCCAATTCTCACTAACCAATCTAGTACAAGATACAAATCCTATAGCTTTCCATTCAGCCTATAAGAATCATTATATTACCACACTGTGTTACATTTTAAACCCTAAAAACTCCTCTTTGGGCCCTTCTGCCAAGCTGTAGGGTCTGCTCTGACCCTTGGGACTGTCTGCAAGCAGAGGGTGTTGTTCCATCAATAGGGGATCACCTTCAGCTGGCCACACCATTGTTTTCCAGTTGTTCAGTACCTGAGGGATCTCAAAGCTTGCTTTCATTTCAATCTCACTTATAGTTTCCATATTCTCAAAATCTTGCCAGACAATCATATTGATAAGGCTTTCCTGTTTCATCTTCCCCAGCAGTGGGGACTCCCTGGCTGCAGGATGGGAGTGCCCAGCACCTGTGGCAGCAAGTTTGGGCAGCTCTTCAAGAGACAAGGGACACTCAGGGGCTGTGCTGTGGGATGGGCACAGCTGGGCACAGCCCCTCTGGCAGCCCCTGCACTCTTGGCTGTGGTTATTGTGAGAAACCACTGCTCACTTTTTAAAATTTAAAGGTTTATTCAACTTTAACAAAAAACAAAACAAAACAAAACAAAACAAAAACAAAACAACAACAAACAAAAAGGACTAAATAAGGAAAAATTACAGCACTGGGAGCCCTCATGACTACCCGCCATGTGCTCCTCTTCACAATGGATGCTCCACCTTTTTAACTTTAGCCCCTCCTAGAGAGTCCTGTCAGTCAACTCTTTCTTCACTGTCCAGGGGTGGAAATCACCTTCTCTCACCTTGATTTGAGGTCAGATATTACCACAGTAACCAGCAAACCCTCCCAAATGCCCTGAGTGCCAAGGCCACAATGCAACCTATTACAGTGACATAACTACACAGCTACAAAACTTCTCCTAACACACACATAATATTTACCCCTTAATTGTGAGAGCCAGCCATCTCATTACCCATCTATAACAGTTATCAACACTTGTTAAGTGGATTAGGTAAAGGGTTCCTAACTGTGAAATCAGAACACCCCTTTAGGAGTTAAATAAGAGCATCCAGAAGCAAAGGTGTTGCAGAAGAGTATTATAGGATATAAACTCTTTTCAGCTTAAAATATGCAGAATACCAGAGAGAAACAGAGAGTTTAAAATGCCCATATCAAAAGAGAAAAATAAACCAATTGGAAATTACATTTCCTAATGAGTAAATCAAGTTTGCCATAACATTCATGTGACCTTTCTGGACAGTTACTGTAGGTGAGGTTTGGTCATTGCTCTAGAAGGCCTAAGCTTGCAGAAATAAGAAAGAAAATGTTTTTAATCTAAAAATGTGGGGTCTCTCTAACTTCAGGCTCCCTGCCTGAACTTCTGGAACTTGAAAGAGAAAGAACATTTTCTCACATTCCCTTTCATTTCTTTCTCCCCTTTTATTATTAATGAGTGATTTCAGAAATGCGATCACACTTTATGTTCTTTCTCTGTCTTCACCTTTGCACACTTTCACAGAGGCCTTCTATCAGAGCATGGCAATTCATTTAGCACCATCATTAATTGTTTACTGCCTCCCCTGGTTCTGACTGAGAGCCTTCCAAGGGACCACTGCTGTAAGAGCCTAAATTAGAGATGTGGGACTCCAGGGGCTCTCCAAAATGCAGTTTATTCCATCCAAGAGGTTACAGCAGCCCAGGGTCATGGCTGACAGAGCTGTGCCCACAGCTGTCAGCTCCAGCTGCAGGCAGGCCTGGACACCCTTTGGTTTTGGTTACAATGCATTCTATACTTTTCTTTTGGTTACATTGCATAATATACCTTTCTTTGCTGAGCATCTTAACACAGTAGAACCAATCTATACCTTAACTTTTATCTATAACCTATCATAACTACTGTAATTACCATATTCGTGTTACTATTCTCCAATCACTAAAAGTTAGTACATTGCAGTTGAAGCCAGAAGCTGTTTTTCAGTTTTCTTGCAGTGGAAAATTCTGAGACCTGTTTTCTACTTACATCTGCTGACTTGTTTGCCTGTGCTATCTTTCTGCTTGGTAAAAACATCTTCTTGTTTGGGGTGGGTTTATCCTATGCTCTAAGCCATAAAAACCCCTTCTAACTAACACAGCCTTTGCCTTCTTGGTTATCCAGTAAGACTGGCCCAGCAATTCTTTTCTTGTATATCAGAACTTGCTTCTATTCCTTCATCAGACTCTACATTTAAAAATCTTTCTGCTAAGCATCTGTATCTGTGAGACTTTCTTGTCAAACTTTCATCCTCCCCAACACACTGCAGCTCCTCAGCTGCACCAGAACTGCAGAGCAGCTCTGGGTTATCCACAGGACTGACCACCCTGGGAGCACAGGCCAGGCGCCATCTCACAGACCAGAGCAGCGGCTTGGGCTGCCTTTGGAGCAGTCTGTAATGATCCACGGGCTGGAGCTTTTCCTCAAAGCTGAGAGAGCTGGGGCTGTTCAACCTACAGCAGACTCCAGGGGGATTTAGCTGTCCCCTTTCAGAGCCTGCAGGGAGCCTGCAAGGGAGAGGGACTGAGGACAAGGGACAGGAGCCAGGGAATGGCTGCCAGTGCCAGAGGGCAGGGCTGGGTGGGATCTTGGGAATGAGGAATTGTTCCCTGCAGGGTGGGCAGGCCCTGGCACAGGGTGCCCAGAGCAGCTGGGGCTGCCCCTGGATCCCTGGCAGTGCCCAAGGCCAGGCTGGACACTGGGGCTGGAGCAGCCTGGGACAGTGGGAGGTGTCCCTGCCATGGCAGGGGTGGCACTGGGTGGGCCTTAAGGTCCCTCCCAACCCAAACCATCCTGTGATTCTGTGATTCTTTGAACAACAAGTGAAAATTTCAAGTGTTTTTTTCCTTGGAGGTTCAGAGGGAGTTAGGAGGGGAAGACAGGGAAAAAAAGCCACAGAACTGACCTTGGTCAGGGACACCCTCCCAGCACACAGAGAGGTACCTGAGATCTGGGCCAGTGTAAGGATTTACACTCTGTGTCCCAGCTGTGCCAAGGAGGGTTCTGAGGTGGAAGATTTACCTGCCACAAACTCCCTGCTGTGCAGGATGGCCCTGTGCATATCCAGAGACCTGACCTTCCTCTCAGTGAGCTGGAATTGCACCTAGAATTTTGTCTTGAAGTGGATGTTAGTTTTGTTTTTAGGATCGACACAGTCCATGTAGAAAGGGTGGAGGGACCCCAGTGGAGTTGGCAGGGAAGAAACAGAGGAAGGGAAAGGATCAGTGTGAATGGTAATTTTTGCTGGGAAGAAGGTGGCAGGATTGACCAAATTTACATGGACAGTTAAGGAAAAAGTTTGACAAATATGCTAATTTAAGACCTTTTGGCCCACATACAAACATCCACATTTGCCATTTGTTTGTATTGCCTTCTTACTCTGATAATTTTTCTGGAAAAAAGCTCATTTTCCTGGTTTATTCAGTCATTAGTCAGACTGAGCTTTTCCCTCTGGCCAATGCAAGATGCCAGCCTTGGCTCTGCTGGTGGCAGCACCCAGTGAGCTCCCCTTCCTGAGAGAAAAGCTGCTTCCACCCACTGCCTCCAAAGAGCTTTTGGCCTTTCACTGGGGCATTGCCCACATGGTCCAGCACTAATTTATACAATACACTTGCAATTATACAAACCAAAATTGGGTTAAGGCTGGAGATTCTCATTATAAATCTGATTTCCATTGCTTGTCAACACAGAGAGGAGATTTAATGAAAGCTTCCAGGCTCTGTCTCAAGTGCTTTTTTTTTTCTTGTTGGTTCCTGAAATGTTGAGAGTTTGATAAAGCAACCTGAAAGACAATCAGGAACTGCAGTGAAATGCTGACATGGGTGGGTGACTGGACAATGGAACTAGAGTGATAGAAGGTTTTAGATGTGCACCTAAAATTCCCTGGGAATTTTGAGATGTGTTAAAAAAACCCCAAAACTCCACCTAAGCGATTCAGAAGTGAATAAGGAGCTGACAACTAGTTTTGTTTCTTTGAGATGCACAAAGACTACTTTTTGATAGTTATTATTTTAATATTGGTGTCTAGCTAAAAATTCAAGGCAAATTTCTGGAAAATATGAAGTCAAGATGCATTAAATTGGAGAAGGGCAGTCACAGAGGATTGCCTCACAAGCCTCAAATCTGGTACAGGCCATTGCAGATTTTTAACAATTTCCAGATCTCTAACCCAACCCTACAAACTCTCTGCCATAACTGAAGATATCAAACCAAATTTTTTAAAATTACCTTTGATTAACATGCACTTGCACTTTTACTTAATTCCCCTTAATTAAAAGTGTGAACAAGCCTAAAGCCCAGACAGTGCAAGGCCCCATTCCAAAAGGGAACAGAAAAGGGTCTCAGAGAGGTTAAACAGCCTAATAGGGATGGGATGCTAACAAGATACAAGCATGGAAGTGCTTGGGGTAAATTTGTGTCCTTTGCCCTTTCTTAAAGTGTTGAAAATATCATGTACCTTCTACGGCTTCTTTAACATCAGTCCAGTAACCTTGAAAAGTTTTTAAGCAAAGCAGGCACCTCCAGCCAAACTGCTGGCTGAATTGTGGTGCAGAAATGATCTCTACTCTTTATCAGGAGCAAAAGAAAACAAAAAAAGATAGTGGAACAGGCAGTCCCTGGTCTGAAAGTGAAGGGAAAGGATGGTTGAGAGCATTAGGAATAACACACAGTGAGACAGAGTGGGAAATCTACCCACTCTGAGAACCTCAAATCAAATACTAAATAAATCAGAAAGATATCAAGAAATGAAATACTGGCATGGGAAAACCAAATTTCATGGCACTGTAAAATACACATAAAAAAAATATATATATATATTCCCAAGCTAGGGAGAAGGCTGGATTCACCCTCCTGCACCTGTGGAAAACAGAGGTACGAGAGCAGAGCAGGGAGCCCTGCAGCCCCTGGGCACAGCGGGGCCTTGGCTTCAGCCCAGCCACACCAGGGGCCAGCAGATGGCAAATCAGGGCAGGGGGCTCCTCTTGCTCTGCTCCCTCTGGGTGTTTGGTGAGGCAAACATGGAATACTGAGCCAGTGCTGCTGATTTGGGCAAGGGCAGAGCCTGACTCAGGTGGGCAGTGTCTCACACGCCTGACTTTTCCCACTCTAAACCAGCATGAGGACAAGGGTCAGGCTGGCTTTGGCCCCCAAATCCCAGCACCCCCCACCCAGGGGGCTGCTCCATCCTCATTCCAACAAAGCTTTGGAACAGATCCCTTTGTCCAGTGGATTTTAGAAGTACTTACACTCTTCAGTTTAGGCATCAGACAACAATGGGACTTAATCAGAGTCCTAAAAATAAGTGTGCTCATTTCAGTTTCTGCTGGTTGGGAGCATGTCGCAGACATATTTTATGAAAAATCCTTTCCTTAGGATATTTCCTCCTGAGAAGCTGAGAGGCCTCAGGAACAAAATGCAAACAATGGTTATCTGCTGCTGTGGAATGCAACAGGTGCATCTACAATTGGTCTCATGTGGTTGTTTCTAATTAATGGCCAATCACAGCCAGCTGTCTGGACTCTCTGTCCCAGACACAAGCCTTTGTTATTCATTCCTTCTTTTTCTATTCTTGGCTAGCCTTCTGATGAAATCCTTACTTCTATTCTTTTAGTATAGTTTTAATGTAATACATATCATAAAATAATAAATCAAACCTTCTGAAACATGGAGTCGGATCCTCCTCTCTTCCCTCAACCTGAGACCCCTGTGAACACGGGGGTCACAGAAGCAGGAGGCTGAAATGGGGACTTGTGAGCACAAAAAGTCTTACACAGACATGGCAGGAAGGGTTTAACCAGCTGTGCTGCCCACAATGGTCAAAAACCCCCAAAACATGCAGGCTGTGCTTAGGAAAACAGGGGAAAGGCTTAGAATGGACAGATTATTGTAATAAAATGTTCCTTTTTTCACTCGAAAGAGAGCCACAGGGGAAGGTTCAGAGCAGGATGGCAGGATGAGGGGGGAGGAGGGGAAAGTCTCTTTGACATAGAAAAATGTTGTTGCATTTCTCCAATGAAAAAAAATATTAATGCTTCATTTCTAGCCATGTGGAATACAGACACAGCAAAATGTATCCCCGGCAGTAAAAGGCACTGCCCTATTACCCTCCCACTGTACACATTTAAACCAAAGGGCAAATAAATGTTGGCAAACAGAAATGTGATGACTTACAGTACTTTCTTTGCTACAGTAGCTGGGAGGAGAAAAAAATCCCCCAGAAAGATTAAGAAGCAAACATAAAACTGATCTTGAAATTCCTCTCTGTTGATGCCCCAGGGCAGGTACTTTTTCAACATTATACCTATTTTTGCAAAGTACCTGCCTGTTGGGGCACCTGTGCTCCTGAAAGCTCCTCTGTTTACAGACACAGAAACACTGACTCACTTAGCAAAAAAGTGTAAATTAACCAACACTCCCCTGATTAAAACAAATATTAGACATACAGAAAGTCTTCAGGAAATCATCTGCTTAAAAATACTCTTTAATTTGCAGGCACCCGAATTTTAACCCCAGGAATGATTCTTCATTTTGTGAGCTGACTAAACCTCAGGATGGAAAGCAAGAGGAGAGGGATTAAACTCTATCCATCTGCAAACTAGATTATGCTTTGCCTTATAGGTTTCTTTTTGCTTTCCCCTCAATAATTTTGGCATTCACCTGCTTATTATTTTTTTTTCTTTTGTGCCAAATATGCCTGCTTGAATAATACTATTTTTAATGGAGTTAAGATGTTCTCACTGGCATAATTGCTCATTCTTAGGAAAACTTTCCTAAGATTACCTTCCTTCCTACTTATTATCATTTTAGCCCCTAGCAGGAGAGTATATTTTATTTGAAGTTTACTAATTGTGTTTATTTCAAACACGTTTGGTTCTTAGCAAAGCCACTGAGGTCCTGCTTGCACTTTAAATTTGCAGGTTTACTGTAAAATGCCAGGCACATTGAGATGAATCAAACTCATCTAAGCATGAATGAAATGTACTGAGAAAGTCCCTTCTGGCATCATTTCTGGGATTAGTAATTTGTGAAATTGTGGTGATGCAAGGGAACAGCATGAGAAAGCCATTTCCTTCCCCTTTGTCCAGTCTAAATGCAAATCTGAACTTTCTTGGCAGTTCATTTGCATATTAATGCATAGAGTATTCCACTCCAGAGATCACTTCAGATTTTCTAAATTAAGTTGGGTGGGTGGGCTGAAGGGAAGAGGTCATTTTTGTCGCACTAGCACAAATATTCTGAGATACTTTACCAAAAAGGCAGAAAGCAGGCAGTTATTTCACTTGCCTTATCTCTATTTCAATTTTCCAACTGGACCACTGAGGAGATGCAGAGGATAAAAAGCAATGGTTGACCAGAAGGAAGGAAATGCTTCATGTCACTGAAGAACAAACATGATGAAATTAAGAAAGGGTAAGAGTGCACACCAGTCTAATTAGCATTTCTTCCTAGTAGCTTGGGAAATGTCAGCCACCAGTTGGTGGCAAAATAAAGATGTAATGTGAGTAATAATGAATTAAATTGTGGCTATTTGCATTGAAATGTTAAGATAATGATCTGAAATTACTATTGTAAATATTCCCCTTGACAGTTGAAAATTGGACTTAAAGCTAATAGTACTTTGGATGAACTTTAAGCCATGAAATCACTTTTAATGCTTTACACTCCTTTTGGCTATGACAGCGAGCTTCAGAAAGTTAATTTACCTCTGTTTTGTTCAAGCTGTTTGGTAATTGATGCATACATCATGGAGGTTTTAATGAACAACTACAGGGACTATTTACCCCTCTCACTAAGTATAACTGAAACACTTGATTACAGCTCCTGAACCAAATAAACCAACAGGCTCAAGCACAGCAAACACTTTTGGCTGGGGGACTGGAGGAGCCGGGACCAGTAAGGATCTGTTTAAATGCAAAGGAAAAGGCAACATTTTCAGAAACTGCTGGAACATTTCAGGCTCATCCTGCATTAGCTGCAATTTATGGTTTTGCTGGTAGCATTAGGGAGGATTTACAGCCTGGGTGTCTACAACCAGCACTGCCAGGGTAAGGTTAGCTGGCAAAATGGAAATGCAGCAGATATCCTCAAACATCTGCTGTGCAAATAGCTTTCCAGTAATAGTGCCTTTAAAATGAGGGCTTATTTCCAGACTATAGAGTCTAATTACATTGTAACGTTATTTTTTGCCATAAGGCGTGTTTTTATTTAAAGACAGATGATGTAAAAGCTTTAAGATCACACAGAACTACGTCATGCCCAGTAAAAGTGCTTTATCCACAAGCAAAAAGAATGTCTTTAGCATGACTTTTAAACAGCAATGAGGCCTCTGTGCATCTGAAGTGAGATCTGCCTGGATCTCTTGGATGGCTCTTGTTTTATGATGGTATCACTGGAGGTGAGATGGTGTTCACAGGGGTCTCAGGCTGAGGGAAGAGATGAGGATCTGACTCCATGTTTCAGAAGGCTTGATTTATTATTTTATGATATATATTACATTCAAACTATACTAAAAGAATAGAAGAAAGGATTTCATCAGAAGGCTAGCTAAGAATAGAATAGGAAAGAATGATAACAAAGGCTTGTGGCTCGGCTCTCTGTCTGAGCCAGCTGACTGTGATTGGCCATTAATTAGAAACAACCACATGAGACCAATCCCAGATGCACCTGTTGCATTCCACAGCAGCAGATAATCAACATTTATATTTTGTTCCTGAAGCCTCTCAGCTTCTCAGGAGGAAAAATCCTAAGGAAAGGATTTTTCATAAAAGATGCCTGCAACATGGAGGGACACAGCAGTGGGAGCACTTCAGCCCTGTGTTTGCAGACAGAGCTGATGGGGCTGGTGAGATTCAGACCACTGTTTCCAGTATATCAATCCCCCAAACTTGGGATGAACAGTCAAAACTGCCCTTTTGACCTGCCCCAGAAGTGCCCTCCAGCCCAAGCCCTGCCCCTTCCAGCTGCCCCTGAGCCCTCAGGAGGTGCTCTGTGGGTCCCTGTCCCCACCCTCCCTAAACCAAACACCTGGGGGCTTCCTGCCCTGGTTTTGCAGCTGAACTTCCTCCCTTTCTCTATGTGCAGCAGCCACTTGATTGATCATCTTCCCTTAAGATACAAGAAATACATCTTTTATAAACATATGAAAAAAGGAAAAAAGAGAAAAAAAGGGAGCTGGATGCTGTTAGTACGTTAAACGGATTGGTAGGGAAGGCCCTACAGTCTGACCATATGCAGCTCCAGGTGCTAAGTTCTTTTTCTGGATCTGTGCAGCTCCTGCACAGTGTTCTTAACTGGGTTGCCAGAGACCAGATGAAAAATAAACTCTGTTCATTTCATATGTTCTCTGTTATATTTAGAGATGTTTGTAAGGAGAAATACTGTCATGGTATTTGTTATGAATTATCCTGCTGCAGGAACAGTTAAGAAACATTTTCTTTTCCAGGCCACATTCAGAGTCAAGTGAGTCACTACAATCCTAGTCTTTCTAATATTTCACGTTTTACTTTCATATTTTAGCCCTTCTGTATTATTTTTTTCTGGATAGATAAAACATACTCTCAACCTCTAAGGAAAAATCATAATTTAGGTAGCACAAAGGCTTTCTCAATGGACAAATATTCCCTATTTGCTGTCCCGTGCTCTGCATCCAGTGCTGGATAAATCTGCACAGGCTCCCACAGCTTCAGGGAGTTAAGAAATTCAAAATATGCTGGAAAAGTACTGGAATGATATTTCCACTGGTGGGAAACCAGTAACCATCCCTGGGCACTTCTCTCAAAACTGTGAAAGCCTAAAAATGATATACAGGAAACAAGAAAGATGGTATTGAGAGTGTAAAAACTTGGAGTAAAAACTGTAACCCATTTGGGGGTTGGTTTCTCCTCAGTCTCAAGGTCCTGCATGGGGGGTACATTTCATTTCCTGCAATGCAAACCTGTGCCAAGAATGGATGGATTGGAGACTCCTCTGAGTGATCTGTCTTGAGGTTACTCAGTGATGGAGCCCCAGGCAGATCTGTCTGGGGATTTGGTGACATGAAATGCAGGCAGCTGAGCGAGGACCTGGGATCAGGAAGGTTCTTCCTGGGAGAAGTCTGCCCCGCTGGCCTCCTTCACTTCTTCTGGATCTTTCCATCACTGGTCTCCTTCACTTCTTCTGGCTCTTTCCATCACTGGCCTCCTTCACTTCTTCTGGATCTTTCCATCACTGGCCTCCTTCACTTCTTCTGGATCTTTCCATCACTGCTCTCCTTCACTTCTTCTGGATCTTTCCATCACTGGCCTCCTTAATTTCTTCTGGATCTTTCCATCACTGGCCTCCTTCACTTCTTCTGGATCTTTCCATCACTGCTCTCCTTCACTTCTTCTGGATCTTTCCATCACTGGCCTCCTTAATTTCTTCTGGATCTTTCCATCACTGGCCTCCTTCACTTCTTCTGGATCTTTCCATCACTGCTCTCCTTCACTTCTTCTGGATCTTTCCATCACTGGCCTCCTTAATTTCTTCTGGATCTTTCCATCACTGGCCTCCTTCACTTCTTCTGGATCTTTCCATCACTGGCCTCCTTCACTTCTTCTGGCTCTTTCCATCACTGCTCTCCTTCACTTCTTCTGGATCTTTCCATCACTGTCCTCCTTCACTTCTTCTGGATCTTTCCATCACTGGTCTCCTTAATTTCTTCTGGATCTTTCCATCACTGGTCTCCTTCACTTCTTCTGGATCTTTCCATCACCACTTGCTGCTTCTGGACTCACCCCCATCGTGTCCAAAAGAGAAGCCAGGAGGCTGCATATCTGCTCACAGCCCTGATGTGGGGGTGAAATGCTTCTGTGACAGACTCACTGAGGATCTGACTTGTGTCAGCTCTGTGCTCAGAGTTGCATATTTGATCAGAGAAGCAGAGATGGGAAACGCTGTGAATGTGAACGCAGGTTTGACCGTACTCTCCCTAAAGCTCCTGACTTCCCTGTTTTGCCTCCTAACATTAACAGCTTTGGACATGGGATTGCTTTGATTTTTAAGGGAAGGGAAGGAGGGGAGGCATGGGGGGAAAGAAGGTTTCTTGTTTACAGTGTTGCTATTTAAACAGTTCCAGTTAAGCTTTGAAAAGCACCTTCCTTTCAGGTCAATAAAGTGGCTGCAGGCCAAGCTCCCATCTGTGCTGAACTTGTATTTGCTGGCTGGAGACAATTTTCTAGTTTAAAAAGAAAGCAGAGCAGTGTGATAACTGTCTGCTAACGTGGGCCTGCATGGCGGCTTGGAAACTCTGACAGCCCAAAAAGTTTCAGTCACACAATGTTTTATATCCTGTATTCTAACTGTGCCCACGGACATGGGCTAAGGACATAAAAATTGGGATACTCATGTTGCATTGTATTTGCTAAATAAATCCCAAAGCATTCCAGATAATGGTGTTGTGAGGTGTCCTAGATGAGACAAAGAAAATCAATTTTCATGAAACTGAACATACTTTCTTCCCTCTTTGCTGCTTCACTCACACTTACATGCTCCAGCTAAATGAATTGATGACTTCTGTGGGATTCACATTCTCTGAACCTGAAAGAAGCAGTGAGAGAAGCAGAGAAAAGAATGAACAAAACAATTCTTATCTCATTTGCTGTGCCTGTGTTTGTGCCAAAGCAGAATGCAATATGGAGATTGTTTACCCAGTGATGGTGTTTTGGTTCCTTGGCCTGTCAGGGCCAGGTGTGTGTGTGTGTTGGGACTGTGGGCTGACAGCCACGAGATTCTGTGCAGTTGAGTGCTTGGCAGATTCAGTTTAGATGTAATGTAATAGAGTGTAATATAATATAGAATAATATAGTATAATAAAGAAATTAATTAGCCTTCTGATATCAATGGAGTCAGGTGCATCATTCCTCCTGGACATCGAGCAAAATATCACCACTAGGCTTCCCCTCTCTATCTGTCTTCTCTTGGGAAGCAATGTCAGATATTTCACCTAAACATTCTGAAAAGTCTGGCATTACCATCCCCTTAGACTGGGGCAAGTTCTTGCTGTACACACAGACACTATTCCAGCAGAGAGACCTCCTGAGCCAGGAGGTATTTCAATTTACAGACAAAGCCTCAGCTCTCAGGCCTCTTGGCCCCAAGGCATAAAGTCCAGAGACTTGAGCAAGGTAGCTGAGCACACCTGGGAGCTTCCCTGCCCTGTCCATGGGCACCAGGTGAGAGGTGCCAGGTAGAGTTTCCCAGCTCCAGCCTCCTTCCATCAGGCTCTCCCAGCGGACATTGTCCTCCAGCCACACATGAGCACAGGAATTTCACCAAATCTCTGCTTGGTAAAGTAAGAGCATCACCAAGGCAAATTAAAATTTTGAAGAAAATCCCAAAGGTTCCAGTCTGACACTGAAAAATGCCTCCTCTCCCCTCTTCCCTTCCTCATCCCCCCCCCATGGTGCCCCCAAGCAAAGCAGCCAAGTGAATGTTTCATCTCTGCCTGACCCAGAGGTGCTGTCCTTGCCTCAGAATGGCCTCAGGGTCCCCACAGCAGCGGCCCAGCATCTCTGAGAACAGGGAGGAACCGGTGGTGAAAATGAAACCAGCAAAGGAACAGAATTTGGGGCGACAACACTCACCCCAAACAAAGCAGTGCCCCAAACAAAGCAGCCAGGTGAATGCTTGATCCTTGCCTGACCCAAAGGTGCTGTCCTTGCCTCAAAATGGCCTCAGGGTCCCCACAGCAGCGGCCCAGCATCTCTGAGAACAGGGAGGAACATCTTCCCCAACTGGTGGTGAAGGTGAAACCAGCAAGGGAACAGAATTTGAGGTGACAACACTCACCCCAAACAAAGCAGTGCCCCAAGGAAAGCAGCCAGGTGAATGCTTGATCCTTGCCTGACCCAGAGGTGCTCTCTTTGGCCCCGGAAGGGACCTGCAGGGTTCCCACAGCAGTGGCCCAACATCTCTGAGAACAGGGAGGAACATCTTCCCCAACTGGTGGTGAAAATGAAACCAGCAAAGGAACAGAATTTGGGGCGACAACACTCACCGCAAACAAAGCAGTGCCCCAAACAAAGCAGCCAGGTGAATGCTTGATCCTTGCCTGACCCAGAGGTGCTGTCCTTCTCCTAGAAGGGACCTGCAGGGTTCCCACAGCAATGGCCCAGCATCTCCAAGGACAGGGAAGAGCCTCTTCCCTAACTGGTGGTGAAGGTGAAACCAGCAAAGGGAGAGAATTTGGGGTGACAGCACTGCCCAGGAGCCCTAAAAGCCAGAGAAAGCTGTCACAAGAGAGCACCTCAGCACATCTGCAGCAAACCCCAGAGCTACAGCAGCACAAACACAGCAGAACTAGAGATGCCACGGAGAGCTGATGGGACATTTTGGAGGGCTGGAGACAAGCTGCCTGAAACCCTGACCTGTGGGACCTGTAGGTCAGCCTGCCATATGGAATGAGCTGCTGCAGAGTGTGGGAAAAGCGCTGCAAGAAACCACTGCTGCAGCTCCATCTCTTTGCTATTAGGAGAAAAGGTCAGGCACAAGCTCCTTCTGCTGCTCTCGGCTGTTCTGAGCAAAGGCCATGGAAGGAACCCATTATGGACTGAAAGTGAATTGCTCCAGGCTCCTGAGCTGCAGTGCCAGTGGGGAGGCACGCTGCTAATAAAAACGGTCTGCTAGGAAATCATTTAATTTCTTGGCTGCTCCTACCCTCATTTTCAGATGGAAGTTGATGCTTTAAGAGCTTTAGAATTCAGCTCTGATCAGGAAATGAATTTAGTTGTTTGAAAAGCAGCTGTTTGAAATAGCTTTGTTCCTTCTTTAGTCTCAGTGGAGCTTGAAATCAGCTGCTGATAGAGAGATACAAGTGTACAATCCTCTGATTTTTGCCTGGGTTTTTTTTTTTTTTTCTCTTTTATATAAATTCTAATCCAATGTCCTGTCTCATTAGGAAGCCATTTCATCAGCCTTGCCTGGGTTTGCTGCAGCAGCAGTGCCCATGGCTCTGTCAGCCAGGTGAGAGCCAGGGAGGCTGGGCTCCACCTGCCCTGCTCTGCTGGCTGCTTTGGAAACCACCCCATCCCTTCTTCTCCATTCCTTATCCTCCATCCCTTCTTCTCCATCCCCTTTTAGGCCATCAGCTCTTTAGGGAAAAGAGTGAGTTTATCTGCAATTTTAGCTTTTTAATATAAAATTATGTAAAAGTAAAGACCTCTAACATCAGTACTTTTACATAAGGAAAATTAATATAATGAAATAAAAAAGAATCATTACATTTTGGTTCCCAAATATTATGTCAGTTGAGGAACAGGGCAGGGCTTGGATGCTAATGGTTCATTAGGATCAGTATAACTCCTGGGATATTCAGACTATGGGAATCAGAAAAATAAAAACTTCCACAGACACTGAGGAGCTTGATTTACAGCCTTGGAAGAAGCTTAGATTGATGTAAAAATACAATACACAGATATAAAGCAGAAAAATAATAAACTTATGTTTCTGTAGTTATAAGTAAGAATATACCTTAAGTAAGGTATAAGGCAGTGAAAAGTTTATAATGCAAGAGTGTTGTTATATAGAATAAGAGTTCAGAAGTTATAATAAAAACATATGTGTAGATGTGAGACAGAAACCCATGAAATGAAAGTTTCCACAGTACAGCAAAATGAAGTACAAGTAATAGGTCAGAAAAGCAAAATAAACCTAGTAATGACTGTCTATTAGGTTAGAAAATTATATATTACCTTATAACCAAGAAACTTGTGATTACTCTTGAACTACAACCAACCACTTACTCCTGTAAAATCTCACAGCCTCTGGGACTGATATTTATCTGAGCAATAAATCACTTTTATCCTGAAAATAATCCCCTCCCTTCATTACTACCAATGACAATGATACAAACTTCAATTTTTCTTTCACCATCCCTTAGAAATTCCTGGCTTCCTTCTTCCATATCCTGCCCCCCCTGCCCACACAAGCTCCTCCATCATCCCCCTACCCCTGCACCTTCCAGCTGGTCGCTGCTTTCCTGGATCAGGGGTCTGAAGGTGAAATGCCCTTGTTAGCTGCTCTTGCTGGGCGTTTCTGGGGGCTGGGATTGCCAGTGCAAAGGAATTCCACTGCAATCACAATGCTGCTTCCAAATCCTGATGGAACTGCATTATTTTTTTGTCTCATCCCATAGCTGAGATTGATGGGTTTTAATGGGCCCCCTTATTGATCTTGTACTTTGCACCAAGCTATTTTACTGACCAATTTAATTTTAAAGGGGTTCTATAAGATTAAGGTAAATTAGTACATTCCTTGCACTTCATAAAAGCTTCAGAGGCCAAACATTGCCATGAAAAGTGCTTACATTCTTCTGAGATTATTACTTTGAATATGAGAGGGTTTAGGGGATGTGTAAAAGTTTAAATGAGCTGCAAATAACAGGACCCTCTGCATCATAAAATAAGATCCTGAAAATCAGACTGTATTAGGAAAAAGAAAGCTTAAGTGAACATATAAAAATAGTTTCTTATATTTTCTTCATGACACAGTTTAAGTTATTTGCTCTCAATTTTAGTACAAACAGATTTGTGGGACTAAAGCAGATCACTTATGCACTTCAGTGTAGGCATCCCACAGCTAACCTATTTCCCCAAAGTGACATAAAAAATCAGCAAAAGGAAATCAAGCAGTTTTGTGATATCATGCAGAGGAAGAAGTATTTCTGATATGTTTAACAAAATTAATTAGAATGGGACTGGAAAAAATCTGCTGCTTAAGCAGGGATTCTTAGATGTTCAAAGTAAATTGTGTTTTTCTTACTTTTCATGCTTAGCATAAGTATTTCCTGTCTTCTTGCTTCCAAAAACATTAATGCCTGCATCAACAGTGGGTGGCAGGAAGAGGAAGAATTTCATCTAAGTCATTTCAGACACATATTTTACTTCATGTCTAGCACTCCATTAAGTGTCAGAGCTAATACCTTAAATATAATAGCAAGAAGGTAGTTATTAATCCTGGAAAGTAGTGAATTGGGTCATTCTTTACTTTTGTTAAAAACAGAATGTGATTTAAAAAGCTCGTAGGCTTCTCTTTAAAATTGTTACATTTTTCAGAAAGGTCCAAGTAGATAAAGCAAAAAGGAACAAGAGAAAAAAGATTAAGAAAAAAAAATTAAAGATATTTAAACTGCAATTTATGAGACCAATGGAAAGCCATTCCATTTCCAACTTTGTCTTAGGCTTTGTTTTTTAATGAAAGGATGTTTAAGTCCTTTCAGTACCTGACTTTGAATCAGAGCTCTGAGATTCTGTCTCCAGCCCTGCTATTCCTTTGCTCTGCATTCTCAAACACAGAGTTCCATTTCTGGCCTTGCCTTTCCTTCCTGCTTTCCCAATAATTCCCATTTTGCCAGAGCAGAGCACCTTGGAGCAGGCAGGAGGAGCAGAGCCTGGTGGTGCTGCTGGGCCTGGCAGGATGCCCCAGGGATGCACAGGAGCAGGGACCCAGAGGTTTGACCAAGGGTGCACAGGTCTCCCCTCTTGTGTGATAAGTGGTGGAGGATAAGGAGTGGCAGATGCAGATTTCAGCCTCAGACAATGACAGACCCTGCAGCCAGGCTCCAGCAAGCTGCTGATGGGTCTGCACAGCCTCCCCATTCAGTGCCTCTAGGCTCTGTAATAACTGTTTTGGCTGATGTCATTCACATTTTACTTTAGAACACATTATTACACAAGAACAAATAAAACACTGAATATTTCAGCAGCTCTTTCCCGGCATGTTAAACAATAAACATTTTTTCCCTTTTGCAGGTGTACGTTGGCTTTTTGGGATATACAATGTAAGTACACATGAACTTTACTGTTTACCACATCCTCATGATTACAGCTTCCAAGCAAATGGTAAAGTACAAATAGTGCTACAAATAATACTAAGCATCTTTTGATTTCAAACAGCTGCTCAACAACACAAGCAAGGTGCTTACTAAGTCGCAGAATCTTATTTTCTTTTTTTCTTTTCAGGTGATAAGCTCTCAGCAGAGGAATTTTTGAGACCTCTGGAAAAAAAAAAGTTGTAATTTTGAAAATTAAACATAGACTACCATTTATAAAGCATGCCTTTTCCACATTTCTTTTCTAGTACTCTTTCAATAAAAAGTCATAATGACAACTCCCACCAACTCTAATACTGTATTTCTACTGTGCTCTTTCATTTACAATTTCAGATCCTTTGAATTTCCCCATCTCCATTATTTTCATGTCTTGCTGCCCTTCCCTGCTTTCAGTTTCTGTATCTCAGTGTTCTTCCTAAAGGCTGATAATTTTCCCTTCACTGCAGCTGAAACTTGAAAGTATTCAGTGAGGACTGGAGAGTGGATTTCCAAAAGAGGACAAACACAAAATAACTCTGTCTAGACATACCCTTCTAAAGCCTGATTCAGAGGCTTTACAGCCCTGATGGACTGTCCCTCTCTGAAATTAACCCTAATTTATCCTCCCTGCCTCCACAAACACCTGTGCCAATGAGCTCCACAATTTCAGTACTGCTGAGCAAATGTGCAGCTGATAAACACAGAATTATTACTCATGTTAGTGCCATCTCTGTGCTTGTCAGTTTAGGAATGTGTCCTTAAATGCTTATGGGATATGCACATTAGTCTGACTTTATAATCTAAGGCATGCAAATTGCTCTTTATAACAGTGCAAAACCCATTAAGCCAATGGAGTTTCTCATGGACGTATGGTCTGCCCACACAGATTGAATTACAGGTTGAGGGCTATAATTGCAGCAAACAGCACATAATTACTGGAATGACACTCTCTTTGTTACCTCTGAGCACTGAGAATATTTCCTATACTAAAAAGGTTATTCATAAAAATGGTACAGTTCCCTTGCAAAAAAAAAAAAAAAAAAAAAAGAAAAAGGAAATAAAGTGAGGAGCTCCACACAAACCATAGCCTATTTTTAATGCTTCCATTTGTCAGGAAGTGACAGAGGAGTCAAAACTTCAAATTAATAAAATAAGGTAAAAATGTATATGAAACTTCAGTAGTGTCTGGTAGTTGTATTGTGCAATTGTACTCATCAAAAGGCGCCCTGACAGCTTTTTCATTCTAAGTTAAAGGAAAGTATAATGATTTGTTTATATTTGGAAGTTCTAAGAATTCTGTGTACATATTTCATTTGACTGTATCACAAAAGAATAATTTATTGCAACTACCTAACAAAAAGCTCCCAAACCTGGCTGTTTTAATACCTCACTCATTTCCTTCAGAATGTCTTTTTTATATTGTCATAAGA
Organism: Calcarius lapponicus; assembly: GCA_039654755.1. Lineage (NCBI taxonomy): Eukaryota > Metazoa > Chordata > Aves > Passeriformes > Fringillidae > Calcarius > Calcarius lapponicus. The sequence continues at coordinate 17,857,171 of CM077474.1, read as the reverse complement.
TTTCCTATCTGCAGCCCTGCTGCTGTAAACCTCTCGAGTGTGACAGACCTGAGCCTCCAAAATGTCAAACACGATGGCAAAGGGAGAAGGGCACGGAGTGAGCTGGTCCTGGGGCTCCTCTGCTCCTCCTCTCTGGGTCACTGCATTCCCCCCAGAGCCCACGCTGCTGGGGATGCTCTGTGCTATCACACTGAATTCCACTGGGGAACAAACAGCATCCATCCAGTTCTCCCCTTGGACCCCTCTTTTCCTCCTCTTCCTTAACAGGAACAAAGCATAGGAGCTGTAAATGCAGAAAAAGAGTTGCCTTTTGAAAGCTCATTTTTCTTAACCGCTGCCATAAGATGTCCTTGCTAAGGACTTCTGGGAAAAATGAGTTTTAAAGAACGTACATGTATGTCAGAAAAAGTCTACAGGGCTGATCTAGGAATATATTATTTTATTTCTTTTTTTAATGTAAGGATTACACTGACTGTAAGCCAGGGAAGGAGAGGTTTGGTGTCTTTACACTTGCTATGTTATGACATAAATACAGAATATGATGCATGCCTAATATTAGCTTTGATGGCAAAGGAAAATCCTGAGAACTCTGAAGAGGAAGATTTGGTTTGTGGGGTTGGTTTTAGCAGGCAGGTGAGCAGAGCTTTCCCTGCAGCCTCCTCATAGCCTGGCTGGGGCACACAGGGAAATATTTTCTTTTCTGACTAAGCTTCTTCTAGAGGAGGGAAGACAAGATGGTAAAACAAGAGTTCAAAGGCAGCTTTCCACAAGAGCCCCACTGCTCTTTCCAGATGTGTGTGGCCTCAGTGGCTGCCCCACATTGTGTGGCAGAGAAGGACAGGAGGGAGCTGATGTGCTGCAGAAATAAACTCAGATACAGACAAGATGATTGTACGAGCTTCTTGGGGTTTTAGCTGCTCTCAGTGACCCCCAGATGGGTCAGAAAGTCTCTTTTCCCAGCTTGGCAGTCGAAGAAGGAGTCAGGGCTCTTCATTTCTCGGGCTCAAGGTTGTTTATTGCATCTTATCTATAAAATTCTTTCCTCCGCCCTGCTGAGGTCCGTCCAGCAGGACAGTTCCAGGCACTCTGCCTGCCCCAGGGCAGGGTTATCTTTTATACTAAAACTACTTGTGCTATATTTGCAATAACTTCCCAATACCTATCAGCTACGGTAGACAGTGAGCTTCTACTCTAAACCAATCTAAAAGTGCCAACATCACCCAGAAGATGGGAGGCCAAGAAGAAGAATGAAAAAGACAAGACATGCCCAGATTCCTCCATCTTGGGACCCTGTGCCCCCATTCTAAAACCTCAAAAATCCATTTTTCACCCCGTGACAAACGAACTACTAAACTCTTTTGACTTGTAATTCTTCATATAAGGTTGGTGATTGTTTTTCCAAGGGCTAAATCAAAGGCACAGGGGTCTTGGGCTCTGTGCCAGGGTCTCTGAGTCCCCTGGGCAGGGGTCTGAGCCCTCCAGGGCAGCCAGAGGGATGGCCTGGGTTCCGAAATCTCCCCCTTCTGTTTGAACCAAAACCACCTCTTTTGCAGCCCTGTCCGTGGCCCACAGCATGCCCTGAAAAACGCCTGGCAGAATGAGCAGAAGGATTACAAGCCCCATTGTGCTCAAAGGTCCCTTCCCCATAGCGTGCTGGGTTTTTGCACAACGAAAGGAGGAATGATCGCTGCATTCCCACTTTGCAGGCACAGGGAACTCCCCCCTGTGCCTGTGAGAGAGCCCAAAGGTGCAACCAGCTTCTGTGTTTGTGCTGGAGGTGTCCTGCTGTACGGCAAGGAGCTCTGTAACTCCCAGTGACTGGCACAGCAGCAATTAATTCTGACATGCAAGGTTTTCTCACAGTGTGTGGGCTCTTTTAAAGCAGTGGTAGTGATTTGGAGAATACAGAGCCATGAAAGGGAGTGCAGCTGTTTCAGTTGCTTTTTAATAGTTAAAAAAGACAAACAAATTATAAGTCTTAAGTGACAGTCTATGGAGATTAAAGGTAATTTACCTTCCTCAAACCTTAGGTTTTAAAAAATATTAAACAGCAGCTTTGATACCATTCTCTGAAATCAAAGAACAATGGAAGCACCTGGAACCCTGCTGATTAAGAATACTGATTTCCCAGAACAAAAATTAGAGGCTGTAATTTGAGTCAGGCTGTGGGTTTAATGATGCTCACGTGTGAGTGCTGTTCTCAGGGGCCAGGGCCCTGGTGGAGCAGGGCATGGAGCAGCAGGAGCGTGGCAGGAGGGGAGCACAGTGCAAACATGGGATGCCCAACTGATGCCACTCCTGCGATTAAAAACATTCCAGTGTAAAACAATCAGGGAGAGTTTACTTTTAATTTACTTTTTAATCAGCTTTGTTTTAATCAGAAAATTGTATCTAGCAAAGCTCATTAAATGACATCTATAAGGAGAAGGAAAAAAAAAAAAAAAAAAACAAGCTTTACATTGTGTGGGTAGTTTTTCTGTGAAGTTTAGGGTGAGTTTATAGCCAGTGAGGAAGTTATGAGCAGAGAAGGCCCATGAAAAATGCCAGCTGTGACACAGGGCTGGGTGCAGCTCTGCTCCTGGATTAAGCTGTGCCAGGATCAGCTGTGGCTCAGCTATCAGCAATACCTTGCCCAGCTACAGAATTGATCACCTCCAATCCTGGGACAATACCCTCAGGTGCCAAGGGAAGGATGCTGCCATGAAAATTGGTTTTCAGCACCTGTTTACTGAGTAAATGTTTTTACTCCCTCCGTTAGTTACCATCTGCAGGGTGAGACCAGTCAGATTCTAAAACTTTATGTCAAAAAGCAGAGAGTGCAGAAAAGTGCATCACTAACTTTGTAATGTTCGCAATAAAAGTCACGGTCATCCTTCCACTATAAACATACAAATCTACCAGTTCCCAAATCAAACCAATTAATTGTAAATGGAATTAGAATCCCTCATTTAGTAATCTAGATGCCCAAATTATAAAAATCAGATATACCTTTAAGCACAGTTTAGTTTCACACTGGGTTTCTAATATATGCTACTGTATGAAATTAGCAATGTTATTTACATATCTAAATGATAACTTTGACAATCCAAAAGAAAAAACCAATGCGTTACACCACAGAACTGCCAAAAATTATTTGCTTTCCATTAATATGTCTAAAAAAAACCATCAGTCAATCAATCAATCAATCAATCAATCCCTGAGTTACATGTAACCATATGTATTTCAGCAGGTTGATTCAGAAACTGCCCTTGAGAAGGCTAATTAGCTGGATTATTGCCTGTACTTTCAGTGTGGGGTATTTTGAGGATTTTTAAGCTAATCAGGTTTTTTTTTTCACTGATATTAGTTAAAGGCATGCTTACATATACCTGAAAATTTTATAATTAAAACATTCAAATGGTAATATTTTGTACATAAGGAAATTTACCATTTCATTCAACCCAAACATATTCTATATTCTCTTTGGTGGGAAATCCTGAGCCAGGAACACAAATTTAGCAAAAATACAGCATCACCAACAGGAATATTGGGGGACATGGCATATGATGTCCCACTGACACACTCTGTGAGTGCCACAGGAGCACACACCAGGTCGTGCTGCCCACTCTGGAAAGCAGCACTTGAGGGCTGCTTAGCACTGGCAGCAATAAAAGATATTTAATTGAGACACAGAACATGTTTTTTTGCAGCATTCAGGTGAAGAGTCTCAATGATCAGCACTTGTGATGCTTCAGACAAAGACCTATTGACTCCTCCTTGCATTTCATGCCCGCAGATTAGATTACTGATCCTGGTTCATAAATATTTAGGGAATCTTGTCCTTCTTGTGGCTGCACATCTATTTATCTGGTGATGTTTCTGAGGCACACAGGCAGCAGCAAGGCTGTAATCTCATAAAAATACCATCAACATTTCTGTTTGCCCATGTCATTTCCCAAGAACTTTTTCCCTTCTTTGCTCCCGCTTGCTTCTCTGGCAGAGCAGAAAATGGGGCAATACTGAGTGTACATGCAATCCTTCTACAAAGGGCACATGCACATTGGATAAGTGCAACTAGCACAGGGCTGTGACCCACAAGCAGCAATTCACCACTCCAACACTTGGCTCTGGATATTTAACCTCACCTGTGTGTGTATGTATATCTATATATCTGTATATCTATATATCTGTATATCTATATGTCTATAATGTATCTATATATCTGTATATATATCTGCATATTTGTATTTTGAAACATTTGTATGCATGCCCACTTTTAAATGAATCACTAACAGATCCAAAGAGACAACTGATCAATATTGATAGATAAAATATGGGAATTTTATTTACATTTTGGCCAAAGAATAAAATGTATAAGACATATATTAAATGACTCCAAAGATCATCATAACCAGCTGTGTACAAAAAATTAAAATTAAATAAAAGCTTACGGTAAAATCCTTTAAAAGACTGTAACACTGGAATATTTACCAGAATACTCTCTGTAACAGTTGCACCCATTTTAAAAGCCAAGAGCAAGCAGATTTACATTTTTTAAAGGTCTAAAGGTGTCAGACTACTTCAGTGCTTCTTGGAATCCACAGGCTGCTGTTTGCCACTGCTGGATCCAACTCTTACAAAACTGCATGAGAAAGGTGACTGTTTCCTGCTCTTGACATCTGCACTTATTCTTCTCCAAGTGCATTCCAAATAGGAAAAACTAAGCTTTGCAAGATGTGTCAATGTACAGCACATAAATATTGAAGAACAAAATATTTCAATTCAGCTGACCAAAGGGAAGAAGCAGGGAGATGATAAAGCAATCTGCACATCTCCTGGAGCTTCATTAACCAGGCACTGGAGTGCTGGAAAGTTCTCACATTCTCTGTAGGTCATGGATTGAAAGCTGATTGAATAATGAGGGAAGATGCAAAACAGAGTTAAAAGAAATAAGGAAAATTAGGCTTCAGAGTGACTGAGAATTAAATGTTCTGCAGTGAAAGGGAGAAAAGTGGCAGTTTAATCTCCAGCAGCAATTAGTTTTGTTCATAATGAAGAAATACATCATATCTGAAATCTGGATCAAAAGATCACTTAGCCACCTCTGAAAGTTCAAGTCTAAGTAAGGCTCACAATTTCATTGGGACTTTTTAACAAAAAATAAAACCATCATAAAAGCCCAGCCCCAAAAGAACCTGAGTCAGCAAATAAACATATTTTTGGGGTTTTTTGCTCCTTTTTTACCTAGCCTTCTTTTTCTTCCATATATTGCTGGAATACACAGCTCTAACTTATTGCACTGAATTTACCAGTACTCAAGGTCTCTTGGAGCAGTATCACACATCTTGAATATCATGTTCTTAAAGATGTCAAAACATATTTTCTTTTCTTATGAACAATTTTAGAGACAAAAATTAATCATAATTACTTTTGTAATTGTTTAATCCTGATGCGTAAGAAAGGAAAATAAAAGTCTTCTATACTTGGCCACAGATGCACAGGATGTTTCTTCAGGTAAATTAATTCTGACTACTAAATGGTTACTAAATGGCCAAACCCACTCTTGACGTTTCCTTCCAAATGCAGGCACAAGGCTCTGGCCACTGCTGGCACTCTAATTAACATGGTCCATGAACAGAACAAGGCCAGAAGGAAAACAGACTGTGGTTTAAAAAAAGTATCTAAATATATACATCCCCCCACCCCAGTTAGATGTGTTAACTAGTTTCTCTTTAAGATATTCAAATACCCTTTTTATGACCCGTTTTTTTTTTCTAAAAAATGCTCATTAGTTAAGGTTTTTGACAATATCATACATATAGAGTTCCCCTCTTTGCAATTTCCTCTACAAGTTCTTCATTTAGTAGAGAAACCAATTTTTAACAGCTTGTATTTTGCCATTACAGAATTCCTAAATTTCAACTTGCCTCATTGGAGCATCCTGTCTGAAAATAATAGTTTAACTCACAAATAAACAACTCTTCAAATGAGTTTGCATTGGGGTGGAGGAGTGTTTTATTTTAACTGATTTCTGCCTGTAATTGAAACCCTTTCTCCGTGGTAAATCTACTTTTGAGATAATCGTATTGAGCAGGAATAGAGGACTGCAATAATGTTATTCTTCTGGCCTTGAAAGACTATTTAAATCTTTTCTACAACATGATATAGGCCAAATTGGATTGGATGGTGTGTAGGGGGATTACCATGCGGCAGCACACACCATCCCATTAATCACACTCTAACCTTTCAAGCTGTTCAGCACCCTCTCCCCACTGCCAGATTTCTCAGCAGAGTGCGAGGAGCCAGATGGAACCTGGTGGTTTCTGCTTTTTCCCTACCCTGGGATTTTGTCTCCTCAACTGTTCTTTAAGGTTTCCAAGATGGCAATTGTACCTCTTCAAAGCTGTACTCAGGAAGGTTTTGGAAGGTTCAGTTTCCTAGGCTTAGAGCCATGCAACTCCTTGCCCTGAGAGCTGAATTCAGAACCTGGCATTAGGCAGCCTCCAGACTTGTTTCTGCTTGGCACAGAGAGAATTTACAATTTGCTGTTTTATTAAAAATGGCTCTGGTGACGAGGAGAGGAGGGTGAGTGAAGCATCAAAAAGTGGAAATGCAGCAGGGAGGGTGAGCAGAGGGGTTATGGGCTCATCCCTGTGCAGCTTTGGCAATTCCTCAGCCGCTGTTTTGTGCAAAGGGCTGTGAAAAGCAGGCTCCTGTTGGGAGTGCCCACCCCAGTCTGGGTGGGCTCCCCACGCTGCTGAGAGCTCACCTGGGGCTGGGGCAGCTCTGGGCTCAGGCCAGGTCAAGCTGCACCTTTAGTTTGGACTAAAGAGAGAGGAATTTTGGAGTTTATTCTTCTCTAGCACTGTTAGCGTTCAGAAACACATAACCACGAGAAAAGCACGTGGGTGCTTTTATTGAAGAGCTCTGGGTGCCAGGGGTATGAACCCCAATCTGACTCCCACCATACAGCCAAGATGAACATGTTTTTATATTCTATCATTATATAACTTTCATGTTAATTATTAAACTTATATTGTTCTATTGTATACATAGATTTCAGCTAAACATACCCCCCTTTGAATTTCCAACATAGTTTCTCGTTATCCTTCTTATGGTTATATAATAATTATATTTAATTACTAAACAATCATCACATCTAACAATTATATCATTTATCATGTTGCTTACGCAGGTGCAGTGATCTGGGAAAGCACAAAGCCTAACATTTCAGAGTCTATTTTAATATTTTCCCAGGCCCCACTATCAGCACCAGCTAAGCAAGTTTCCAAGATCGTGATTTTGTACTCGTGGAGAATTTGGCTATTTAAATCCTATTTACAAGCCTGCGTTTACAAGTCTGTCTTTGGATCTGCCCCCAAAGCCATTTAGTACAACAGAAGATTTCCAATTCCTTGTGTGGATTGTTATTTTTGATCATAACCTCTTCTTGGAGAGACCAGGGAGTTAACTGAGAAAAACTTTCCTGGAGGAAGAGAAATGGGAATGGTGAAGCAAAACGGGCAGCCAGCTCTTTTTAATTTACACACAACTAAAACTAAAATGCTACGTAGTGTCTGATTAGTAAGAAACAAATTCAACCAATTACAAGACATGGTGTAAATGTTCTTTCCCTGATTCCCTCGAGCAACTTGCTCCCGGTGATTAATTGCAAGAGCATTGCACATGTAGACAGACTTAAACCCGTGCATAATCTTATGAAAAATTGGGTTCTGAATTGTGCAGAGGTCAAATTACTGTTCAGACTAATGATTCGTTACATATTTGCTCAACTCCAGTTTATTGTGCCATGGCACCTAATGGCAAGGACCTGGATTTATATGTTAACAGCAAAAGCAAAGATTTTGAACAGAAACCTGTAGGAAGTAGCATTTCCAGGGCTGCCGTGCACAGTCCTTTTTTTATTTAAATAGATGGGTCAGTGACCTCCATCATCACCGTGCCTGGGCTCAGTGCTCCACTGTGCAGCACAATCCCTTGATTGAGAAGAGCTATTAGAAAATTCAGCTGGCTGAGAAATCTGACCTGCTGAACACTCTTAGGTACTTTATAATCAAATAAATGATCACATATATTCTCTGCTGACAGCTTATGGCTGTGATTGCAGAACTGCTGGATTTTGTTAATGTGCCTACAGCTCTTTAATGAATTGTTTCTTCCCTTTCTGATTTGGCTTTAACAAATTTATCTTACTTTAATATTTTTCAGGACTGTAATCAAAGTCAGTACTCCAAATTTCAGTACTGCAAATTTCTCCCACAATGTGTTCCCAGAATTCCCTTCATAAGCAGGTTTTTTTAGCATTTGTAACTCATATTGCATTTGGAACTTTTCTGGTTTGGTTTTGATTTTGAATGTTTGTTTGGGATTTGTTTCTCTCTTTTAAATTCTGGATTGTCACACATGAGTTCAGACTTCACCTTTCTATTCACACAGGGTTTCTCAAATATATATGAATGTAAATGAGACAATATTAAAATATCTTCCTCTGATCCTTACATATTGATTGCCTTTCTATCCCTTTATTTGCAGCAATATTTCAAAAAGCACCTAATTATCAAAACTATGAACCATGAATTTATTTCAAGTTGCTGCTCCCTGTTTTGAATTAGGCAAACTCTATTTAGCCTGACACACAGATTTGCTGTTTGTGCTCTTACCCTCGCAGCTTCAGAGTGCACAAAAAAAGTCAAAAGCTTTGAGATTAAATGGCAGCATTACCTTCTTTCCCAAAAAGTGCTGGAATTGTGAATGAAGCTGAGCTGTACCTCTGGGCTTCATTTACCCTTTATCTTTGATGCAAGCAGGACAAGCAGAAATTTTTGCTTTAAAAGACACACATTTGGCTGCTATAGAGCAAACTGATCAAAGATATATTAAAAGCTCTATTCTATTCTTGTTAAACATTATGATTTACCACTGGAAGGAGCTAGAGTAATGATGTTGAATCACTGAAGAAACAAGCACGGGGCCAGCAAAATGGTTAAATAATCTGCTAGAAAAGGAAAAAGAGAATCAGTATCTTACCTGAGAGAAAGGAGTCAGTTATTTTCTGATGCAGAGAGCTGTGGTTCTGATTTAGAAACTTTTATGTATGAAAAATGGGTCGTGTGAAAAGCAAGTCTGATAACTTTAAAGTGGAAATTATTTTCTTCTGTTAAAAAATAAATTATGTGGGTGGAAACAGAGGGAAGTTAGCAGAAAGAGAGAGCCACTCTGATAGAACAGATTGTCTGTCTCACTCAGTGAGGCTACCAGGTCACACACAGGGACTGTTACCTTGGTAAGACAGTGATTCACTTTATTAAGCACATTTCCAGGTTGTTTGTTTAAAACTCAGAATTCTCATTGGTAGGATGGAAATTGGTCAATAACTTGACAGGAATAGGAAGTCCCCTTCCCTTCCCTTCCCTTCCCTTCCCTTCCCTTCCCTTCCCTTCCCTTCCCTTCCCTTCCCTTCCCTTCCCTTCCCTTCCCTTCCCTTCCCTTCCCTTCCCTTCCCTTCCCTTCCCTTCCCTTCCCTTCCCTTCCCTTCCCTTCCCTTCCCTTCCCTTCCCTTCCCTTCCCTTCCCTTCCCTTCCCTTCCCTTCCCCACAGGATAAAGCAGTGGTTTCCACTTCTAGTCCAGGTCAAGCAGCAGGGGAAGCTGGATGCCCAGCAGGGTTTAATCTCTATTTTATTGTAAAGTGCAGCAGATAACAGTTTGGTTTAAGCAGACTAGTTTTGACATATAAAATTTTGGCTAGAGGATAGTCTTAACAATGGCTTCAGCACAGAGCATGGATTTATTTTTGCAAAACCTTCATGAGTTCAGCCATTTTCCAAACAGCAAGTGCTCAACAAGGGACAGCAGAAGGCAGAGCTGCCCTGGTCAAACACGGGCTTCAGAGGAAGCCAAGAGTGGAACAGGTGACATTCCTGGCACACTGGGGACTTGTTCCAACAGCTCCTAAAATTGCTCACAGTAGCTATGCAGTTAATCATTTGACATATGTTTGAGATGGTGTGTTTTGTGTTGTTTTTTGTTTTGTTTTGTTTCCCCCAAAGGCTGGTGTTGCTGTAACCTGATTGCAGCTGTGGTTACCAGAACTGTGTCGTGTCAGGAGAGCCAAGACCTGCACGTGCTTAATGAGCTCCTTCAAACTTGCTTGTGTCTGGTGTTAGGATAGCACAGCTCCTGCCTTTGTTGTCTGACAGCATCCATAGGCAAAAGGCTCTGAGAAAGCATCAATCACCCAGACTGCTTAAAATCCTGCTGGTCTCATCCAAGAGCCAGTGATGAGCTACACACCTTTATCCCATCTTAATGTTCATTATTGATGTTGCTGTAAAAGCTGCTTCTCACTGAATGATATGTAGGTGGTGAAAAGAGTTTTATGCTTTGGTGAGGCAAACAGTTATTAAAAGAAGAGAAAAGCCTAGGTGATGCCTTATGATTTAATGAAAACATCCTTCTTTTCTGAGGAAGGGTGCAAGGGGTCTAACCCACGCACTGCAGCAGCAAATCATCTTTGGCTTGACAGGTCTGAAGCAACTCCTGTACAAAGAACCTGCAAGTCATTCCCTGTTCCCTGCTCTCTGTTGCTGCCTCCCTGCGCAGACACAGCTCCTTGTGTCCTACAGGGCCAGCACTGTTCTGCATTTCGGGACTCATCTGCTCGCCCAAGCACAGTGGGAAGGCAGCCCTGGTGCTCCTCAAGGCTCTGTCCCCTCACCAGCCTGCTCTGGTCCACCAGCACCCTCTGATCCACTCCCAGCCCCTCTCTCCTGACAGTTGCTCAAGCACAATATTTTGTTGAAGCTTCTCTTTTAAATCAGAGTTTTTGGGAGCTGTGACTGCCCCCCTGCCTTTTAGGAAGATGGTCTTGCAATGTTTCGGATTGCAGGGCTACGGCTTGGGAAAGAAAACTCTCTCACATGTCCTTTTGTGTTCATTTATTTATTTTGTGTTGATCCCTTTTCTGTCTCTCTAATTTTACTGGGGTAGCTGAGAACCTTGCCCTGGAAAGCTGCACCCAGGTTATTTCTCACTGGTCTAGGCATTGGGGTGGGTGGGGTGTTAAACAGATGGAGAGGCCAGGTAGGTTTCTGTAAGCTTCTCTTCTGGTAATCCTCTGTAACATTAGCCTTTATTTAATGGAACAGAAACCTGAAAGCTTTTACTTGTAATAGTACAATAAAGAACGGCTGGAAACCGTTGATTCAAAAAATGTATGTACCCATTTTGGATTGTGGGATTCATCAGATGACCTGTAAATAATATTGGGCTGACAACAACACTGACCTCATTGCCTCTTCACTATTTACTCTCTCCTGAGCAGCAGTAGCCAGATGAAAGCCTAGCTAGCTCTCCTGGAACCAAATCCTGCTCACCCCACCATACATAAAGCCTACAGAAACACAAAATCCTCCAGGAAGCTTCTCTGGGATACCGAGCTTCCTAAAGGACCATTAATAAGGCTGTAGGAAAAGCAGATTATTCTTTGTCTGAAATTAAAAACAATCAGCATGCTGTTTTAGCTAGCCCCAAGCTCAAGATTTAAATATTTTGAAAAAACAACAAAAAAAAGACAATCAGGTTGAAATTATTTGCAAAATTCATGCTTTACTTAGAAGTAGTTGCTGGTCAGGATGACATTTCCCACAGAGTCCAGAAACTTAAAATTAATGCAGCCTCATCTACTAATGAATAAAAAATGCACCAGAGTTTTATTTATATGATAATACCATTTGATGCAGAAGGAGCAATAATTCACCACTGCCTTTTTTAGGCATTCATTGGAAGCAAAACAAGCAGTCCTTGGTAGGCTGCAGCATTTGAGTTAGTCCTGGAGCAGTTTCCATTGTAAGTGTGAAGGTAAGTACTGAATGCTGCTGCTGAAAGTGGCATTTTTTACATGGACTTTTCCTGCTGCAATGCTGCTTCACAACCTGGTTTAACCAGCAGAGAGCTCCTGGTGGGAAATCTGGCTGTGTTGACCTCCTCATTTACCCCTGGCTGCCCTGGGCAGAGCCAGCTGCTGGATTTGGGTGATCCCTGTGGGTCCCTTCCAGCTCAGGAGATTCTGCAATTCCCTGGGTCCTTGAACACCAAATAAACTTCCTTCACTCCTACAGCTACTGCTCAAGAGTCATGACTGACTGCCAGTCCTGTAGATTTAATCTGAAAATTTCATCTGCAGAGAAACAGAGTACGTGGGAGGAATTTTGGAAATCTCTCATTTCTATTCAAGTATCCAGAATAAAAAGGGGGAACCCCCCAGAGTTAAAGGAAATGAGTTTCCCACCAAGCCAAGGTGCCATGTGACTGACTGTACACTTACAAGAGACATGCCATTTCAACAATTTAGTTGAAATAATAATAATATAAGTGAACATGCCATTTCAACAATTCTCAAGGCAATGGGAACCATTCCACGCTCAGGTACATGTGGGAGAAAAATGCATGAATAATTAATTTTCAATAATATATTTCCCATGCTTTATTGAAAATGTTACAAATACCCACATGCTTTTTCCATTACAGCATTGTGATGCACTTAACAAATTCTCATTAGTGCAAAGAAGTCATGTTGGATGTGTTTTACCACTTACAATTTGGTTTTTTTTTGAAACTTGAGATGACACACAAATATTTTAGGGGATGATTCATTGCAATATAAATCTTAATGTCAGCATTCCAGTATTGGGAGGGAGGCTGTTTCTCTGAAGGAATGAAGTAAAAATAAAGAGCATTTGCTAAATCGTATTTTCACAAATGCCTAAGTTTATTAGCACAGCTCATTAGTTTTGTGACTCAGCTTTTATGGTGCCCTGGAAAGCTCTATTGTTGCTCAGTAATACAAATTATCATGCTAAGGCTCCTCCTTACTACACAGCTACAACATGGTGTAAATTCACAAGGAAGTTTCACAAATAAGTCACATATTTTCCCTCATGTCAGCGAGTGACCCATTTCTCACAAATTCAACCCACTGCTGCTCTTAAGAGCCAAATCCCAGTGCTGGTGACATCTGATAGGATTGACTCCACTGTGTCAGTGACAACACAAATCTTGCTGTGTACTTGAGCAGATTTAGGATTTTTTCTCTTAAAGAAAAGAAAAAACCAACCCACCTGCTAAAGAAGTATTCCACACTGTAAGAAAGAACTAGCAAATTGATTTTTTATTCATTTACAAATAAAATTGTATCAAACTTGAATCAGCATATCAAATATTGGATTAATGCCTGATATAGGGATATTTAAAATCAGGCTAAATCTAGAGATATGCAAATTCAGCAACTACTTGCAGATGAGGCAAGCAGTGTCCTGGAATTGTAAAGGGTTTGGGTACAGGAACCATTCACAAAACTCATAAGAGTGGAGCAATATTTGTGATAAATTCCCCCCTGCAGAGTTTTTAAGTAATGAGCAGCACATTCATTCCATTATAAGTTGCCTTCATGCTGCAGAAGACATTTGAAAGCTGACAATAACGTGAACCTACTGTTGGAAAATAAGCATGGATGAGGTTTCACATGGCCCTGGGATCCCACTGATCCTGGCTTATTGAAGACACTTGATAATTTCTGTTGAATCAGTAGGTTCATAAGTGTGGTTTTGTTGAACAATAAATGAGGAAAGCAACTGAATTTAGTTATTGGACCCCATTAGATACAACACATTGATTAGTATTATCTTTTTGTCACAAGGCTTATTGCTTGAGAAACCCTTCTTTTATGAAAACAATCATTCTTGCCTGTAATATGTCTAAAAATTCTTTTTGACCTTGTGCATCAGTGACCTCCTTTTAGGGTTTTATTGAAAATTGAAGCCCCCCACAATCCATCAGTTCCTCAGTCTGGATTCTGCATGCAGGGAGGTCAGTGATGAAACCACCATGCAAAATTAAAAATTAGATTCATAGCTTTCTTTTCCACTCAGATAAGTATTTCAAAACTAAATAAACTTACCATGGTAAGCAGTTTGGATAATGAAATTTTAGTTTGATGGAAAGAACTGAGAACTTCCTAGACCTGTTTATTACCACTAATATTTACCTTCTTGAACAAAGAAAGGCAGTCAATATTGCTTTCATTATGTCCTCTGCATTCAGTCTCCCTCTGTGCTTCATTTTAAAATGGAGCAAAATAATTGTTTAAATCCAGGGATTCCTGAAATCAGAAAATTGACAATTGCAGGTCAGACCCCTCGGTCATGTAACCTAAAATCTAACTCAGAGCTGAGCACCAACAAAATGTTCTGATTTATGACCTGAAGTGGGAAAGTTGATATTTTTTTGTTTTTAACAAACAAATACATTTTTCCTTCACTAGGGAATTATTGTTGATGATTTGTCTATAATGAGAAGTAGATTATAGATATCTGTTATTATCAGGCTTCAGCTGTTCAAGTAAGTTTTTATTCAAATCAACATTTCATCACTTTCAATCCTATTCTCTTAATAAAACTCACAAACAAACAAAGCCCCCAAACCACCCTACAGTTGTAGTCTGTAAAAGATACTTGGAAAAAAGAAATTAAATACATCTTCTGTTCTTAAACTTTTTCTGACCAAGTGTTAAGTGACTCTGGAGTGCTTCACAGGTGCAAAGAAGAGCAGTTGCTGTTATAGGAGCTTGACAAGAGGGTGAAAAGATTTCAAGCAAAATTTTGCACCTTATTCTTCCTATTAAAAGCAATCAAGAGTTGTAGGGGTAGAAAATGCAGGAATAGCCTTTGGGAAATATTGACTATTTCTCTCTTAGGCATCAAAAATGCCCTTTACTGGTCGCAACCATCTTTATATTCTTGAACCCTTAGAGTCAAACCTGCTGATTTGAGTCAGCCATGTGTGCTGGCTGTCAGGATTAACTCTGCTCCGGCAGGATGCAGTAGATTATTTAGGGATCAACCCGGTTTTGCAGGGATCAGCCGGGTGGTGCCACAATCCCCTGCCGTGCCTGCAGTGCCGCTGCTGCTCCTCCCCACATCAGGGGGGCTGTTGGAGATCTTACTGAGAGAGTGGACATCCCCTTCAATGGTTTTTCCTAATTGTGAGAATTTTTTCCTCACTTGTGAGGAAAGACCGTTGGCTGCCTCTGGACTGCTCTAAGGAGCTGTTTCAGGAGCATTTTCACCACAGTTCTACTTGAATGACAACATCACTTCATGTAGAGAAAAAGATTGCTGTTGTTACCAGGCTTGTTTAGTCATGGGAAATTTCTCTGGGAATATTTTTTTCTCATTACTGTACACACAATTGGCAAAGTCTGTCTGTGCAAGACTTCCAGCTCAATTTTGAAAACCCAAGAGGTTTGAATAATTCAGATAATCTGCGAATAAACATGCTGGCTTTGTGGCACTTATCTGAGTTGCCAAGCCTTTGGAGGCTTTGTCATCAAATTCTCATTTACCAAAGAGTTAGAAGATTTGTTAATGTTATATAATTTATCACTCCACTGTGCTGGATGGTGCTCGGTTTGCTTTTCACAAAATTGCGCTGGTTTTAAAGCACAGCAATTTCTAACCTGAATGGCTCTGAGTGAAGAATCAGGCCCTTGGTGTTTCATGTGAATAAAATATCAGCGCTGCGAGCCAGCAAACTGCAGAGCAGGTCACATCCAAACCTGCAGCTCTGCTGGGCTGCTGCTCCTCCTCCTCTTTGTTTCAAGACCTCTTCCCACTGCTGGAGCTCAGTGGTCAGAGCCTGCCTGCAAGTTCAAGTGAAGATTTTCATTGCTTTTGCTCATTTGAAAATAAAGGCAGGAGACTGACACAGGTAGAATCACTTTTCTTTTTCTTTTTTCTTTTCTTTTTTTTGGATCATGTTTGGATAGTCAGTCCCAGCCAAATTTTAGAACTCTTTAGACATGTGATTGTGGGACTAATTTGTGACTACAATTACTTCCCTTCTGTGTGCCAGATGGGTAAGTAAACATTAAAATGCCAGTATAGGACATACAACTATCTCTATAATCACAGTTTCTGCACTTCTAGAATATCTAAAAGTGTCTTCAACAAGAGCAAAAAGAACAAAACACACTTAAAACAATTTTACATTAAATTCTGAAAATACTGAAGTGTTTCATATGTCACAATACCTATTTTTGAACCAGTGCTCAGTTTCTTACAACCCTAAAATTCTGAAAGCTGGTGGTTTGATTGGTTTAAAATAACATTTTTGGCATAGCCAATTAGCCAGCATAAATCCACTTCTTAATACTTTACAGAAAGCACATTATTTTATGAGGCAGAGTCATTCAGAGCAGAGTCATGGTATTTTTAAAAACTGCTTTAGTTTGCAACCCCAGTTATCTCATTCTGATCAACTGGATCTGCTCAGTTCTGCTGAGCAGCTTTCAGACAGTTTTAAAGATTTTTAATTAAGGTCTGCACTAGCACAAAATCCCACTCAGGGCTGTTCTGGTGACCAGAGTCCAGCCCCACTCAGGTCCTCTGTTTAAGGGGGAAAAAAGGGAAATGCAGAAGCTTTTGAAGGTAGGAATCCTTAGGAAATTGAATTAATTGGTTTCCAGAATCTGGAGTAGTACTGAGTATCTGACCAGTTGTTTTTACTCAGATCTGCTAATAAATTACCCCCCCATCCTGAGGCTTGGAGCTAGCTTTGTTAAAAATACTCAGTCTCCATTCATAAGGATCTCTAAAAAACTTTTGCTTTTCCTGAATTGAACTTGTGTGGTGGTGTTCACAGGAGTCCCAGGACCAGGGAAGAGAGGAGAATGTTGGCTCCATTTTTTCAGAAGGCTGATTTATTATTTTATGATATATATTATATTAAAACTATACTAAAAGAATAGAAGAAAGGATTTCATCAGAAGACTAGCAAGCAAAGCAAAAGAATGGAATGATAACAAAGTCCTGTGACTGACCAGAGAGTCCAAGCCAGCTGACTGTGATTGGCCATTAATTAGGAACAACCACATGAGACCAATCCCAGATGCACCTGTTGCATTCCACAGCAGCAGATAACCATTGTTTACATTTTGTTCCTGAGGCCTCTCAGCTTCTCAGGAGAAAAAAAATCCCAAGGAAAGGATTTTTCATAAAAGATGTCTGTGACAAACTTGGGTTTGCCATTCAGGGATACCAAACTCTACCCCTCTGACCCAGACCTGTGGCTCTTCTGTCATAGTCCTCTCCTTGCATGGCAAAGGGTATATTTGGAGGAGGGAAATACCCTGCAGAGAAGCAGAAATGTGCAGATTTGTACCCCTGTACGTGGATTTTATGCAAGAATGAGTTTCAGTTCTCCCATCACCTCCCTCAAGTGTCTCTGCATGGTGTAGTGAACAATGTGACTAATCTGCATCAGGCCATTCCTTCCCATCAGGATTTCTTTCAGACACACCTGGAAAGATTTGAGTCCAGGGCAGGCACAAACTATCCAGGTTATCCAGCTGGAGCCCCAGCTCTGTCCCTTTGGCTGTAACACGGGCTGAGAGCTCGAGTGCTCCATGAGCCAGCTGCTCACCCTTGCCTCCTGCACCCTGCATGCAGGGCTTGGTGGAAAGGTCACATCTTTCCTCCTCAATTGCCTGTGTTTTGCAGGCACCTCTCTTGCCTGTGTTTTGCTCCATCTCTCTGTTTGGAGCTTCCTTCCTTTGCCTCTCCACCCAGCAGCCAGGGGCTCACCTCAGCGCCCTTCACACTTTAGCATTTGTTGTATTAACCAAAGTACCTGCCTTTACTTTGATTCTGTGGGGTGCAAAAGCACAGAACTGGGGGTTAACTGCTAATGTGGTGTGTGGAACAGCATTTCAGCTTATGAAACTAAAATTATTAATGCTAAGTTTATCATGTCTTGCTTCAGACACTGTTTGTTTTGCTTTGCCTTCAACTCCTCTTTACCTTTTCTGTGGCTTAACGCCTTTGGTAATACTCCCCTGACCTAGAGGCCTAAACCTCACAAACCTCCTAAATTGAAGTATATATCTTCCAGGGCAGCTTCAGGTTCTCCAAAATAATTCTCTGCATCAGAAACAATCCTTTCTAGATACCCATTTTCCCCCAAGGCTCTGCTTTAATCATACTCGTGCTTCCCTTTTACCCCAGCATGTATTTCCTTCCCTGGAAGAGCCAACAGCTGAGGGGAATCTGAGCTGTAGCTCCTGCCCATAAAATATTAGTCCTTTAATTAACCTTGGAAATCTCTGAGCCAGCACCTTCACAGGGGTATCAGACTAGATTGCTTCCCTTCCATTAGAAATCTTTATTTGGAACTCCCTAACAAGCATCTTTTATTGCCAGAATCCTGGCAGCAAGTGAAAGTGGGATGAGGATTTTCCGAGTTTCAGGGGTTTGGATTCTCGTCTCCTGTTTGTCAGGGTGAGGGGTGCTGTGCACTGGAAAACAAGGGAGGTTTGGTGCTGTGAGGTGGGGCTGGGCACTGAGTGCAGAGCCCCAGCCTCTGTAGGCTCAGAGTTTGCTGTGTCTCGCCAGGTGTGGCTGAGGTTTGTGATTTTCTGTGCTCAGTCTGTTCAATGCCCTCCATGGAAAGGTTTAGGGTACAATTACTGGGGTGGCAGTGGTGCTGAAATGGATTCTGAAGCAGCTCAGTGCAGGTTGGGCAGGTCCCAGCCAGGCACAAACAGAATTTTCCTGTGCCTAAACAAACCAGCATTTTCTCAGACAGATGAATGTGGGCTAGGACCAATAGCTGTCTGAAACCTAAACATGAATCGAGGTTGGGGTGTCATTATTTAGCAGAATGTTATGAACAGACAACAAATCCTGTCCTGAAACTGTTACACAGATTGATAGATTCTCTTCTTTTTAATTAGCTGCACGTTTTTATATTTCACAGGGAAAATTCAGCAGGTGCCAAAAGCTGATCACAGCTCCTTCATCTAGTCCATTCCTACATTGAAGCCTCTGTTTTTGTATCCTTGCAGTGATTATTCAAAACTCTCCTCTCTTAAACTCTTTGTCCTGTTTGACTTTTGCTAGGATTATCTTCCTGTTCCCCCCTCTGCCCCACCATAATTGCATCTTGGTTATAAAAAAAGAGAAGTAAGTTTTAAATATCTGCCAATCCATTTGTATTTTGTGGTGCTGAGCTGGCTGTTTGTCCCATGTTCAGATTCCTTCAGTGACTCCCAGAAAACCATGAGAGGAGTTTCCAGGTAAATGAGTGTAATTTATTGTGTTTGGTGGAGAGATATCATCCTTTGAATTTTGACATCAGGCTCCTTACAGACTGGAGCTGCTGCTAAAACAGTTAAATATATGTGCATGTTATCTTAGTGAATGAGGGCTTGTCCTGCAAAAAAGCAAACATAGGTTTTGTAAATAAATGTAACTGAGGAATAGACACTTTTTTTTTTCCCTTATGCTTTTGCAAGCAGAAGAAATGAACTTATATAAAGTGAATTCGGGGGTTTTTTTGCTCAACCAAACAGACCAGGCAGAGCAGAGGAACAATGCACCTGGCAGGAGGATCCATGGAGCTCTCTCATTTTTTTAGTGGCAGAGCCAGGATTATTCATGTGTACCTATTTAGCTGTTGAATGATTCTTTGACACTATTTACACAGGTTATTTACTTTCCACTCCTACAAGGGCAAATTTTTTTGTCTGGTCCAGAGCATAATTTGAAATACCATCCCATATTCCTTAAACTGCACCAAAGCTTCCACTGGGTGGCATTTCCAGCCATTTCAGCTTAAAAAGGCTTTCTGATCTGAGCAGTTTTCCTGCCTTTTCTGGAGCAGCTGCTCACAAACCAAAAAAGCCCACAATTAAAACACAGAGCCCTGCACACACAGCTCTCCCCAGAGAAGGCATAAAACAATAAATGATGCATCAAGAGATATCAGTCACGCTGCTGAATGTGCTACACACAACAGGCACTGACAGTTTGCAAATCTATGTGGGACAGAATGTAAGAGATGGATTTGGGGAAATGGCACTGGAGGCACCTCTTCTCAATCTGACACAATTGTCCTGTGCAGGCAAAATGGTTATAGATTACAGTGTTACAGGAGAAATTAAGAAAGCAGTTCCTATTCTTTTCTCTAGATAAATTCTGGGATTTCTCCCATTATAGAAGGTGCATGAAGTAACTAGATTGTTTCCCAGCAGCTGCTGAAAAACACTTTGTTGAGGTTTTTTTTTTACTTTAATCAATTCTTTTTGAACTTTTTCCAAACATTTGTTTATATTGAGCTACTGCTTTTCAAGGAAAAGCAGCTAAAAAAAAAACTTTTTCAAAAAAAAACCCATTAGGTTTTAAAATTATGCATTCCTATACTGTGAATTTTTTTATCATTGAAATGTATTAGGAGGCATAAATACAACAATAATATACTGAAATTCTTTCACTAAAGATAGGAATTTCAGCAGTGTTTTTTAGCATCAGATCCTTATTTAAACACCCAAGTAGAAGCAAATCCTTTCTGACAGGCTGCTGCAATTACAGATGCAGTGCAATTGAAGAGCTCCTCTTGTGGAACTCATTTGGAAAGGTGTTGATAGCCCGTGTGACAGGGAGTGCTCCCTCCGAGGAGGCTCCAGCACAGCTCCAGAGCTCTGCTCCCTCTGGGACAGGGGACACTGAAATGTGGTGTCATGATCTGTACTTAGGAATGGGTTTCGTGATGGTTCGTGGATTTGATCTCAGGGTGCAAAAAGAACTGACACGGTACAAGGGGATTTGCAGTAATAATCAAAACAAATTCACCTTTATTGAATGACCACAGCAAAATGGAATAGAGGGATTAAGGGAGAGAAAAATATAGAGAAAGAGAGAGAAAAGAGAGAGGGGGATAGAGCTACCAATGCAGAGACGAAGTCCTTTGGTCCAGTCCAGTCGAGGATCCGCCTGTTACGCTGGGGAGATCTCAGAGGCACAGTTCATCTGGACACCAATTATACTCTTTTTCATTGGGGGAAGGGAGAATAAATTTCGTAACCAAAACAAAGGTCTCCAGGGGGGAAGAATAGAAAGGGGGGTACACAGAGTCCAAGATAGGCAGCAGGCAAGAGCCATTGTCTTCTTGGTCCAGCGGTCACAACCTGCAGGCAAACATCTGGCTTTGGTCAGCTTGCCTCCCCCACGCACCTGCCCCGGGCTGGGGGTTTCAGTCCCAGTCCTTGGAAGGAGCAGAGGGGCCTTTGCACACGGGGGTTCCATGTCTCAGTCCTTGATGGAGAGGCTCCTTCCATCTCAGTCTGTCTGTCACGGTGGTTGTAAAGCAGGTGAGGGTCTGCTGTGGGAGACCACCTGAAACTCAGGAGAATTCCAGCCAGGCCCAGAGGTGGGACAGCTCCCAAGGCTGTTGTTGCAAAAAGGGCACGGTGCCCCTTCTTAGCATACAGCAAACAACACCTGTGAAAACAATAATTTAGCAATGCCCTCAGGTCTCAGGGCCTTTGGCATGTAACTTTCTCCATCAGAACCAGAGATTTTCAGATGGGGGGGGGGTCTTCTCTTCAGTGGTCCCCCAATGACAAGTGTGAGGCAGATGAGGGAAAATTCAGACAGACTCACACGTGGCCATCAGCTCCTTGCCACGGGGGGACACAAATGACAACCCAGGCATGGCCTTGGACACCACATGGAGCTGCCAAGCAGAGCTCTGAGTCAGGAGGTGGCTCTGGGCTGGCCCCTCTCTGCTGCTGCTCTGCTGCTGTGACTGAAGAGATTCATGGCCATGATGGGAAATTAATGCTGACTGATGAGAGCCAGCCCACAAACCTCTGCCTCCCTCCCCTCTCTGCTCCCATGAAAAATGCCACTGTGCTCCCATCACAGCAGCCTCCTGCTCATTGACTCCTAAATGCTTCAGTGCAATCTTCAAAAAGTTAATCTCCTATAAGTGAGGAGATATCTTTATTTGCAGACTTGGTCCTGTAGAAATTTTAGTTGTGCAGCTCCAGAGCCTATTTTTCAGACATGAGTTTAATGTACCTACCCAAAATCAATTCTGTCTCTGAAAAATACTCTAATTACATTTTACTGCCATGACTGAATTTATTGCTTTTACAGATAACATCATTCACACAGAGCATGTACTTAAATGGAAGAATAATGTCTCCTGGAATAATTGTTATGATATTTGAGGTAAAATACAGGTGACCAGTCTGTCACTAAAGGAGATTTTTAAAGCTCATTCTGCATCTTGATCCACCCCACTCTTTTCTGTCTGAGGTAGTAATGGCAAAAATGCAATAGTGATGCATCTATTTATGCATCAGTCATGTTCCTTTTCCTTGTATCACAGTGTGTTTTCTGACAGCAGGATAGATGAATTCCAGTGTTTTGTCAGCTTCAAACAATAACACAGAAATGCATTTCAAATATAAAAGCCATAAGACTTTTTAAACATGACCAAGCTTTGGAATAGGTGTGAAGAAAGTCCTTCACAATCAGCGTAAGTTTTACAACCCAGATATTTCTATTCTGGGCATTAACTATTTTTCCTGTGCCTTTAAAGTGATTCTTTACAATGAAGAACAGAGTTCAAGTGTGCCTAAGAAGCCAGGTTAGCTTGAAGGACAGTGGCTCTCCCCAGCAGAGTGGATCAGTGCTGGTCAATAAAGGCAGCCACAAAAAGCTGCAGTATTTGTCTAATTTTCAGATTGGTTCAGTCCTTTGTGTCCTTTCCGTTTCCCCACAGAAGCACCTGTCAGGGCCTGATGTGCATAACTAGGGCTGGAGATGTCTGCAGAGTCCATGTGGTGCCATTCCTGACATTCCTCAGGAAGCCAAGGGGACACATGGCCACAGCTCCACCCTGCCAAAGCAGCCCAAGGAGCATCCCAGGCAGCACCAGGGCATCCCAGCAGCCTGGCTGCTCACCTTCCAGGGATTTGCAAGAGATTTGCAAGGTTTGCACTCTGAATCCAAAATATCTGTATCAATACAGTGGCACCAGGGACAATGACAAGGGACACAAGCTACTTCCCCTTAGTGGAAACTCTCTGTAACTTTACAAGCTGTCACAATACAACAGAAAATGAACATAGTGAGATGTTTAAGGCAAAAAAAAAAAGGGGTAATTTATTTGTAAACTTCAATGTTTATGAAATTCCATAAGTGACCATAGATTGGAGTGTTGTCTTATATACCAAGAGTTCTATTATCATTATAGTGCAAGGATTCCATATCACCAGAGTTTTGTACCACCTCAATGTTTCTCATAGGCAGCTCCTCTAAGCACTGTCTGTTCCTGGTCCTTGCAACAGCCATCTGGCTCCTGTTCCCACCAATCCACTCTTTTATACCACTGTTCTTATTGGCTACAGCTGTGGCCTGTTAACAACAGCCTGCTCCTGATCTTTAGTAATTGGTTCATCTGCAACTCTTTAGGGGATAAGATTACATTCTATACCACCTTCATTTACCCATCCTGTATCCCCCTGCATTGGAGGATGAAGTTGCCACCTCTCCAACCACACTGGTCAAACCAGCAGTCTGTCAGTTCTCTCCTCCTCCAGAAAGAAATACAAAACAATCATTACTTATATGAAAAGTGTGTAAAAAACTCCATTACTAAAATGCAAACATCAGAAGGCTTAAAAAAAACTTTAAAAACCAGGGCGACAGCAGGCTGCTTCTGAACTTTCAGAATAATTGCCACACTCAGACAGGTCCGTGTCCCTTCCTCACAGCTTCCATTCTCCTGCTCTGGGAACCCTCATGTGCATCCCCAAGCAGGCAGCTCCTGCCCAAGCTGTGTTGTGGGTGCAGGCAGAGGCAGGGATCCTTGACTTTGTTCAATATTCCACAACTGAAATCATGGCAGATGGCAGAACTGAGCAGCCTGGACAAAGACAGGCTCACACAAACTCTGCAGGGAGGGTTCAAGGATTGATGCCTGTGAGTAAAATCATCATTCTACAAAGTGCAGCTTCCCTTCTCGTTCTCTGGGATGTGGCAAATGACCCTGTTGACACTTCCAGTCTCTTTCAATACAAATTAGAACATGTTAGCCTAAACTGAAAGCATCTCTTTGAGCCACTTCAGCACAATCTGTAGGAATGTGCATGTCTGTGCCCTTCCTTGCTGTTCATGAAGCTTCAACTGTAAATATTACTGGTACTGACACATATGCTCTGCAGCTTGCAGGCATCTCCATCCCCCCTCCCCTTTAGGGTTACTGCACTTGAATTCCTTCCATTACTGGTCCTTGCACTCATTTGTGTCTTTAATGAGGGATATAGGTTCCCAGTGTTACCTTCCCTTCTTGGCATATCACTGAAACAGGGGGAAATACCTAACTTTCTCCTCCTTGGGTTCTCCCAAAGAGAAAATCCTTGTGGAAAAGGAAGAGTGCTAATGTGTTACTGCTTTCACATTAGCCATGGCTAATGAACTAATACCTAGGCAATATAAGCCCTCTTATTGAAAATGCACTTATGAATGTAGATCAGAAATATCTGGATATCTTTCACACGGGATTATTGAGTTACTGCCAACAGAAACAAAGGGGGCTTAGATCTCCTTGGGCACAGAGTGACAGATAGAATCACTGAGCTTGGAAAAGACCCTCGAGATCACGGAGTCCAGCTGCAAACCTGCCCCTGAGCCCCTCACCTACAGAACCAGGGACTCCTGAGAAGCTGAGAAGCCTCAGAAGTGAAATGTAAACAATAACTCTCTGATGGCTGTGGAATGTGGTCTGGAGGTGGTTTACCAACAGGTGCAGCTTTGATTGGTTCCTTGTGGATTGTTTTCACTTGATGACCAATCGTGGTCCAGCTGTGTCAGACTCTCTGGCCAGTCACAAGATTTTATTAGTCATTCCTTTCTACCTTTTCTTTTCCTTTCTCACTATTTCTTTTAGTATACTTCTAATATATAATTTCCTTTTAATATAATATATATAATAAAATAATAAATCAGCCTTCTGAAAGATGGAGTCAAGATTCTCATCTCTTCCCTCAAGCACCACCAGAAGACAGTGTCCCTCTAGCACTGAATTCCTGCCTCTCTAGACAGGGTAGCAGTTTCAGAAGCCCCAAACTAATAGATTTTGTGAAAGGCAGAGAGTGCCCTCCAGGCTCCTGCCAGTGCAATATCAAGTGACTCATCACCCAATAAAAAGAGAAAAAAAATGAAAGATGCATTTTAAACAGCTAATATTTCCTTTACCCGCTTTCTTGGATATTTTCTTAAGGGAGGAAGAGGCATTGGAATCCCATCATAGCTCTTTTTTATTCCCACTGAAAGACCTCATAACTTGTAATAAGTTGGCTCATGCATCCCAGGCAGTTTATGGAAAAGGAATTCAGAATTTTCATTTTCCTGTGGGAATATACAGCCTCCCCTGCTCAAGAGCTCAGAGTGTGACCCTGAGGTGTGAACCTGACCCCTGTGAAGTCCTGGATTCCAGAGCCCTGTGTCTCTGTTTCACTTCTCTCCTCCCTGGCCTCTGCCACCCAGGATCAGGATGAGGATGTGAATAATCCCTGCAGGATTTAATGAACTCGTTACAGAAGGGAAATTGAATGGCTCCTGTAGCACTCATGTAAAGAACAATAAGAGGAATAAACATCACAGCAGATGTTGCTTCTCTTCCAAGCAATATTCGTCTCCAAACAATCTTCTGTGCCATTAATGAAGAAAAATACAAAAGCAGAATCTGGCAGTTGAGAGGAAGAAACAAAGGAGTGCTGAGAGTGGATTGGTTTGTTCTGAAGGGGCATTTCTGTGGTTAGTGCCAGGGGGATTTACACTTCTCAGGTTTTGTGTCACAGCTGACTTTCTTTGCTAAAATATATTCACATTTGGTAGGTGTGGCTGTGAGCTACCTGGCTCTGAGCACAAGTTTTTCTCATCTGCCACACAGAAAGTCACACTTTGATTTTCAGAATGAATCATATAACAGCTTCTTGACTAGGAAGGAGATTCAATAGTCACAGAGAAAAGCCACAGCTGTTTGGGCTAAAAAAAATCTCAATGTCTTCTCAATGTTTATCTCTGCTCTTCTTGTGGTTTTGTTCCATTTTTAACCCTCTTTTTTATGACAAGACAGCATTATTGAATACTGATGAGACAAAAGTCAGTTCACTGCTAGGCAATACATTTTCCAGTCATTTTATGGGAGCCCTCCCTGTGTGCCCTGCAATGCTCTGGGTGCTGTTCAGGCAGCTTAGGCTGATGGATTGCACTCTGCTGCTCTTTGGGGTGTAGGGCACAAGGTAAGAGAAGAGTGGGAGCTGTCAATACCTGCCACCATCAGGCTTTTAAAATGTGCTGTCAAAGTTTTCCTCTGGCTGTAGATCTTTTTCCATATGGAAACAACCCCTGTAAAATACCAGGGCAATGTCCTCCCCCTGAGGAGCTCTCCCTGCTGGAGCTGCTGTGGTTCCCACAGGGGCTGTACCAGACCCCTCCAGGGAAATCTGGATTTCACCTGCAGTGTGGTGAGCACAGAAAGCCCGTGTGTGCAAGCAACAACATCCATAAGCAGGGCAGCAGCCTGAAAATCAGGGCGCTTGGATAGGTCCCTGAATGGGTTTAGGTGAGCACAGCAGCCTTAATAGTTAATAAAATTACTGAAGGGTGAATTGAGCTGTTTGGAATATCTGCACAAACTGTCCCTCCTGAGATGGGTGCCTGAAATAGAATCAAAGCCACAAGCCCAATAAAATAGCTCTCCTGTTTCCACATGGCCCTGCCCTAAGCCTGCACATGTTTCAAAGGAGGAATTAAAATGACTGTGGTGCACAAAGCTTTCCTCAGCAAGGTTGCTCATCCCACATGCAATTATTTATTTATAGATGTATGGTTTCCCCAGAATACCTCCCCGAGAACATTTGAGTTATCAGTTCTGCAAATCAATAAAACACATCTGGTAAGTAAAATTTGGATGGTCTCATGCTGTGATAGCTTTTGTAATACTTCCTGCATTCATTATTAATGGTTCATTATGGAATTAATAATTTAAAGTTATCTCTGATAATTTTAAAAGTTCCCCAGTCTGATATGTTTTTTATATATATCTAATTATTATTATCTTATTTGGGTATAACTTTGTGTTCTGAGACCAATATCCTTCATATATTTTCAAAGCTTCAGGGACTAATCAAAATACAGTAAAGCTCAGGGAAAATGGATATATAAGTATTACTTAATATAAAGAAAATCTGAGTTGTGTGTGAACCTCATTTAATATTTTTTCTTTGAAGCTTCTACTTTTTTCTGTATCAGTGACTCACTTCTTGTATTCACTTTACAGATATAAGGAGTCTATCACTTTTGGGACCTGAATGAAGATGAGCTTGGAAATTTTACTCTTTGAATCAAATAATGAATACCCAGCAGTTCCTGGAGCTGAGGGTGGTGGCAGTCCAAGCAGGAAAGGGCTGGATTTTCACTGCCACTATCAGCCTATCACTGGAAACACAGAAAGTTCATTCCCAGGTGAGTTCAACAAACAAATCCGTGCTGCTGTTGTCTTTAAAAGAAAATATTTTGTCTAACATACACGAAATCCTTTGGACCCTGAGGTTATAAAGGCAGTTTTTGTGTACAAATGCCTGTTGGAGCCATCTCAGAACACTTGTTCCAGAACAATGTTTTGTTCTCAAATCTCGAGGTAGCAGAGGCCACAAGAAAGGAAGGTTATCACTGTGCAATGAAGGTAGAAGTTTACATAATTTGAGTCAGAAATAGTTTTGCTAATAACCTCAGTAATATCAGGTTTTCATTGCTATGAGTTTTTCTATTTCTCTTATCTCCACATTTTCTTCCATGGTAAAAACTTGCAGAGCAAACATTCTGCATGTTATAATGACATGTAGAACTGCATCTGTATTCCCTAGTGAGAGAAATGTTTTTATCAGGAATAAATTATTTTATTTCACGTGCTTTTTATACTTCTCATTTTTCAGTCATGTTGCTTTTTGTACAATTTTATATATTTATCTGCCTAAAAGTGCATTGTACCAAACAGCAGAAAATAATTATATTTAAGAAGAAGAAAATCTTTGATTGTTACATGTGCTAAGGTTTTAAATATATTCTTTATATAAAGATTGGATAAAGAATAGAACTGAGTTCCAAAGTTGGTGCCAGCTGGAGCCAGTAATGGGGGAGAAGAACTGCTGAGAGTAAAGGTATGCAGGATTGGAGGAAAGACAGATCTGGATAATCCCAAAGTTTGCAGTTTGGAAAGCAGATTTCTGTCTGCAAAAGGAAGAATGCTAATTTTGTTAAAGTCTGTGCATCAAGCAGCATCCCTGAGAACACTGGAAATAAACTTCATTTCACTTTTGAAGCTCACACTGAGAAGAACTTTACTTTTTCTTTAGGTATTTTTTAGGCAGTAAGATTCCTACTGAAGTCACTGAAGCCTCCTGAGGAAAAGTCCTCCAGGTTTCTGAGCAGGAACTTTTTGTAGGCAATTGTACATTGCTCTATGAAATCAGCTGGGCTGAGGATTCTTGTCAGAGCAATGCTGCTGGAAAACCTCCAGTGAATTTGGAGTAGGAGACATCAGGCAATAGGAAAGATTTCTTTTTTAAAATGTCTCAAGTTTAGAAGATACTTCAGATCAGAAGTATCTTCTTTTGGACAATAAAGTTCTCCGTCATTTTGCACACCTGCTCCAGAAAAAAACTGGCAAACATTGCAAGGGAAGGCACTGAGAAGGAAGCAATAATTTGGTGTAAAAGCAGCTTTTATTAAATTCCAAGTAAAAGAGAAACCACTGCAATCCTTTAGTCTTGACTCCAGTGCTGTGCAGGGCATAGGTTTCCCCAGAATTAATTGTTGCTTTGAGTCCAATAACTGCTGAGCAATTAGAGCTTTTCTCTTAGACAGTGTTTTAATTATTTGTGCTGTCCTTCTTTGAAATGTGTCCAGCCCTTCAATGTCCTTCTGCAGATACAAGAAGCAGGCACAACATTCACAAATGGGTTTTTTAATTTGTCAGGACTGAAAAAATATGATCATTTTCTTCCAGTCTGCTGCTGTCCTGGCTGTTATGGATCATGTAAATATTCAGTGTTCCCTATTTTGCTACAAACTTGCATTTTCACAGTCATTAGGATTTCCATCAAATGTCTTCTCCTGTAAGCATGATCTATATTCTTTGTCACAGACCTTCAATGTGATGTTTGAAATGCTTAATTTTAATAATCCTTACCAAAAATCCAATGTTTCATTCTGGGGACCTCTCTTCATTGTTTTCATGGCGCCAGTGTTTTTATCTGTTATTGTGTCTCCAGACATGCAGGTTACCTCAACAGGCACTATCTGCAGCTGGGTGAGAAGTGCCTGGTTAGAGCCACATTGTCTCTGTTGCATGGAAATATTTGTGACATTTTGTGTTTTCCAGTTTGTGCCCAGATACTGTATGGCACAAGATTTTGACTTTTCTTTTGGTTTCTAAACATAAAACCAGGTGACAGACTGAATGTGGCTGATAACAAACCTGTTACTGCTCTCCAGCTCTGGGCAGGAACCCCAAAGTGAGGCATCTTTCACACCATCTTTAATGAATCACCTGGCTCAGTGAATGAACCCCTCATCTCTCACTCTGGTTTTCATCAAGTGCTGGAGAGCTGCTGCAATAACAGAAGCAGTTTGCTCAGTCTGGATCCATCATGTGCAAGGGATTAGTCCTCTCAAAATGTGTTTGATGCATTTTGACAGACAATACCCGGCTAATTTAGACACAATGTTGGAGTAAATAAGTACAAAACATTTCCCTGCTTTCCTGTTAGCTGTATTTCAAGCTGAGAGAGGTTACTTTTTATCTCACCATTGGATCTGTCAAGCTACCAGATATCTGCATTTTGCAATGATAAATGTATGAGCAGGAGGTTGTTTTGACCCTTACCATCTTTTCAGAGACATCAGTTTAACACCAACATGCATAAGGAGTTTTATAGGTCCTACACTGTATCTGTAGCAATGGGCTTTATATGAGTTTGGTATAAATCATGTTTCTTCTGTCCATTTATGCTGTTTGTAATTAAGGGCCTCATTAATGTTGTAGCATATGTTGTTTAGGATGCATAAGCAGGAATACTGAAATGTGTTAGAATCCAATTTAATTCCTCAGGCTTGAAGCCTGAGGAATTTTCGCCAACATTAATGGGAGTCAGACATATGAAAGCATTCACTGAGTTACAAAATTCATTTTCCTTCCTCAATGCTGTCAGTAATTCTTAAGAACTGTCTCTAATTTCTATCAAACCTGGCCACAATGCACTAAACATAATCCCTTAGCACAATGCAATAATTGGAGATAAAGTCTTTCTGAAAGAAACATGCTAATAAATCTTTTAAAGATTGAAAACCTTGCAAATATGTAACTTAGAGTGTTATAACCCAGCTGGTGCAAAGCTTTCCCTTGAAAGTGTTTTTAGTCAGTTTGGGGTTGGTTTACATTTCTAGAGGACTGAAATTAGTCACAAAAATTGGTTGTTCCTTTGGAAAGTGGCAACACCTTATGAAAAAGGAAACCATTTATTTCAGTCAGAGAAAAAAAAATCTACAGTGCTTTGACATGGCAATAAAGATAGAATGGAAATATCCTGTATTTTCTGAATCTCTTCCCTGAGCTGGACCGCACTAGCACAGCTGGAGAAGGGTGTAGCACTGCTAGCAATGTTCGTGATTTTTTTTTTTTTAATGAAATGGGATTGTTTGAATTGATAGTTGGTGTTAAACTTTACATGGAGGGCCCCAGTTCTGCATAGGATAAACCCCAGAGTTATCTCTGAATGGCTGTGTCAGAGGAAGCAGTTTCCTCCATGAGCCCTTCCTGCTCTGGACCAGAGGCTGAGCTGTGGCTCAGAGGATGCTCCTGTAGGGGGATAGAACACAAGTAAATAAAGGCAGCATAGAAATTAATCTTACCCCCTAAAGAATTGCAGCTGGGTATTACCATTAATTAAATTTAATTAATTTAATTAAAGATTAGGAGCAGGCCTGATGTTAACAGGGCACAGCTGTGACCAATAAGAAGAAGGTTATAAAAGAGTGGGTTGGTTGGTTGAGGGGAACTGGAGTCAGTTGGCTGCTGTGAGGAAGAGTCAGTGCCTAAAGGAGATGCCTATGAGAAACATCAAGGAGGCGTGAAACTCTAGCAATATGGAACTCTTGCAATGCAATGGCAACATGCTCCTGCATCCTTGGTGACTCCCACTGCTGCTAGGGCAGTGCAGCTGGCAACTGGAACCCTCAGAGAGAGCTAAAAACCAGCACTGGTGGAAGGGGCTCCTCTTCCAGACACAGCTGGATGTGAGGGGGATCACAGTTCTCTCTCTTAAAGAGTTAATTTAATTTGTTTTGTTAGAAATGTGAGAGGTGCAGCCTGGGAAGGCAATTCCATACGGCTCAGGAAGCTTTGTGGATGTGATTTATACAAACATTTAAATGAAGAACAGTGAAGGTCATAAGCATTATATTTGCTTTATATATAAAAGTCATATTTGGTCTCTCAGACTCTGACATGGGATCCTAACCTTGGAGTAAATCAAGGTCTGAGTCTGGCCAAAGCTGGTGTAAACTGGAGAAGCCTTGAGGTCTGTTTTGTTATTTGGGGATTTATCACCAAAGGGGTATCAGGGACAGACAAAGGTGATACAGAGACTCCATCAGAAGGCACGAAAAGGCACTTTATTATTAGAAATCCACAGTTCTTGTAGAAACATTGGTGGACCTAAGACCTGATTGGCCTTTAGGAATCTTCTCTCACCTGTTGGTCAAGAAGGGACAGCTCCTTCTTGTAAACATCTCTGACAAACAGAGATTGCCTGTCAGGCACGCAGATTGAGATAATAATTGTTTTAATTCTTTCTCTGAGCTTTCTCTCAGCTTCCCAGGAAAATCCTGTGTCTCTCTCTGTTCAGAGGCTCTGTGATTATCACAGGGATTGCCAAAATTTAGAGGTCCTGTGCTTCCTAGGAGTCATTGACCCCCCCAGGGTGCGTCCCTGGAGTCCAGGTGGCTGGACAGGAGCTGCAGAGTATCCTATTACATCTCTATTTTATCTGTCCCACACACTCTTAGGTGTATCAGATTATGTTATTTAAAATTATTTGCCTTTGACAATACTGCATTCTGAAAGTATATTTATAGAAATGTTATTAAAGAAGTGAATCTTTCACTGCTCAAAGTATTCTGTGATGCTGTTTCCCCCTAACAATATCAGAGTGGAGTGTTGGAACAGACAGCTTTATAATAAGATAGAATGTAATTGATATTGCAGACTTGCTTGATAGTGAAAAATGAGACTGTCACCAGCCTCATGGAAAATCATTTTGGTAGAACAACCTTGCAACTGAAAGCAAAGAAATAACCCAAACCAGACAACTGGTGTCTATTAAAATTAGTTCACACACTGCTTTCACATTCCATGCTGGTTTAACACTTAGCTCTTGATTAGACCATCTTTGATCTCATTTGTCATTATCAAATCACTGGACATACTAATGTTTCTCTGAAAGACCAATAGTCTGAAATAATAAATAAACCAGACACTTCTCAGGACAGAATTCAACCCCTCTTCCCTGTTTTTAATAATATTTTATTCTGCACCTGCTCCTATTATTCTATTTGGGCATCTATGCTCACTTGCACTCTGTAGGGTTTTGCATAAATATTTTATTCTATTTTTATTAATTAATAAAGGATTAATTCAGTGAGAAAAATGTTATAACTACCTTCAAACATGAGGGTTGCTAAAAATCTAGAGGAGAGACATTACTTGCAGTAATATCTATTGGCTTTTTACTCTGAGTAATGGCATAAATTAAAAGGAATTACCTTGAAGGTGAAGAGATACAACACATGTAGCACAATTACCTAAACCAGGAAATATATTCCAAAAGGGCCAAAGCAAGTCCCCTGACATGAATGTTTCTGCAGCATCAAAGTTAATGCTTTAGTCATCTACATCCATTTTCAGATGGGCTTGAAAAGCAAATGAGGACTAAGTGTGCTCCAGAGAAACTTCTGCATTAGTGGGACCCTTCCATTTGAAAATGGACCTGAGAAACAGAAGAAGAATAAATATGCTCTAGAGAAATTCCTGCATTAGCAGACCTAAGTGGTGAACTAAGCCTCTTCCACCTCTAATTCCTGTGATTCCTTGATAGATCTGTAATTAAGCTGTGGATGCTTAAAGTGCTTTCTGGTGAAATAAGATACAGCATGGCCATTAGTAAGCCAGTCTCTCATAGGTTGGAGATTATTCTGTAAGGACAAAAAGAAGATCCAACTCCTGAAAGAATTTTCCTCTTTCTCTTTGAAGTAAACTTTGTAATTTTTAAGTGATATCCAAGACATCTGTTCAAAAGATGGAAGACTGGAACCTAGTAAAAATTAGCACCCCATTTTTTGTCAGCACTTAAACTTCAACTTTCCTCCAAACCAAAGAGCAGTAGCCAGAATTGCAGTCCAAGGTGTCGCAGATGTCTTTTATAAAAAAATCCTTTCTTTAGGATTTTTTTTCTCCTGAGAAGCTGAGAGGCCTCAGAAGCAAAATGTAAACATTGATTATCTGCTGCTGTGGAATGCAACAGGTGCATCTGGGATTGGTCTCATGTGGTTGTTTCTAATTAATGGCCAATCACAGTCAGCTGGCTCAGACAGAGAGTCCGAGACAGAAGCCTTTGTCATTCTTTCTTTTTGTATTCTTAGCCAGCCTTCTGATGAAATCCTTTCTTGTATTCTTTTAGTATAGTTATATAACTATATAATTATATAGTTTTAATGTAATATATATCATAAAATAATAAATCAAGCCTTCTGAAACCTGGAGTAAAATCCTTGTCTCTTCCCTCATCCTGAGACCCCTGTGAACACCGTTACACCAATGTAAGATTTTCCTGTGGGTAATGTTTTCAAATATCAGCATCTTGGATTAAACACCTTCCTGTGGAGTTGCCTGACCAGATTTTCTTCCATGGCAGTTGGTCTTGCAGAATCATCTGCCCACTTTTCAAATTCCTATGAGTGGAGGGGAGCTCAAATTTGTTCCCCCTGTGAATCCCAAACGCAGCACTGTGCCAGCTCCTGAGGGAAAATGAGCTCTACCTGTGCTGGAACCAGGAAGGGGATTGCAGCCAGTGGAAAAACACCACCAAAATCAAAATAAATACATATGTGTAACACTTTATTTCTTTTCCATGCATTCCAGTCTGGCCTGGCGTTCTGGTTGTGATGACATCCTGAGTTGAGCAAATGTCACCCAACCTGTCAGGTTCACCCTGATAAACCTACATGCTGCATGTTTAATAATTCCTCACTAAGAACTCTTGCTGACATTCAGTGTGATTGAAAACTCATTTAACTTTAAAATGGAGCTAAATACCTAAATATTGACTGCAAAAAAAGACAAAGGAGAAGCACTGTCTTACTGATTTTTACACCAGCTTCATCTGATTTAAAAAGAGTAAATTTTGCAGGATTTAGTCAGTCATGCAGACAAGTACTATTTGCTGCATAAGGAGCTTTGACAGAAAGAAGACATGAACTTTATAAAGCTGCTAAGCACAGAGTGGCAACTTTTCATAGTGTTTTTATTAACAATGAATGGTTTTGAAGCACTCATGACCTGGAATAGGATTGTAATCCTACTACAGTCTTTGCCGTGCCACTGAAAATAGGCAAATAAAGTCCTGTCTGCCTTTCTGTTCAAATGTGTGATTATTCTTGAACAAGTTTTTGGCTGGCTTGGCAAAGAATGGGGTGGGAGAGAGAGGGTGGGGGGCTGAGCTGATTTTATTTAAGCGCATCTGCTGGGGACTTGGTGCCAATGAGAATGTGAAATAGCAAAGCTGGGCTTGGAGCTCAGATCAGGCTCTCTTGCTCTGCTGCTGGCCCTTGGAGCAGCTTCCTGGGACAGATTTTTCAAGGGTTTTTAAGAGAGAGCCGTGGTGTTTGGAAAGATGTGTTGGCCACAGAAAATTCACCCCTTCTCTACACGAGTGGTTTCACACAAGAAACACCTTTCATATCCCAAGAATTCTCAAACCGCTATAAAGGAAAAGTGGAAGCAGGACAGGGAACTCATCACCTGTTTATTGAAGGTGTTCCACTCTGTGAAAAAGCACATCAAGGAATAAAACAGAAGAGTGGGGGGAAAAGGCAGAGAATGCCTTTTAGCTCAACAGGATAGGTTTTATCCACTAAAAAATCCCATTTTCCTGGTCACTGCCACAGAAGCCAATTCTGTGTGCTTTGTGTTGAGCAACTGTTGAATAACATTTCAAAAATGCTGTTATTCCCAAGACAGAAAAGTTGATTTTTGAATGCTTTTGCTGTTTAATAATCTCTATTCAAATTATATATTTGGTTCCTCCTCTGAGAAATTTTTCATTCCAGTCAGATTAAGATAAACTAGGCTACAGGGAGTTATGGTCATGAGAGAAGGCAATGCTTTGTCTAAATATTGAAAAATATAGAATGTTTCTCTCTTCCCAAGCCTCCTTATGGCAAGATGTAAAATTCAAAATTAACAACGAAACATTCATTTGGAATGAGTGGTCCTCCAGGGTCAAAATATTTATAAATTATATTATAAGACAGGGATATTTTGGTGTATTTGCTGTAGTTGTGAAAAAATGCTGTTTACCTGATGGTTATTAAAAAAAATACCTTGCATTTAGCTGATGAATTAGAGACTTTTTCTCAGATTTTATCAATCATCGAAAATTAAGGACTCTCAATTGCCTTCTATTCACAAAATCAATAGTTAATGCCATCCAACACATTTGGAGCTGATGTTTTGCTACTCAGTCTTTGTAGCATCAAAGACTGGAACTCTTTTATTAGTATTTTTAGCCCTCCCCTCCAATCATTTATATAAAAAGCCATCTTTTTTGCCTGCACATACTCCTCAAGTGCTCTGAGTCTTGTTGCAGTTGAAAAAAAGCCCACTTAGCAATTCTTGAAACATTTGTTTTCTTCACTTCTCTCAACTATTCCTTTTAATTTTGCATCTTAAGTGTTTAATTATCTCTGGTAGAATTACCACTTCTGTCACAAGTTTCACATACTGACAACTCACATATCTTGGATACTGCCTGAATGTATTCCTTGCTTTACATATGCATATTTTTCAGGATTTTTGGATTTGAAAGACACAAAGCATTCTTTTGAAATGACTTAGTTTCATTTTAACATTCAAATAAATAAATGTTGCTCCCACTAAGGAAATTCTGACAAAATCTAGGCAGTTTAGACTTCCCCTGAAATATAACAATGTTTCAGGTAGATTAAACCTTGACAAAAAGTTAAATCAAATTATATTCTCTATGCTTAATTTTCTTTGGGGAAGCAAAACTCACTGAAGTGTAAAAGTCTAATTAATTATGTAGTATGCTAATATTTTTTAAATTAAGAACACCTGTGATTTAACTCTAACATGCCGTGAATGTGTCTGCAATGGACTATGACAAGAAGATTAGGAGAGCTAAAAATAACTTCAAAAAATTAATGCAAAAAGGTGGACAGAAAATCCCAAGCCTGATTCAGGCAAAAGGGACATCACTTAGGGAGAGGGAAGGAGCAAACACAGTTATTTATGTGGCTGTTTTCCCAGGTACAAGCTCCCAGCTTGTGGACAAATGCTCTTTGAAGACATTCTGAGGCAAAAATTGCATCATGATCATCATATCAATGGCCAACTTTAAGCACATTATTACAGATCACTTGTACATCTGTTCTTTGAACCTGCTTAAGTTCTTGCATCTCCTGGCACAGCTGGAATTCTGCATTGTAGAAAACAGTATTATTTCCTCCTTTAAACCTCTTGCCTTATCAGTTTTTGTTGTAAGATCTGGTCCTTACTTGCCTTATTTTTTGCAATTTGAGAACTCTAGTTTGCTCAGCCTCCCTCACCACAGTAGCTGTTCCAAGTGTTTCAACACTATCAATGTTTCCTATGTCTATTTTATGCTATTTTGAGACATGTCCATTGCATGCAATGAGGGAGATGTGAATACACCCATGTACAGTGGTGCAAGGCTGTTCACCTCCCAGGTTCCAGCTCCTTTATGAATTATTCCACCAGCCTGCATGGCTTTCCATGGCTCCTCCATGCAGAGCTGCCCTTTAATAAATCTGTCATAAACCATTCTTAAAGTGGCATCAAGTGGCTTCCTTGAGCACACACGTCCCTCATGGAGGTGTTATCTTTACTTATTCCCTGAGAAATCACTCTGCAATGTGAACTTCCTCGTGGTTTTGTGTTGCAATGAGGTGGAGAAATTATAAAAGGAAGGCCTCATGAAATCAGGCCTGCTCTGTTGGATCAGTGCTGGTCATTTCTGCTAAGTGCAGCTGGCACTCTGCAAGCTCCCATGTGAAAGCAATCCTGGCGTGAGCAGTTGGTTAACACAACAATCTATTCCTGGGTGAAAAACAACCAGAAACTGCATAAACATTAAATCTATCCCATGAGAATCAGTGAATAAAACATGTAAACAATTTAAGAATAAATAGATTTGATGGACAAGTAAAATACCTTCTACTAACCAATGGAGTTGTGATGGTGTTCACAGGGGTCTTAGGATGAGGGAAGAGATGAGGATCTGACTCCATGTTTCAGAAGGCTTGATTTATTATTTTATTATATATATTACATTAAAACTATACA
Source organism: Calcarius lapponicus (assembly GCA_039654755.1). Lineage (NCBI taxonomy): Eukaryota > Metazoa > Chordata > Aves > Passeriformes > Fringillidae > Calcarius > Calcarius lapponicus. The sequence continues at coordinate 17,819,604 of CM077474.1, read as the reverse complement.
AAAAGAAGAAAGGATTTAATCAGAAGGCTAGCTAAGAATAGAATAGGAAAGAATGATAACACAGGTTTGTGGCTCGGCTCTCTGTTCGAGCCAGTTGGGCTGTGATTGGCCATTAATTAGAAAAGTCCACATGAGACCAATCCCAGATGCACCTGTTGCATTCCACAGCAGCAGATAACCATTGTTTACGTTTTGTTCCTGACGCCTCTCAGCTTCTCAGGAGAAAAAAAATCTTAAAGAAAAGATTTTTCACAAAAGATGTCTGTGACATAGAGTAATTGGCAAGAAAGCTACTGACCAATTGGGGGCACACACCAGGTCTGTAAAACTTTATATAAATGAGTTATGTGAATAAAAAAGGGGCTTTTTCCTGCCTGAAGGAAATGCAGTCTTGTGTGTTTTATTCCAATAGGTTTGGTCTTTCATTAAGGTGAGATCTGGTCCATAGCTGTGAAGGACCCAGGGAATGGCTGCCAGTGCCAGAGGGCAGGGCTGGGTGGGATCTTGGGAATGAGGAATTGTTCCCTGGCAGGGTGGGCAGGCCCTGGCACAGGGTGCCCAGAGCAGCTGGGGCTGCCCCTGGATCCCTGGCAGTGCCCAAGGCCAGGCTGGACACTGGGGCTGGGACAGTGGGAGGTGTCCCTGCCATGGCAGGGGTGGCTCTGGGTGGGCTTTGAGGTTCCTTTCAATTCAAATAATTCTGTGATTCCATGATTCTCTCTGTGATTTCCCTTCAAGCTCCATCCCTGCTGGTTTGCTCCTCAATTGCAGCTGTGAAATGTTGGGTGCTTTCACTCAAAACCTTCCTGGAGTCAGAAGCCCAACCTGAACAGGGGCTGTGAGGCATTACTGTGGCCATGGAAGGGCTAGGAACAATCTGTGCTGTGTACAAACACAACAAGGCAAAAAGAAAACAAGCTTTTCTGTTGCTCTTACAGATTTTGAGATGCTGATCCAAGCAATGATGTGTAAAGCTCCCTGTAGCTGTGTATTACTGAATCTGTCTGGAATGTGCTATCACAGGTCTCCATCTCACAGAAAGACATCCAGAATAAAAGTTTCATCCATAATAGCATGTGATAAAATAGTCACTTCTCCTCACCCAAAGTAATGCATTAGGCATTTCCACAAGATGAAGACTTTTCCTAGGATCTTATCTGGTAACTTTTGTTTGAGAGGGAATATATTGCTGTGTATCAAATTGAACTCTCACATTTACCAGAGATACATAAAAAATAGAAACGTAGGGCATTCTGTACAATCTGAAATGAATGTGCTGCAAGGGTAGCAAGAGAAAGCCCATAATAAGCTGAAACTCTATTTTTCAATATACTTGTGTCATATCATATAATATTTAACCAGAATCTCAAGAGTGAAGGAGGCTTTAATGTGGACTCATAAATCAGTTTCTTGCACCTCATAAGGAAGCCTTGTAAAAATTGAATTGAGCCACACAGTGGGATGGCAACACATTACACAGTAAAAAAAAAAAAAAAAATCACTTTTGCCTTTTGTTTCCAGCGGTGACATTTTGAGAGGTTCACAGTTTTCATATCTGATAATCTCTTTCTCTCCCTTTTTTTTTTCTTTTTTTTTTATTTTTTTTTTTTTTTTCTTTTTCCTTTTTTAATATAGAGTCTTATCTGCATTGCTGATATTCCAGCATGGATAATCAGGTTCTCAGACACACAGTGTTGTGTTCTAAAGTACAGCTGTGGGCAGGGGAAACTTGTTCCTGGCAGTGAGGGTGCATTCATTGTGTCTTTATGTACTGGGAACTGCTCATGCCAAGTATGATTTGACATTTTGTAAATTTAAAGGAGTTAAAAATATGTTTCAGCAGTTTGAAGTGAAATGATATTGTGATAATAACGCCGCCCACGCTGTGTTGTGTTTTGCAAATGCTCAGAGACAAAGCTGACACTGCCATACCCACATTAGGGAGAAAGAAACCCTGAGATGGGCAGGAGCTTCCCCAGGAGCAGAATTCCCACCCCAGAGCTCCCAGAGAGAGGCAGAGGTGGTGCAGGGATAATGGACCCCATCCCACAGAGGAACTGAGCCATGCTTTCATCCTCTTCCCGCTGAATTAAGCACAATCTCCACTGAGTAAAGCCCCAATTAAAAATGTTTTTAAAAAATGCCAAAATTAAAAAAAAAAAATAAGGAATCCATATGCTAAGTAAAGAGGAAGGGTACTGCTATATATTTTAAATATTGGTATTTATGAGAATCATAGTCTTAGAAAAGTAATTTTGCTATGTTTGGTTTTCTATGGTTTTTTTGTTTGTTTGTTTGTTTGTTTTTGTTTTGGGGTTTTTCATTTTATTTTGTTTTGGTATTTTGGTTTGGTTTTTATTGGTTTTTTGTTTGGCTTTTTGTTTTGGTTTTTTTTGGTGGGTTTTTTGTGGGTTTTTTTTGTTTGTTTGTTTTTAGGGTTTTTTGGGTTTTTCTCTTTTTTTTTTTGTTTGGTTTCGTTTAGTTTTTTGTTTTTTTTTCATTTTGGTTTGGTTTTGGGTTTTGGTAGTTTGTTTTTGGGTTTTTGTTGTTTTTTTTGTGGGTTTTTTGTGATTTGTTCTTTGGTTTTTTGGGGTTTTTTGGGTTTTTTTTTGGGTTTTTTTTGGTTTTTTAATTATTATTTCAGCTCGGCATCTGGTGAGAACATCCAATTTGTGCACCGGGGTTCAGGCCCCACTCCCATTCCCCTGCCCCCAAAGGAGCCCCCGCACACAGGAGAGCTCCAGCAGTAAATCCCAGTTCCCCAGGCACTCCTGCATCCAGCGCCTGCAGATCCTTCTTTGCATGGAGAAGACCCTGCTATAAATTCTGCTGCAAGAAAAGACACGGAGATGGACAGAAATGCAATTGAAAAACTCATTCTGAGCTACTGGAGAGCTAAACTTTAATGTAATACAGATCAAAAACTAACTGCAGGAGCCTGTGTTTGATTTATGGAACACTATGACTTGTTGCACAGCAAGCAATTAAGAATGATAACTGAGAGAAATTAGTTCAGTGTGACAGTATTTGCAATGGAGATTTGGGGTATTTTTCCTGCAGGTTTTGAAAGTGGGCATCTCTCACAAAACTGAGTTAAAGCCATTATGCCATCAATTTCTTTAACAGTGCAATTTACAAGTGTATCTTTTCTTAAAGCTAATATTAAAAATAGTTCAGGAGAAACTATAAATAGTTCAGGGATATCCATCCCTATTAAAACAATAAAAATCAAAACAACCAAAAACAGAGAGGAAAAGCTTCTCCACTTCTGAAATCTAGATAAACTCAAACTCTGCTTCCTTCTTCAGAAGAGTAAGGAAACAAGGAAAAAAGTTGTCTGAAAAACAAGTAAATCCAATGTGGACCTAGAAGGGAATCTTTCTGAAAATTTAAGAATTTATCAAACATATTCCACAAAAAAAAAAAAAAAAAAAAATATATATATGTATATAATATTCTAGGAGTTGGAATGCACTAAAAAATTGAATTCCTTGAAGTTTCCTCAGTGGAAAATGGTGTCCATGTAGCAAAGAAATCCTGCTTGCTAATCCTACACAGCTAATGTATGGCAAAGTCTTTTCCAGGCAGAAAGATGGGACCAGAGCTCCAGGATTATTTAATCAAGAGCTGACTATCAGGCACCTTTCACACAGGATGAAAATGTGTCCTTAGACACGTTTGGTACCTCCTTGGTACCCAGAATTAAAGCTCGTTAAGGTCAATGGAGTAGTTTCAGAGCAATTCAGCACTTCATAGCAGCTACCAGAGATGTGCTCTGGGAAGTCACAAATTTAAAACCTAATGGGACAAGATTCTAATTTACCAAAGTTGTCATTCCTAACTACTATACCTGGAGCTATTTTATACTTCATTAGCTTTTTTCCTAATTTATGAGTAATCTAATACATCAGAATATTCTGGTTCAGGTTTCTTGTGGGCTCCATAGAAAATCCAGGTCTGCTCCTTCATGCCCAGGCATTTACTTTGTCTGGCTTATTCAGCATTATCCACATCTAAAACTCTCTCACAAGGAAGTGATTTGCTGCCCTGAATGTTAATGCTGTATATTCTTGAAGCAGAAAAATCTGCATTTAGTATGAGCAGTATCAATATGTAGGTACTGGAGCAGAAGGTAGAAGCAGCATGTGCACCCCATGGAGAATAGAGAGCTTTTGCAAACAGTGTCACAGTTTTTTTGAAAAATACATCTGTTTTGCTCAATTGACACTCCATGATACTGCAATTATGAGCCATATGTGAGTGTGGTAATTTGGGAAGATAAATTAACATTTTAAAAATCGAGGACTTGGTGATGTTTTTATCATTGTGCAGCAGCTTCCATAGAGCTGGAAAGGGGTTCCCTCACTTTTAGGAGAGGCTCTGGTCCCAGCTGCTGTTGGGGACATGGAAGGATGGTGTCCAGGGGCTGTTGCTGGAGAACAAATCCAGAGCCTGAGCCCATGGCATGGCCTCTGCTGCTGGCTGGAGCTGTGGATCAGGCACTCACAGGAGTTTTTTAGACTTTAGGGCACAGTCTTGGCCCCAGGGATGTTCATGTCAAGATTATCCTATTTTTTCACCTGCAGTGAACCCATGTTGGACCTGACAAGTAAAGCATTTAAACATTTCAAGTAAATGGCATTATATTAGGTGGATATTAGTCATTTCATAATTATCAAATCTGGGATTGGGAACTAGGGAGTTCTGGCTTCTCTAATACAGGGGTGGAATAAATCCAAAAGTAGACTGCCATCAGAAGTGTAATTTGAAAGTAAAATGGAAGGAAGGAAGGAAGGAAGGAAGGAAGGAAGGAAGGAAGGAAGGAAGGAAGGAAGGAAGGAAGGAAGGAAGGAAGGAAGGAAGGAAGGAAGGAAGGAAGGAAGGAAGGAAGGAAGGAAGGAAGGAAGGAAGGAAGGAAGGAAGGAAGGAAGGAAGGAAGGAAGGAAGGAAGGAAGGAAGGAAGGAAGGAAGGAAGGAAGGAAGGAAGGAAGGAAGGTATTAATTATTTGTTGTAGGCAAAAAATCAGCTCCAATTTGGAACACTAGCATTTAGCATATAATTGGAATACGTGCACACATAGATAATCTAAGTTAAACTTCTGGACTTTCAAGAAGTCTTCTCCTTGCTAACTGCACCCAACATGGACTGCCTGTTAATTTTAATGACAATGGGACTAAACAAAAATGACATGTCCCAAATCTTCCAGAGACATGACACAGAACTGTCCAAAAAGGAGTCTGAGCACACATTGTGCTTCTGCAACAGGCACTGTGGAAGTTGGGGAGGTCAGATCTGGAAGGAGAAGTTTGTGCAGAAAGAAGATTTGTGAAGAGAAGTGGTCTTGGAAATAAGATCTTAGCTGAGGGAGAGCTAAGATCTTATTAGCTCTGGGAGATCAGGGATGGGTGTGAGAGAAATTCTGGGGGTTCAGGGGACCTCGGCATTAAAACCTGAGGCAAGTCCAAGCCTGGGGAGCCACCACAGCTCAGGTGGGACAGGACTTTCTGCCCAGCCTCCCTGGCCCTGAAATCATCACCTGGCTTTTATTAGACTATACAGGCATCCGTCCTTAAAGGATGGAATTGGTTTGAAGAGGGAGATGCAAAGAACTAGAGTTCTTTCTAATTGCCTTTTAAATTTCTGTCTAAATTGATGTTGGCAAGTATGGAAAAGATCTGCCATTGTATCTCAGCATAGGCAGAAAGGCTCCCTAAAATCCATGAAAGCTGAGATATCTGAGTAGAGGCAGGGACTTCACTATCCACCCTCTGCTGCAGTTTTATGACTAAATATTTGCTTCAGATTTTGGAGTTGGAACCATGGTAACAATGTGTCCATTTCAAGATAAATGGAAAACATAGCATTTATCATGGGCAGGGGATTTAAATGCAAATTTGTTAAGGAGACTGGTTCCTTTTCAGCCGTGAAATGTGATGCGTTAAAACACTGTGTATTTTATTTTTTACTAGAAAACTATTCCACCTTCAGTTTGATCTGTGGGATTGAATGGAGGATCTTTGTCTATATGAAGGACAAACTAGAAACAGGTCAGAGAGAAATGGAACCTTGTACAGCACCATGTGTTGCACTGTGGAAAAGCTTTAAGGATTCAGCTAAGAAACTTTTGTCTGTTACTTTCTAAATAAGCCCTCCTTTTGAACTCTAAATAAAGAATAAATCAGGTATTCCAATCCTGTTGCCATACATGAGAAAGAGAAATAATATACTCTGCAATATAGGTCATCAGCATAGATATTTTTATCCTAGGTTGCATTTTATTTTAACTACTTGGAAGGGGGGGGTTGTGTGTGGATCTTTTTCACAATAATGAGACAGTATAATAAGTCTGCATTATAGAGTAGGCAGGTAGAATATTTAAATTATCATAAATAAATGGAGAGGATGAAATCATCATTAGAGAAAAATGAGAATAAACCTGGAGTTTATCATCAGTCATTTATTCAGCTGTCATTTATTTTCAAAGAATTGATTTGAAAACTGATGCCCAAATATGGGAGCCATGCAAGCAGTGGCATCATGGGTTCAATCTCTTTGCTCAAACTTTTATAAACATCTTAACCCAGGGCTGTCTTTTCTGCCTTTTCCAACACATTTTTTTTCCCAAGAGGCAGCTTTCTTCCTGTGTTTCTGGAATTCTTTCCCACTCTCGTTTTCTGCCAGCTGTAAAGGCAGCAAGTTCTTGATTCTGGATGTGACCAGAACCCAGCTTGTGCTGTGTCCATTCCCTCAGTGAGGCACCACTCTCAAGTGCTGCATCAACAGCAGAATTTAAACTGAAAGCATTGACAGGTGAGATCAGGAACCCACAGCTGTGGCTCCAGTGCCTAATCTGGATGAAGCTCAAGGCCAGAGGGGCGGTTTTTCCTGACAGCCATGTATTTTCAAGTTTGTAATTAAAATTGGCTGCCCAGATGTGGGAACCCAGCACATCCCTCTGGCTGTCCAGGATGGCCAGGACCCTGCCAGGGGGCTCAGAGACCCTGGCACAGAGCCCAGAACACCTGTGGGTTTGATTGTGACCCGTGGAGCAAATCACCAACCTTGGATGAAGATCTGCAAGCCACAACATTTTAGGTAGAATAACAGTGAAGTTATCACGGGGTGGAAAAGTAGATTTTGGGGTTTTAGAATGGGGGTTCAGGGGGCAAGATGGAGGGATCTGGGCATGTCCAGCCTTTCTCCTTCTTCTTCTTGGCCTCCATCTTCTGCTGTGATGGTGGCACTCACAGACTGGTTTAGAGTAGAAGCTCACTGTCTAACACAGGTGATGGGTATTGGGAAGTAATTGTAACCATTGTACAGGTAGTTTTTATTATAAAGCCATAACCCTGCCCTGGGGGCAGGCAGAGTGCCTGGAACTGTCCTGCTGGATGGACCTGGGCAGGGAAGGAGAAAGAATTTTATAGACAAGAAACAATAAACAACCTTGAGATCGAGGAATTAAGAGTTCTGACTCCTTCTTTGAGTGCTGGGCTGGGAAAAAGAGACTTTGTGACACATGTGGGGGTCACTGTGAGCAGCAGAGATCCCAACACCCAGACTCCCAGCAATCCCCCCCTGTCCATCCCTGGTGTCCAAACCCTCCTGGAGCTCTGGCAGCCTCGGGGCTGTGCCCATTCCCTGGGAGCCTGGGCAGTGCCAGCACCTCTGGGGGAAGCAGAACCTTCCCCATGTCCCTGCTCCCCAGCATCCCCTGGCTGCTGTCCCTGGCCCTGAGCAGAGATCAATTCCTGCCCCCTCCTGGGGCTCTGCTCTGCTCTGGGGTCTCCCCTCAATCTCCTCCACTAGGAGCTCCTTTGAGGGAGGATAATCTCACTTCTCCTGTACAGTTTGTTTGTGGAAGCCATGTGGAAAACAAAGTGGGAAAATGATGCCTTTAAACCAGACGTGGGTTTGCTGGGACAGTATCTAGCTTACAATGAGCTTTTGTCTATGTAATAAAGCAGAAATGCAGCAAATACAGCAGAACACCAACACCAGAGCCTGAAATATGGTTCTTTATTCCATTTGCTGTCTTTCACATCTTACTGGCCAGCACACACCTGCCTGCCAAGTGTGTATTCACAGTCCAATCCAAGAGATTTTTCTTCCTGCTACTCCCCAGTCAAATTCTTTCATGCAATAATAACCTAATAGTTGTTTTACCTTCTGCACACCTTCCTTAACCCTTCAAGGCTCAAATGGGAACTGTCTTCCAGCTGGATATTTGATTTTGGATGGACTTGAGCCAAATGGCTGCTCCTGTAGTGATAGGCAGAGAATAGAGGTTTTTTTGTTTATTTTGTTGTGGACAGCCAGCTGGCAGTGCTTCTCACATTGGAATTTCAGTGGACTCCTGGCAGCAGTTTCCCACTTATCCCTCAAAGGAGAGGCACACTGCCTTACCATGTCATCCTGTTAGAGTTTATTTCTTGCATAATGAGCAACATTGACAGGGATATTTGCAAATTCTTCAATATTCTGGCATCCCACTGGTGAAATCAATGATTTACGATTTCAGTTAGAAAGAGCTTCAAACAAGGTATTAATTTTATACCTTCCAGTTTCAGTATGTAGAAAAACCAAAAGAACCTGGTTATCTTTGTGATCTCCTTTTAGCAATCAGTATTTACCAGTAACAAGTGGCCAGTGCAACCCCTCAGGCTGCAGTGAGGGATTCTAGTGCTCCTGAAGAGGATGTTTTCACCCCAAATAATCAATAATTTTTTCCTCAGGTATCCTAATCCATGGTCTAGGATAAGGATTCAGGGTACATGTGCACATCACAGCACACATGCAGTAAATATATATTTGGTCATATGCTTCTTATGGAAAAAAATCAGCAATTCACCAATAGACTTGTTTAAAATTCCAGATATTTCCAGGATCTTTTGACAACTTCAACATAATCACCTACTTCTTTTCACATCTGGTTGTGTAATTTCTTCAGTTATGATTAAAACTATGAGAACAAAAGAAAGAAAGGAACATTAATGTTTATCAGGATGGGGTGTACATGATTTCCAGGCTTTAGACAGAACAAATAGGAGGTTTTCCATTGTCATGTTGCTGTGCACATAGCCTACTAATTGTGCAGTGGTCTGTGGCATGAGCTGGACTCTGTGGGCTGTTCTTCATGGATCTGTGTGTCTGTCTGTGTGTCTGTGTGTCTGTGTGTGTTCCTGACCCCACAGGTCAATCCCAATTGACTGCAGGGACTAATTCCCCTGAAGAGGATGTTTTCACCCAAATAATCAATGATTTGTTCTCAGGTATCCTAATCTGTGGTCCAGGATAAGGAATTCAGGGTACATGTGCACATCACAACACACATGCAGTAAATGTACATTTGGTCAAACGGTTATGGAAAAAAATCAGCAATTCACCAACAGACTTGTTAAAAATTCCAGATATTTCCAGGATCTTTTGACAACTTCAACATAATCACCTATTTCTTTCACATCTGGTTGTGTCATTTCTTCAGTTATGATTAAAACTATGAGAACAAAAGAAAGAAAGGAACATTAATGTTTATCAGGATGGGGTGTACATGATTTCCAGGTTTTAGACAGAACAAATAGGAGGTTTTTCATTGTCATGTTGCTATGCACATAACCTACGAATTGTGCAGTGGTCTGTGGCATGAGCTGGACTCTGTGGGTTGTTCTTCATGGATCTGTGTGTGTCCATGTGTGTGTCTGTGTGTGTATTCCTGACCCCACAGGTCAATCCCAATTGACTGCAGGGACTAATTCCCCTGAAGAGGATGTTTTCACCCAAATAATCAATGATTTGTTCTCAGGTATCCTAATCTGTGGTCCAGGATAAGGAATTCAGGGTACATGTGCACATCACAACACACATGCAGTAAATGTACATTTGGTCAAACGGTTATGGAAAAAAATCAGCAATTCACCAATAGACTTGTTAAAAATTCCAGATATTTCCAGGATCTTTTGACAACTTCAACATAATCACTTATTTTTTTTCATATCTGGTTGTGTCATTTCTTCAGTTATGATTAAAACTATGAGAACAAAAGAAAGAAAGGAACATCATGATTTCCAGGCTTTAGACAGAACAAATAGGAGGTTTTTCATTGTCATGTTGCTGTGCACATAATCTACTAATTGTGCAGTAGTCTGTGGCATGAGCTGGACTCTGTGGGTTGTTCTTCATGGGTCTGTGTGTCTGTCTGTGTGTCTGTGTGTCTGTGTGTGTTCCTGACCTCACAGGTCAATCCCAATTCATGCAGGCATGGTCCTGTGGGAGGATGAAGAAAGCAAGTGATGCATTTGTCTAATTCCTCACCTAGCAAGGCTTCCTACACAAGTTTATTAATATTTCATTGTTTCTTTAGCAGAGTTCTTTTCACACTTCTCTGTTCTCTCTTATTTACAGCTGAGGAACATGGGCTCTTTTATGTTATTCATTACAGACATTTATCTGACAAATGCTGGTGGTGTGGTTTTTTATTTCATGCAGAACTTCTGTGCTGCAAAGACTCTGCTGGCTACTTTGCTGAAGGGTGTCAATGCAACAGGAGGAATTCTTGAAAGAGCCAAATTCCCCATCTGCACCCAGGACCAGTTGGTTCCAATCACTTTTGAGTACAGGCAAGCAAATCCTTTCATTTGCAGGAAGAAAAGGACCTGGTTTAGCCCAGGATCACAGAGACTACTGGATGTTTGTGGGCACGAGTTGCATTTTTTGACACAGTTTTCTGTTATTTGTGTTGCACTGTTATTTTAGTTAAACGAGAGCTGTACTGGTAATCATGGAATCATATCCTGAGGCGGATGGGATGCACAAGGATCAGAGCCAGCTCCTGTCCCTGCAGACCCCCAGCAATCCCCCCTAGGCATCCCCAGCACCTCTGGGGAAAACAGAACCTTCCTCCAAAATCTACCCTAAATATTCCCTGGCACAGCTTCATGCCATTCCTGGGCTCCTTAATGCTTCCAAGGGATTTTAACTCCTGTCACAAGGCAAAAGTGTAAGTTATCAGAATTCTAATTTAGGTGACATTACTGGGCCTGGAAATGAAATTTCAGATTTACCTGACTTTTGTTTCAGTTCACATCAGTTTTGCATATACATTTTGTAATCTGCTGGTATTAGCCTTGTTTTATTTCAGCATTAGTGAAAGACACTGTAATTTTTTAAGGAATGTGGCCTTCCCCATGGTACACAGAACTGCTCTTGGCTCACTCTCAGCTCATCCAGAGTGACCAGAATGGACACAAGGCTGTGTCCTGAGCTCTCAGAGGGGACACACAGCCAGCAGTGTCCATGGCAGCATCAGGGAGCAAACACCTCCCAGCTGTGGTGGTGTGCACAGGGGTCCCAGGAGGAGGGAAGAGATGAGGATCTGACTCCATGTTTCAGAAGGCTGATTTATTGTTTTATGATATGTCTTATATTAAAAGAAAATGATATATTAAAACTATACTAAAGGAATAGAAGAAAGGATTTCATCAGAAGGCTTGAAAGGAATAGAAAGGAAAAGAATGATAATAAAATCTTGTGACTCTCAGAGAGTCCCAGACAGCTGGACTGTCATTGGCCATTAATTAAAAATAACCACATGATACCAATCACAGATGCACCTGTTGCATTCCATAGGAGCAGATAATTATTATTTGCATTTTGTTTCTGAGGCCTCTCAGCTTCTCAGGAGAAAAAATCCTAGCAAAAGCATTTTTCGTAAAATATGTCCATGACCACCTAGCAAATATTTTTCTAATTCTAATATTGTTCTAATTTTTTCTATTCTAATTTTTCCAAACTCAGCGCTATTAAAATGACTGCTTCATTTGTATGTTAATCTATACATTAAGCCATTTTCTTCAATCATTTGTCCCATTTTATAGTGTTAATTCATATACATATCATTCATCTGATTTCATAGTGTTAATTCAATGCACATATGATTCATCTGATTTCATAGTGTCGATTCCATACCCATATCATGAGCCCTCACTTGATCAGAACAAATAGCTCCAGCAGCCCTGAACTGCGCGTTTCCTAATCGAGCAGCAGAACTCTGCTCTCCGTGTTCATCTTGTCTAAATGCTAAACCAAACGCAAAACTTCTGTTCTCTGACTTCCAGGAGCTGGGCTGAGCAGTGGGGGTTTCAATTAAAAAACCACAGGAAAGGAAAGGAATATGTCAATAAAACCACACACTTGTAAGTACTGCATACTAGTTTGCAAACAAACACAGCAAGCATCCTCTGAGTATGAGTCTATTACTGTAAATTTAGACTGAATGCACAATGTTGAAGGTGGACTGTCCCAGCAGGATCTTCCTTCATTTCATGTATACTGAAACCACTCTCTGCCTCTACATTCAATAGCTTGATCTACTCACTCTGCAATGAGACCAAAGGAGGAAAATGCCACGAGGAGGAGAATGGCCCCCAGCCGAATTAGCAATGTTTTGTTCCATTTCAAAAGGAAATGAGAGCTGCAAAGGAGAGAGTAGAAGGTGAAAAAGTAGTGAATTGATTCTAAGGCAATATCCTGTGTGAGGCTTTAAATGTAGACATCCCTTGAATAGAAATGTAAATGCCGTGATTTGCATTATAAAGCTTTGTTAAAAAATGACTGTCACTAGTGCAGATTATGTTCATAATTAATTAGTTACAGGCTGGGTACAGTCACTTTTTAAAGAGGTTGCATTAGGGATCACATATTTTATTGTGAATTGCAAGAATAGTGAAGGTGAAAAAAAATTCTAAACAACTTACAACTCATAGAAAAATACATACTCAACTAAAATACAGTGTACCCTGTGGTGCTTTTAATGCTCTATACTAAAGAGAGGAACCAGTAAGAGAAAAACAATATAGTTTATCTAATTAAGTGAGCAAAATACAGCTTGAATTTCCAGAAGGTTAATAAATAATATTAAATATATTGGCTTCACATTATGTTTGAACTGTTAATAAAGTGAACTCACTGGCTGCTCAAGTATTACAATTGTTTCTCAACTAATAAAGAAATGAAAAGGGAAAGCCTAGTAAAGTATACAAATGTTGAAATTATTTCTTTTCCTCTGGAGCAGTAATTTCTTTATGCAACTCTTTCCTAAACAGGGAAAAACTGCCCCAAAGGACAGAAAGAGCATCAGCTTTGAAATTTGATGCCCTGGTTCCTTGACAGAAACTGAGATGCTGATTTAGAGATCTGCAGAGGTGCTCAGCACTGACCTAATTGTGCTGCTTTAAAAAAAACTCTTGGATATTTATCAATGTTTTCCCAACAAGTCTGACACAAAAGCTGAATGCTTTTTGAGTGGTTTTGGTTTCATTTTATTCACAAAATTGTAAAAGTCTAGGGTAATCCAGAATTATGTTTGCCTGCCATCTGAAAACTGCAGTGGGGACATGCTGCAATGATTTTTCACATCCTTAGTTTTTAAATTGTGAGCTGTCCTGTCCAAATCAATGTGAAAGTCTTTGCAGGACATCTGAAATGTCAACACAGCACATAAATATCAACAGGTGCCTGACAGTCACTGGAAATTAGAGCCCTGCAATGTATGTTTTAAGATTACCTGGGCTCAGGAATGTGCTGCCATAATCCAGGGAGGAGTTGCTATTTTATGACTGTGAAGCCTAACTATTTGAAGAAGTGATGTTGGTGATTCTGGGCTAAATCCTACTTAATCTGGCTCCTGGGGATGCTTGGTGCCAGGAGTGGCGAGGCAGGCTGGGGGCACGCCAGGAGGGAGCAGAGCACTCACCAGGGCTGTGCCCAGGGCACCTGGGGCAGAGCTGACCCTGTGCCCCAGTGAGGCCTTCTGACCCCGTGGCCAATGTGAAAAACACCTTCACCCTCCTGTGGAAATTAAACAAGTTTAATAAAGGACAATAGGAGACAAGGACCATGGAGCAAAGGTTGTTACGGCCAGGTGCATCCTGGCACTCAGCCAAGAGCACTCTGTTATCTTCAGTATCGATTATAATTATCTTCAATATAATTAAGGGGATACCCCTTAAATACCTTTTCCCTTCCATCAGCCTGCTGCATATTCATAGGCCCTCATGCATAGTTAAACTTTTCCCCAAACTAGTTTACACGTTCCAAGAATTGTTTAGCCTGGCTCCTCCTTGGGTCTGCCTTTTTAGAGCATGCAGATTCCTTGGTTGTGGTTTTAGTCCTTTTTTATCCCCTCCAGTTTTGAGCCCTGTCCCACCCTGCCTGCAGAGGGTGAGTGCTGGCAGATCTGTCCTGGTGTGCTCATCCTGTGTGCACTGGGTGTTATCCCGTCCAGCAGCATTTAACACAAGCACACTTATATCAGCAATTTCACTAAGCTTAATTAACAGAAATGAAAACTATATATTTATAACAATGTTACTTTAACATCACCCATATAGAATCCATTTTAATATTTACAAAAAGCCAATATTATAATGTGTCTCCATAATAGCCAAGTCACCCTGATCTGAGAACAGCCAGATCTCTGTCTGAGGAGTCAGGGATAACCAAAAGTGATGGGGCTGCACCATCTCCTGTGTCCTCGTCGTTAAGGAAATAAATTTTCCCTGAACATGTAAATGCAAGCAGTCATCTTGCTTCAGAGGGAGCCTGGAAGCAGGAGAGGAACTGCAGAACCTCAATTAATCCCCTCAGTGGCACTCTCCAGCACTCTGCCCTGAGAACTCCTTCTCCACACACCTTCCCAAAAAACTTTACAGCAACGGCCACTTTATTAATTCTCTCTCTTTTTTTTTTTTTCTCTTCCCTTATTTTTTTTCCACTGGATAAATATAAACAATTGAGCATGGGGAAGGTCTGGGAGAGGAGATCAAGAAAGGAAGGTCTGGGAAAGAAGATGAAAAGGTGTTTTAATGGGAAGACAGCAGAGATAAAGGAAAATGGAAGAGGGGGTGAAATGTTCAACATAAATGGGTGATGTTCTTAAGAATACATTAGTCTGATGCTTAGAGGCATGGAAAGTTTGTAAAGCCTTTTAAAACAGGGAATGGTGATCCAGCCACAGTTTATTGAGTATTTTAAAGAGTTTGGAGGTATAAATTAATTGTATTTTTGGTTTCTGTACATGCAAAAGATTTCTAATATCAAATAGTAATGGGAAAACTTCTCATTTTAAATACATATACAGTTTATACTTCTAGTTTTGGATCACCTCATCTCTTTCTGACTCTGACCTCACTATGATCTGCTGTTGATATTCCCTGGTGGAGATGGGTGCTAAAAGATGGCTTTGTACAGGGCAGTTATTGAAATCCTCGTTTGGCTGAATTTGGTAGCTGGGCCTGGGTATTTATTTATATACATAATCCTTAAGGGTGTAAAATCTTAAGAGTTTTCCATTAAACTCAGTGGAAAACCTCCCATTGACTTAAAAGAGAATTGAATTAGGCCTTTTGAAATAATTAGGCCTTTGAAATAATACGCAAAACTAGCTGTTTCTACTCTGTTTCCATTTTCCTTCCCTCCTGACCACTGATCCTGCAAGGAATTGGGTGTTCTGTCTCATTTTTGAGTGCAATCAGCTGCCACTGACTGCTAAACTCCTCCAAGAATTCCCCATCTCCTTGCAGGTTTCCACCCCTGCCTTACCTGTTTCTCACTCTGAAAAATAAACACTAAATGTTCATAATGGACAAAACGAATAGGCTAGATGTTAATAATGGACAAAAAGATTAGGCTAGATGTTAATAATGGACAAAAGGAATAAGCTCAGTGTTCATAATGGACAAAAAGAACAATAAGCAACAAGAAAGGAAATATAAACTGAAGGATTTGCACCCCATGAAAGCTGAATGAATTGACAGCAAACAGGAAGAAAAATGAGAGATTAAAATAAACCCCATGTACTATTCTGAATTTTGCACACCAACATCCCCCATTTCCTTTGCAGAGGCAAAAAAACCCTATTTGAAAAACACAGACATAATTCTGCAGAAGACAGCTGTAAAAGATCACACTAAACAAAGAACACAATGTCAACTAATTAAGTTTCATTTGATCAGCTCATTTTTATGGGTGCTCTTTGCTGTGATTATTCAACTGGTTTCAGGATGACAGTTGTGATGAGTGGATGACAATTAATGTGTACCTCTTCTGAATCCAAAGCACAAAGCATTTGAACATTCACTCTGCTTTAACCATGGGGAAAATACCTTGAGCGTCCAAGAATTTAGATACAAAATGCCTTAGAGTTCAAAGAACTTGCCTTGTGCTGAGTTTCATAATTGCATATATATTCTGTACCTTATTCTAGTTGGCAAGTACACTTCTTTCCTTTTCCACATTGAAAATCCAGAGCAAAACAGACTTTTAAGTCTTCTTTATATTCTTTAAAACAGAACCTCCTAATGCTGGGTTTTTTAAGATTAATCTCTTAAAACTAATATCTATTCCCCTTGAATTCAGGGTGGGTAAATTACTCAAAGATTTTTTTCTTCTCTGTAAAATTTCCATTCCCTTTTCCCTGGGTGTAATTACAGTGATGATTAGCAGTACTGTGGATAAGCAAATGTTTAATTCATATGAGTATACCTGGTCAGATTTAATTCATATGAGTATACCTGGTCAGAGCCAGGGATTTCTCTTTCTCTCATTCTTCATAAATGAAACAGAGATTCTATCTTCTTAAGCCTTCTTGCTCTTCCTTATTTTACAAATGAAACAATTTAAATAATATCAAAATGACACAATAAATTTTGAAAACTTTCATTTTATCCTTTTGGCTGAAACAATTTGAATAGTTTCTCATTTTTCTCAAAACACTCTTTGCCACCACTTGGTAAAATTTCCCTGGCTGTATAACTCAGTGGTTTTTTTGCCTTTGTAAAATATGTAAAATGCTCTGAGGCTATAAAATGTACCATGAGGCCTCACTTTTATTCCTTTGGTTTGATTTATGATCATTTCCCATTGGCTTCCACCGACTCTGATAAGATTTCAGCTTTTTCTGGCTGTGGTACAAAATCAAAAGTAACTGGAATTGGCAGTGTTTGATGCCCAGGCCTACAGACAAATAAATAAAAATAATCAGTCCCTTTTTAGGCTGTGCATAAAGCCCAAATCCTCCTCTCTCTTCTCTGTCTGAGAAGCAGAGCTCTTTAGATTAATCCTGGATTGGAGAGTATATTAATTATGCTGGTTAGTAGCAAGAAACCTTTTTTCCAGGCACTACATCTGGCATGTCCTTTAGCAAAAGTTAAGGATACTTGTTTTAATTACATAACCTCATTTTGAAATCACTCCAAAGTGTTCTGGGTTCCAAGGTTAAAGCATGTAGGAGTTCCTAATAACTCTAAAAGTAAAAAACTTGGGGAAGAAACTGCCTTGCACTGTTCATCTTCTGTGTTTAACTGTTGAGGTGGTTTCTTTGATGAGAGGTTTGCTGTGTAAATATTGCCTTAACCCTCCACCAGGAACATACATATAAATTTTTCTTATTTACAGAAAGGTCCAGACTCTTTCTGCAATCAACGGAACAAAGTCTCTGCTGTGAAAACTTGCAATATTCATTCCTCTTGCCTGGGTTGGGGCAATTTAGCAGGAGCTCTGTGTTAACACAAGATATTTTCCTGTATTTTGGAATCCCTCTGGTCCACGTTCTGTAGCTGGGAGAGCCAGAATTGCAGTTCTCCTCCCCAGGAACAGGCTGGGTGTTGGGGTCAAAGAGAGCCCTGAAAATGAGCTGAAAGCAAAACTGAAAATACAGATATTGGCCAAACCCCAGCACAAAGAACTCAAAACTGTAATGTAGAAATAGTCCTATTTCGCTCTGAATTCTGAAGTAAAATAAGAAAACAAAAGTATTGTATGCATTTACATTTTAAATTATGTAATCACGTTATTATCTGAAACTAATACCATGCTGTTAAAATTTAGATAAAGTGTCCTGCAATGCATACAAAATGTTCATTTGTTGAAGGCCATTAAGTTAATTTCCTGGGAACAAGATTAAATGCAAGGCATTTACATAATCATTAGTTGTGAGGTGTAGAATAGATAATTAAATATTCCACCACATTAATTTGTATTTAATTAACTGTGCTTCCATGATCCTTCTGCCTGAATATTAATATTGTGTAAATAAACAATTAGGATGCATGCTTTGCAAAAGCTTTATTGTAAAAAATGTGATCAAAGAAATTCTATGAAATCCACTTAAGTTAATAAACACTTAAAGGTTCTGGAAAGCAGAGTTGTCGATCTTGAAAGTTTTGCTAAATAGCTCCCAGTGCTATGATTTTTAACACCTTAATTCTTCAAGTTTTCAGTGTGTCAGAGTTGTCATAACAAATATTTAATTATAATATTTCCTATTCCACATTTCCCAACTTTTCATTTGAACTGGTTAATGTGCACAAAAGCTAGTAAAGTATGCAGAGGGAACTTTGCATCACTTTGGGAAAGACAGTAAAGCTTTAGGAAATTAATGAATATTAAATTTTCTAGCAAATAAACACGGGTTCAGAACTCCTGTTTTCATATTAATGGGGTACAATTTGAAGACACTCAGACCATATGAGACAACAACAGTGAAAATCTCTTTTTTCCCCTTTGAAAAAATTTGTCCTCACCAGAAGCATTTCCAGCTGTCAACATCGATGAACAGCACACAAAAGGTTGAACTGAAATTCTGAGCATGTTTTGTTTCCAGCAAATGTGACTTTTTCATTGCTTTTGGTTTATAAAGATGCTTCTGCTACTGAGTTCTGTTTCTAGCAGGAATGACTCCAGGAATCACCTGGACTCTAATGTACCATTTATACAGCACACCGTGGAATTTGAACAAATGGGAAAGCGCTGCACAAAAACAGGGAGAAGATTCCTGTGGAAGCCAACTCTGTCTGAAAGGCAAAAAAGACAAAGAAGGAAACTTCCCAGAAGACTTGAATTTCTGGGGACAACGAGTATGACAGAAATTCTCTGCAGATCTGGGATTTTCTGGGGACTGTTCTATGAAGGATGGAGAAAAGACTTGTTGGAAAGTTTACTTTACTAACTGGAAAATCTAAGTTTCCTTAGCTTTGATTTGCAGGGTGCATCTGAGATTTCTAAAAGTCCAGTTATAGTCAGTGCAAGCTGAGAGGGCTGGATGCTCCTCACCTTCAGGATTCTTTAGAGCAAGTGCTTTGGGGCAGGTCCTCTCCTTTCTGAGATTATTAAAAGCTTCACCCCATTAAAAATAAAAATATTTACTCATGCGTGTCATTAAATAGGGAATTTTGACCCAGATACCTCCTGCTGGCACAGAAATCCATTCCAAGTGACTTTAGATGGGAATGTTCAGATTATTGATAAATTGTGGATGGGTGAAAGGAAGTCTGACTAATCCTGCACAGAAACAGTCAGCTGGTAATGCAAAATCACCAGCAGTGAAATGCAGACTAAGTGAACTCATATTAAAAACTCTGCAGGATAGTAATATAATTATGTTACTGCCATTGCATTTAATTAGAGACTGAATTTTTTTAGTGGAAGGTCTTACTGCTTCATGAAAAGCAAAACCTGCTCCCTGCAAACTCAGATCTCGACTGAGACAGAATGAGAAGTAAGGAGAGTTTAATTCTTAAACTGGTCTCACAGAGGAGATCTTTCCTTCCACAGCCAATCACACCTTCCTGCCTGCCCTGGCAAACAGGTCTCAGCACTGCATGGCTCTGGGATGCACAGGATCACAGAAATATCCCGAGTCACAGAAACCCACTCAGGTCTGGAAGTGACCCCAGGGTCAGACAGGCTGGGAGTGCAGTAGGATCACCCCTCTGCAGGCAGCTGCTGCACCAGAACATCCAACCCACTGGGAAAATGCATCCCAGTCTTATTTTCCTGTCCCTGTGAGATGGGAATTCCACGTTTCCCTCTTCAAGGCTTATTTCTAAAACAAGAATGCAATCCTATTTTTCCAATATTTAAAACATGGTGACCCTTCTTTGAAGACAGTGATTTTCCAAGGTTTTCCAGTAAGTACAAAAGATATTTAAATAACCTGACTTTCATTAATGCCTTTGAGATTTGTGATTATGATTGTATCAGATGCAGTTGGCACTATATTTCTTCCCAGATTAATTTTAAAAGCAGTTTGGGGTGGAATACTCTTCAGAATAAAAAATAAAAGTTTTGATAAAAAAATTATAACATTATAAAAGAGTGCACTGCATAATATAAGCCAATAAATGAAAACTGGTAATGAGTGAAATAGTGTTTTCTCCATGGCAGGAGACATGCACGAAACACGTAGTCACTAGTGAAGGCTGAGGTTTTAAACAGTCTGAAAATATCAAGTTGAGGTGATTCATGGATGCCAGACAATCATCCTTCTTTCTGCAGTAGCACAAATAGGGTCATGGAGGTCAGGGGGAAAAAGAATAAAGAATATCTCCACATAAATTGAAAGTAGGCAGCTGGCATGGGACAGGCTCAGGCTGTGGTGGAAGAGGAGAACATCAATTAGTGAAGGCGCACCATGACAATCGGGCTGCCATGAAATAAAAGTTAGGGAACAGTAGAAACTGGTTAAAACAAAAAGAAGGACAGGGGTGTTGTTCTACCCACACATAAAAATCAATGTAAAGGAAGTGCAGCTGATATAAAATGTTGCTAAACAAAACTGGGAGTGGAAAACCAACTGAAAGCTGGGCTGGGGGTGAAGGTGCAGGGGCAGAGCAGCACATTCCTGCCAGGACAGGGAGGGGACACAGCCCTGCCCATCCCACACCTGTGGCATCACCTGAGTGCTGCCAGGATCCCAATTCCCTTGGGCTGGTACTCACACTGAGGATGCAGCTTTTGAGCAGGATCGTTTTGTTTGAATATAAATGAATATTGACATTTCTAACTCTGCTGTGCTTGTTGCAGGCATTACCTGCTGCTGACAGAGACACAATGTCAGACCAGGAGGAACAAGCTGTCCTCAAAGCTTTTGGAAGCAATCTTTGGTACCTGAAGGGACACAAACCTGTGGGATATGCAGTGAAACAGCCATGGACAGGAAAGAGTGCTGAAGCAGCCAGCCTTTGCTAGCTCTGTGCTTTGGAATGTGTGAGGGCGGGCAGGGCTTTAGGATCAGGGTCCCTAAATCCTAATTCCATCACTATTACTATTTCATTAATTGTGACAGTTTGACAGGCTGATGCAGGCAGTGAAAATTAGCAGAGCTTTGTTGACACCTGCCACGGCTGCGCTGTTTGTGGGAATTCTTTCTGTGGGAATCCTTTTACTGTGAGTGATGAGCAATGCAGTGTTGGCTGAGTTCTTGTCCACCCCCAAAAATGCAGGACTCTCCAGTCTAACCTAAGAACAGAGCTGGGAGGCTTGTGCTTTTAGTTCTGTGCAATATTAACTCAGAAAATACTGACTAAATGTAATGCAGGTGCAGCCTCACCTAGGAGAAGCTCTTATTACAAAATATTAAAGCCTGCAATGAGACTATTTATCTGTAATATACTGTACTATCAAAATTGCAGTTCATTAGAGTCCTCTTTCATAAACATTTCTGTGCAGGATGCTTTGCAGAGACAAAGGAGGGCTCTACACTGGTCTCTCCATTGGTTTCCACTGCTATGCTGACTCATAGAGTTGAATATGTCTTTTAAACTTAAGACTATATATTACTACTTCTGAAAATTTACCATATTCTTGGGAGGAACTGAAGCTCTTGAGTCTTGTAATGCAATTATCTTGAGACAAGATGATTCTGTGGTAAGATTATCCCCTAAAAAGATTATCTTCTGACACAGTCATCCTCTGACAAGATTATCTGCAGAGATGATGTTGATAATTAGCTGGGGATGTGGAAGACTGATCTAGGAAATATAACATGAGGGAAAGCTAGTCTGAGCACTTGGCTGAGCCCCAGCTCTGTGTGAAAGTTGTTCATGGGCTAAGCTGCTGGTCTGAGCCTTCAGAACTTTCAGTTAATGGGGAAAAAATCATGAGCAGGGTTTTTGCAAACCTTAGAACTGGACATTTCTTCTTTAACCAACATTCATTGCAGGATCTAGCTGAAAAAATACCTGTACCTTCCCTGAAAAGGTTTAGGAACTGTTGTGTTCATTTCATGGCAAGTGTGGATACTACACAGCTTAAAATACAGAGTTTACACATGGAACTGGAAAAAATGGATTACTTCTATCTGGCAATTGCTATTCATCAAAAACATTTTCTAGTTGCACAAACAATGTCATGCTTGGTGTTTTCTCTTAGAGGAGGGCAAAGATCAATGATGTTAACTTCCCTCTGTATGTTTGCTTTCCAAGTGCATTGATTCTTGACATTCCTAAAGTACATTGGCATGAGGATCCTAAGACAGGATCTCCATAAAGTGAGAAAAGAGCAAAGGATTTTAATATTTCCAAGAAAAGAAAATAAGAAAACATAACTGGTACCCCTGCAGCCCTCTGCCCTCAGTACCCAAAACCTTGCCACACAAACCCCAGTTTATCTTCAGTTCCTGGAGTCTCTACAAGGTTGAAGTAAATAGTGTTATTGCTGCCAAGAAGCTGAAGGCTTTAGATGAAAGTTAGTATGTTGGAGAGTGTCCAAATCTGAAATGATCAAAGCAACAGAGGTCTGGAGGTTTTAGCTACACTGATGAGTTGAAGAATAAGTTACAATGGAAAACTTTGAACTGACCTTAAAATTTCAAAGGCAACACTTGTGTAAACAGACACCATATATTTTTTAAAATGAGAATTAAATACATTTTCTGTTTTTGGTTTTCTTTTCTTTCAATTAATCTAACTGTGGATATTGCACTTGGAGCTATTAAAAGGCTGTAAACTCAAATATGGTTATGATTCCATCTATCAAAGTCACCCAAAATCAGCAGTTATCCCCCCAAGTTTGTAATCTCTTGCTTGTACTGTGCACATAGAAAATCCTCTCCTTCTTGAAGGAAGGATCTCCCTCTCTGTCTCCACATCCTGTCAGCCTGCAGAGTGCCAAACCATCAGGAATCAGGGAATCTTTAGGAGTCAGGGAGGATACTGGGTGTGTGGGGAATGGAGGGTTTGTTTCTGCCTTTCTTTCTCCATCAAACCATAAGCACAGATCATTTTGGTCAGCTTGGGAAGAGCTGAGGGAAGGGGAGATCCCCCTGAGCAATGGCACATCAGCTCCCTGCTAAATCAGAGCCATCAGCTATGGGACAAATTGGCTCTGCTCCCCAGTCTTCTCAAAAGAACTCTGTGGTTAAAAGAACAAAGAGCACAAAATAGTCCTGAAACCACTCTGGTGGGTAAGCCTGGCAGCCAGGACTGACCTCCAGCACAGCACCTTCAATAATTCTGTTTACACTGTTCTTGGGCTGGTGTTCTCCATTGTTTTAATGCATTCTTAATTTAATTTTTTTTAATGATGAAAAATTAAATATTTTAAGTTATCTATAGA
Organism: Calcarius lapponicus; assembly: GCA_039654755.1. Taxonomy (NCBI): domain Eukaryota; kingdom Metazoa; phylum Chordata; class Aves; order Passeriformes; family Fringillidae; genus Calcarius; species Calcarius lapponicus. The sequence continues at coordinate 17,796,212 of CM077474.1, read as the reverse complement.
CACTAAATATTTCTCGATCACTCATCCTTCTCTGAGAAAAGACTCAGTAAAATCATCACAATAAGAATGTGTTCTCCTTTTGTTCCAAGATGGGCTTATGTTTCTGCATTAATTTCTTTTCTTCTATTCCACAGATAATTAATAGAAGATACTGGGAAGTGCTTAACTTTACTTCAACCTATTTGAAGTTTATTACCCCTGTGACTCATACATCACAACCACCAAAAAATGGATAAATTGGAAAATCCACAATACTAAATCTTCACTTCAAGGACTACTACTCCCAAATCTCCTAGCAGTACATTTTTAGACTGCCCTTTCTAATAACTTAGTTTCCCACTGAGTAAAAAGCTTTTAGTATGTTGAAAATGGAGCAGTGTTATTCTTAGCTACTTGATTCTCAAACTTCCAGTTCTGCTATGGTTCAAGTGGCAGCTCCTCCATACCCTCATTCAGCAAACCATTTTTATGACATTAATATAAAACATTCCTTTGTGATATGCAGTAATTTCATCACATTTTCATTTGATTGATGTGATTAAAATATATTTGACTTCATCTGAATTCCTATACATCTTAAACACTGAACAAGACATTTTGAAAATGGCAAGGAATTCAGAAGGCTCAAACACTTTGCTACTTCTTAACATTTAATAAGGAGTGCTAATATTTTCCTGCATTGCAGGAATACTTGAAATATCCACCTGCAATTTACTTGTTTGAGTTTGAAGATGAAATAACATGGCATTTTCCATGGGTTCTGAAGAGCTAGCTGTCAGAAAGTACTGGCTAGGTAGAAATAAAACTGAATTTCAAAATTAAAACCCCCAAAGTTTGCAGATAAGTTTGAATAAAGAAAAATTAGTTCATAGCTCAAGATGAGGAAAACTTTGAATGTGAGAGGCCAAAGAGGGCTTTAGCAATGGCTGAATGAAATTTAAATTCCAAAGTAGACAGAAGATTAACTCGTATAGAGCAGCCTTTTCACCCGTTTATAGATTTTTAAGGCCTGAAGAGATGACAGCGATCATTGCTTCAATCTCAAATCAGTGCTTGCTACCTGACTTCTACATGTGCACATTCCCCAGCTGGCTGGAGAAAATATATCTGTTAGAATGGATTTCAAATGAGCCAAATGCTTGGAAGTTTTAAGCAGATAATCATCAAAATATAGAGAGTGTACATGAGTTCTATGATAATAAAAATGTAAGTTTATAATCCAATTTTTTAATGCTAATTTTAATGTTGGTACTTCACACAGACACACAGTCGGTCCCTGCAAATATCCAAGATGGGAGTAAATGACCCAAATATATTGTGTGTACTGAAACGTGGTGCTATTTCTTACTCCATAATCCATTCACTCCAAAACACATCTATATACTCAAATTATTGCTGGAAGTAGTTACAAAAAGCTCTTCAGCAACACCTCCCCTTGCATGAATTTCATTTAAAGGAAGTTTGTGATAAGGAAATCAAATGATGGGGAAATGAAGGATCAGGAGCTCACTCATTTGATAGCAGTCAAAGGCTTTTCTGTGTTTAGAGTGCAAAGGACAGTAACTTCTGGTCATCTTCAAGCTGCACAATTTGTTTAACAAGAACAATTTTTGAGCAAATATAAGAAAATATATGTCCAGTATCCGATATAAAGTGAAACAAACAGAGTTAATGACACTTGGTGCTAACTCACAATAAACAAAATAGCTTGTGGACAAATGTGGCCTGTGAAATAAACTTAAAAACAAACAAACAAACAAAAACCAACGCAAAGCCCCCATTTAACAGTGCTTTCCCACTAACCTTTGGCATTTCCTCGGTAACATTTACATTTATATCACTTTTAACCAAAATTATTTCTTCCTTTGAGGCAGAGTTTAAGATTCAGAAGACATTGTTGTACAAGTTCCCCAAGTTTTTTCTGGACTCTGTTACAGTTATCCTAGAAGATGATATGCAGTTAGAATCCTACACAGCTTTATCTCCCACTCTGAAAAACAGGAAATCTCTTTAGAAAATGCACTCAGATGTTTTAAAGCATCTCCTTTTTCTTGTGTGAATATTGCCAAGGGAATTCAAACAAAAAGGATTGGGGCACTAGTGCTCTGAACCTCATTATATTATTTTAGACCATGTTTAATGCTATATGGGGAGTTCAGGTTGAGTGGTTCTACTTGACCTATTCTCAATAATGCACAATTTATTAGAAATTATTTGTCGGGTATGATCCTTTTTGGATTAAACCGGCCCAAAGCCAAGGGATTTTAAAGCAAATGGCAAGATAAACAAACAAAAGGGGAAGGATTCTCCACAAAATTAGTTCATCACTTGTCTGTGATATTTTTACTGGGAAAATGAACTGTGTTGTTCTTCCCCTCCTTTTGTTTCATGGCAATTACCATTCCAACTCTGTTCTAACTCCAAACAGCTTGCCAGGAAAACAGCAAACAAGGCATGACTGCTGTCCCAAAGGAATGCAAGTTTGTGGAAACAGTTTATGTCAAGATTTTACTTTTATAAATGTTGAGCCCTACCTTGCTGCACTAGTACTTTAGAGTGATTTTATTCCTGGATCAAAGAACTGCTCAGCGTGAACAAATGTCCAGAGACTGTTTATAAGGAGATCAAAGCTATAAATAAGCAGGGCAAACGTCTCAGGTTTAATTGCAGCAGGGAGCAGAGCTCAGAGAGAGGAGCAGGAGGCTGAGGGGAGGCAGGCTCAGCACGAGGGCTGCATCCCCTGCAGCAGCACCCATGCCAGCTGTGCCCTTCCATGGCATGTGGGCACCAGGGAAAGCAGAATCCCAGCAGAATGCCTCTCCTTCGATGCCACTCCTTTATGGGCTTGCGCATAATCCAGTATTTCCAGTATGCTGATATTCTGTACTGAAAAGGGCCTTGGAATTTACATTACATTTCTGCTTTCCCAAGTTATTGCCAGCCTTCCTCTGCTAGGATTTAGTTTCAACAATAATTTCCCTTTGGCTTGGAAATGTGGTGTGCAGTAAGAAGTTTTTGGTTGCAGTTCCAGGGAGAGCAGAACTCCCGTGGAAGCTGCTCTGAAAGGTGTGGTCCAAGCAGAGAGCAGAGCTGGGAGCAGTGAGAGCTGGAAGTTGCAGTGGACACTGTGGAAATCTCAGCCCTGGGCTGGTACTAATATATCCTGGATGCAAGGGATACTTTCAAATGTCATGGAATTGTTTGGGTTGGAAAAGACCTTTGAGATCATCGAGTCTAGCTGCTCCCCCAGCAGTGCCAAGCCCAGCACTGACCCCTGTCCCCAAGTGCCACATCCACAGGGCTTTGAAATCCCTCCAGGGATGGGGACTCCAGCCCTGCCCTGGGCAGCTGTGCCAATGCTTGACAACCCTTTCAGTGAAGACATTTCCCTGATATTCAAAGTAAAGCTCTTCTGGCACGACCTGAGGCCATTTCCTGCTGTCCAATCACTGCTTACCTGGGAGCACAGCCTGACCCCCACCTGGCCCCAGCCTGCTTTCTCAAACAAGATATCAGAATTTGAAACCAATTATTGCCCACATTCTGCTTGCTGGGGTAGCAATGTCACAGAGCCTGAGGGTGACCTTGGTTAATCCCTCTAGAGCTCCCATAGTTCAGCATGATAAAACCATGATGTTGATATGAAGGAGACTTTGCACCCTGCAAAATTTATTTGAAATTTCAAGCATGTTCTTATTTTTCTTGAAGACAAACCCCAAGTCTGTTTAAAGAATTAATTAGGGCTATGATAAAAAGCACTCAGATTGTCTGGAGTTAGGACTGCTCTTAGGGAACACAGAAGACCCAGCTTCCAGATTTAGCTATTCCCTATTTTGAACAGTAATTTATACCCAAGTCCATACCCCGATTCACTCTCCCAATTCCCAGGCTGCTAGGAAGTTGATTTTTCTCTAACATCTCAATGTGTAATGGCATCTTTTGGCACCTTTTGGCACAAGTAAGTTGAGTTGTAGGGAAAAAATCAAGGCAGATCCCATCTCCTGGTGTTATCTGAGAATATTCCCAGCCAGCTCTACCATGACAGTTCAATTGTTCCTTTACCTGTCCCCTTGACTGTTACCATGCAGGAACACTGCAGCATGAGTTTCAAGTCTTTTTAAATGCTCTGTAGCTGTGGACTTCATTGGTAAAAAGAAAAAAGAATGCAGCAGAAACCAGAGCAGCATTTGTGAAGCATTTCCTTTCCTCAGCTGTGCTGGTGAAACTAAAACCAGGTGTTGTAAAAGGTCCTGGCCGAGTCAGGAGAGCAAAGATGGGAAGTTGTGGGCTGTAACTTTGTAGGAGTGAACCTGTGATAAAAGAATGTCAAGCAGATAAAGCCACACAGAGACATTGGAAGAGAAATGGGGAGAGCAGAGGAGGAGGGACAGGGACAGGGACAGGGACAGGATGCGGTGCCAGGCTGGAGCTCCCTCTCTCTGCGGCTGAAGGATGTGGGTATGAGCTTCTTGGCTCTCTTCAGTGTAATATGAAGTGATGCACCTGGAGGCAAAAAAAATAAGAACTAATGAACTCCATACTAGGCAGAAGCCTAAAGCTGGGTATGAGCTTTTAGGGAGTGAGTTGGAGTTTCCTGCTAGCCTGAGAGCAGTGAGTCTGTCTGTCAGACAGGAGAGGTCATGTGTGAGAAATTCTCACTGGATCAGACCTGATTTTAAGAGCTATGATAGAAACTAAAATTCTTCTGACACATACAACGTCCGCTCCTAAGGAGAAACCAGACTCACAAACCAACAGCCAACAAAATCTCATTTGTGAGGGCTTTTTATTACTATCTCTATACTTTTAATCCTCCCTGAGTACAAAGGGAAAACAGCAGCTCCTTGAAGCGTGGTGGTTATATTTTCCTAGAGGTGACTTCTTTTAATGTTACTTTTCTAAACTGCAGATATGGGTGATGAATTATTGGAATGTGTAGGTATTCTGTGTGCCTGTTCCTTCACCATTGCCCCTGCAGGTGAAATTTGCTCCTGTGCTTTCACCATGAAGCATAACAACATTCTGGGCTCTGCTCTGGCTGGGGTTAGGAGCAAACACGATGTGTTTGTAATCACACATGCTCCAGAGGCTGAGGGGTGAATCAGCCCTTCCATTTTCAGCAATGTTTGAAGTTTGGATTTGTGTGTTACTGATACAAAAGGTAGGAACAAAGAAACTACAAAATTAAGTCTAGTCATTCCTCCCGCACATAATCGTGTACTTTACATGTGCAATTAGCAAACCAGTTGCATACCCTGTATCTTTTTTAACCTCTTCTGCTCCAGCATGGCATCCAGGACTGTTTGATCTCCAAGATCCTTTGCCTGTGCTGGCTGTGCTAAGATTTGAATCAGTAATCAAGCCCATTAAAGCAGTCCATTAAGCTTCATGATCCTTAGAAACAACTTTAGTTTGTAGCTGTCCATATTCCTTGATTTCTTAGTAGTGGTAGAGGATGGAATGGTGCTGAGGATTTCTCTTTGTAGATCATGGGAAAGATCATGTTATCACAGGCTTAGCGTTTAATAACTGAAATTCTGATGGAAGTTGGCTTTATATTGAAACTAAAATAGCGTGTGGTAAGTTAGAAATTCAAGCATTCACATTGGAACTCTGACCTACATCTGCTGAGGAAAGGAGAGGTTCCCTCAATGAAGCAGCTGGACAATTGCAGGTGAATGGGGCCTCCCTCTCTCCAGGCTTCACATCTCACACTGTAAATTGGAAATGGAGGAGCTGGATTAGAAACTTGGTAGAAATTTGTGGTGAGGAGAAAAGGCTATGGAAGGAGAAAACTTTCATTTAAAAGAAAGATTATTGGTTTTGAGGAGAAGATCATTATTATATATCAATTTGATCTATAATTAGAAAAAGTATTTTATTGGTTGTATATAAAACACATAGTAGAATCTATCTAGGTGTAATTCTAGCATTAAGAAATGTACTGATAGGTAAAAAATTCCATTTTATGAGGATGCAAGGAAAAAGAAAATTTCAAGAATATTCTTTTTACACATTTCAGACTTCCTTTTGAAGATATGTCCCAGATAATACAAAATAAAGTGATATGGCCAGAGCTGGGAACCTAAAGTTTGAGTTTGGATTCAAATCTGAATTTTTCAAAATATAGGGAGAACTATCTGAACTGAACAAGGAAGGAAGGAAGGAAGGAAAGCTTTTTGCATTATTTACTCCAGCGCAAAATTATTGAGGTAGTGACTTGGTTTTTTTTATATTATGCCATGTATATGTATGATATGTTTTACCAGTGTTACTTTTAAAAGTTCTACAATAAATTTAATAAAAACAACAACCCCAAATAAGTGTAATTCTACTTTAGAAATAAGCATGTTATAAGGAAAAAAACATGAAAGATATGTGATAGGGGTTGGCATTTCTGAGGGCAATAAGATTATGACCCTAATACTAATTGAATGTATTTTTATTTTTTTCAGTTTTTACTTAGCTGTTAAATTAATATTCAGATATTTTAAAAAACTTAATGAAATGAGGTGACTTTAAAACTCTGGTTCAACTGTTAAATTCAGGAAATTTTGGTAGACATATGGAATTTCTTTTTAAACATATTTTTATAACCATAAAAATTATTTAGGAGAAAACACATTATAGTTTCCCTTGGCAGAATTCAAAGTGTCTACCTCAGGGTGCAGTTTCATGGTCTGCTTAAGCTGATGCAGCTGTAGGAGCAGCTGGAAGGAGCAATCTCCATCTCCTGGCCTCCTTCTCTGCTGTTTGCCACAGCCTGGCTAAAAACCAGCCCATGGAGAGGGCTGGGAGGGCTTCCCAAGCAGCTCTGATTAGGGCTGACATGCTGCTGACAGCAGTGAGGAGAAAGCCTTCATTCTCAACACTCCACAGACACAAAACTCTCCATTTGGACAAAAATAACTTCCACAAATATATTGAGAAAGAAGCTGCTTGTATAATATTGAAGGCCAGATTCTTAGTGCCCTCTCTGCAGTATAAACTGAGACTTTGACTCAGCTGATGTTTCCTTCCAGGAAATGATTTAAAGGGCTCCATGTGTGGATGTGTCTGTTGGCAATAAAGGGCAGCAGGAGATGCTTCCACCCTGCTTTGGTGGTGAACTCCTCAGCTGGACATGAATGTCCAGGCTCTGCCTTGGCACATCGCTCAAGCTGAGTTTGAGCCCTCAGGCAACGTCTGTGTCAGGGCTCTGTGCTGCTCTGGGGAGCCCCAGCAGGGGCTGAGGGAGCTGGGAAGGGGCTCAGCCTGGAGCAAAGGAGGCTCAGGGGGCCCTTGTGGCTCTGCACAAGTCCCTGCCAGGAGGGGACAGCCGGGGGGTCGGGCTGTGCTCCCAGGAACAGGGACAGGAGCAGAGGGAACTGTCACAGACATATTTTATGAAAAATCCTTTTGCCAGGATCTTTTTCTCCTGAGAGGCCTCAGAAATGAAATGTAAACAATAACTATCTGACGGCTGTGGAATGTGGTCTGGAGATGCTTTACCAACAGGTGCATCTTTGATTGGTTGCATGTAAAGTGTTTCTACTTGATGACCAATGACCAAGGCTGTGAGCAGTCACAAGAATTTATTTTCATTCCATTCCTTTCCTTGCTAGCCTTCTGATGAAATCTTTTTCTTCTACTCTTTTAGTATAGTTTTAGTTTATCATTTTCTTTTAATATAATATATGTCATAGAATAATAAATCAGCCTTCTGAAACATGGAGACAAGATTCTCATCTCTTCCCTCATCCTGGGACCCCTGTGAACACCACCATGGGGAATGGCCTCAGGCTGGGCCAGGGCAGGCTCAGGGTGGATATTAGGGAAAATTTCTTCATGGGAAGGTTTTCCAGCATTGGAATGGGCTGCCCAAGGAAGGGATGGGCCACCCTTGTGCAGCCCTGGCAGTGCTGGAGTCCTTGTTTCTGGAAGTATTTAAAAACTCTGCTTGTGGCACTTGGGGACAGGGTCAGTGCTGGGCTTGGCGCTGCTGGGGGAATGGCTGAACTCATGATCCCAAAGGGCTTTTCCAACCTAAACAATTGACCAGAAAATGGCTACAGAAGCCTGGCAGAGCACAAAATCTTTTATAGGCTGAATGCCAGGGTAAAGTACCACCCCTTCAATGAAAACAAATGGACAAAAGGCACCATTGTCTTTCAGGAGCAATACAGAATCACAGACACCTTCCATCCAGAATCAGTCTGGCTTTACCATATTGAACTATATTCAAAGTATTTGTTATTTTAATCAGCATAATCAGCATAATTGTTATTTTAATACACTGGTCTTAATTTTAGAGTATTCTTTTCAGTATCTACTTAGTCATATTTAATTATTCCCTGTAATACTGAATGGTCTTCCTTTGCTGACCCCCATCTCAGGCAAGAATAATTCTGTTTAGTATACAAAGCTCACTCCTGTTTTATGTCCATGGAGCTGTGGGGTTTCTTGGTGCCCTTCCATTTGACCAGTGCTTTTCTCAGTGATGTCTGGCCAGAGTACAAACTCTGATGCTCTTTGGACAAAATGCTGAGGGCATTAAAGAGGGTTCCTTGTGTCTGAGACTCTGCAGTTAATAAGTGAAGTTGTTCCCACAGAGCAGAGAATATAAATTGCAACAGAAGGCAAAGGATTTCACTGTTGTGTTTGAAAAGGGGAATACCTAAATAATGATGATTTAGTTTGGGTCACATTAGAGGCCCTTGAGACTCTCTGAAGAGGAGAAGCTGATTCTTGCTGAAGGAGTGTCACAGTAGCATATTAAAATTTCAAATTCAGCATTGTGGGGGGGGGTTTTAATTCCTATTAGAAGACAGAGGGTCTGTACTGTATTTATGCAGCATTTTCCTTGAAGTATTTAACTCATCAAAGTATCAGGATTAAGGATTCAGAGGTAAACTCTCCAAAGTAAATGTTTGCCTTTTGATTGCAGTCAAAAATCTTGTGTCTTCCCATAGTATCTGCTAATTATGGCAAAGTCTTTTGTCTGTTATCTGCTTATGGAATTTTGCTATGGAAATTCACATGGAATCACAGTTCTGTGATGGCAAATATGGCCACATTAATAGATGGCAAGGGGGCAAGGGTAGTAGATAACAGGGAGAGCTTTTGCTGTTGAAACTTACATATTCAGAGTCATTTTTTGATGACATCCCACTTTTACATTACTTTTAGGTGTGGCCAAACCCCATATGAGCAGAATGTATGCACCATAGAACAGAAAATATTTTGCTGCATCCTAACAGTTTTAGTTTGCTTTTGAGCCCTCTTTTCTTTTCCTGAATTGAAGCCCAGATACCCTTCCCAATTAAGCTTCACGTGCACTCTAGTAATGCTAACTCTTGTTTTGTATTTCATAAAAGTAGATCGGGGGGTGTGATACTGTTCCTTTGGCAACCATTAAGAGAAAATGAAAAACCAGGGTTTCATCCAGTGAAGCTCCCTACACGGGAAGCCACAGCCTGGGTGCAGTGCAGGTCTCCAGCTCAGGAACAAGGAGAGAGGTCTCTGCTTTTGGTTGGGATAGAGTTAATTTTCTTCCTAGTATCTGCCAGGGTGCTGTGCTGCTGGTTTAGAAAGAGAATAATGTTGATAACACACTGATGGCTTGGGTGATGCTGAGTGGTGAAGGACTGCTCAGTGTCCCCAAGCCTGCTTAGCCAGGAGGGACAAGGAGCCAGGAGGGATCAAAGCCAAGACAGCTGCTCTGAACTGGCCCCAGGGATATTCCAGACCATCAGTCAGGGGGTGGTGAGCAACTCTACTGACAATAATTTGTCTTTCTTGGGTTTTATTCCTCTTTTTATATTTTTTTTCTGTTGTCTCTCTTTACATTAAAATTATTATATTTTACAGTGAAGATTATTCTGTTTTGTTATATTTCAATTATTAAACTGTTCTCGTCTCAGCCCACAATCCTTACCTTTGTTTCCCTGCTCTGCTGCCATCCCAGGGCAGGGGATGTGTGACTGTGGTATTTAGCTGCCTGCTGGGGTTAAACCACCGCAGCAGGTGAGACATTTAACATATGTGAGTGCTCCCTTTGAACTAAATCAGATTATTCACTTGTGTAAAATTGCTCAACTGCCTAAATGTCTGCAGGATCAGGGCCCCAGACTGCACACAGGAGCACCAAAGCAATATCCCTCTCGCTGTGCTGCTCAGCCCTGCTCTCCCATTCCCGGCAATTGAAGGAGGGGATGGACCATTTTCAACGCCTCTGTTCCATTACCAGAGCCTTAGTGGGAGGACTGGGGTACATAAACACATTTTTTAATTATAAAACATAGTAGTTGAAAACAGTTCTATAGCAAGTAAGATCACAATGTTAAAAAAAAAAAAAAATGAAAGGAAAATTACCATCCAAAGCTTCAGGGCAGACTCTGGGGATCAGAGAAATCCTGGTCATTCAATTCCTGCACAATTTGAAATGACAGGGTTTTTACAGAGGTAACATCACACAGACCAGGGTCTTATTTAAATTTGTATGCAAAAATTTCTTTGAACATAAAGTCATGTCTTAAATTAAGAAAAGGAACTGGCTCTGCAATGAAATCCATATCTTCATTAGCTCCTCCTGCATAACCTTCTGATATCAGCTGGGCTTACAGCTGTTAGCAGGTGATTGATGGTGCTTGTTAAGTCCTCCTTATCTTTCTGAGTGCATCTTTTGACATTCTAAATATCATCTCGGTAAGATTTGCTGGGCAATTGAATTCAGCATCTTTGAGACACTCATGGCAGTAACTTAGAAATAGAAATGACCATGCTTTAGTTTTGAATTTTTAACCTTTGGGGCTTTTCCACGCTAGGATCCCAAAGCCTGCTCAGATTTATCTCCTAGCACATACTAAACAGTCTTCCATGATTAGTTTAAAACAAGTTCTTTGTTACAATGAAGATCTCATCTCAGAAATGACATAAAGTTTATCACTGTTATTCCATTCTGCATTTTCCTCATGTTCCAGCCAGTAACTAATCTAATATTTGCCTCAGAAAATAAGATATTATAAGTAGAGAACATCTTCTTAGGAGCATGCATGCCATAATCCTTTCAAGCTTAATTATTTTTGAAGTTCATGCCTATATATCTTTGATTTCTATTTAGAGGGTCTGTGACACTTTTATTATTAGATTGAAATATGCACCAAAAAATTATTATTTCCTATTCTCAGAAGTATGGACTTTTAAAAAAAAGGTTTGCTAGGTGTATAAATTAATTTCAGTCAGTTCTCCACTCTGCCTAGAGTGACTTTCAATGAATGCATGCATCTCCTAAACACACAAATCATCTTTTAACACCGAAGTGTAAAAAAGTCTGTCTTTGTGTAGGCAGGTAATTGGGGCTGCTGAAGAAATCTGTCAATAAGATCAAATCCAGGGAGGGCACTCCTGAAACGAGTGGTACAGGAGGCTGCCACTCCTCGCTGTGAAATCACCTCTGCCCCCCCAGTGACAAACCCACTGAAATGTGACCTCCAGCAGAAGCCTGAGGTGTGCCTGAAGGCTGGCACAGAGCTGGCCGGTGCTGGCCATCTGCAGCCCCCAGAGTGTGTGTGTGACCCTGTGGGTGCTGAACAGGCTCAGCCTGTTACCCTGGCACCTCCTGTTCGTGACAAGCCACCCCTGGGCTCCCTCTGAAAGGGCCCAGACTTCAGCTGCCACAACAACAGATGGGAGCACACACATGGGGGATGAGCAGCTCTGAGCAGCAAGGACACCTAGGGTATTTTCTGAGGTCCCCCGTGGCAGGAAGGAATGAATCTGACTCCATGTTCTTAGAAGGCTAATTTATTATATTAATTATAGTATATATTATATATATAAATATATATAATATATACTATAATTAATATAATTATACATAACATTATATATATAATTAATATAATATATAATATATAATATATACTACAATTAATATAATTAATATAACATATAACATATATTATATATTTATTATACTATTATAATATACATTTATTAGATATTATTATATATTCATTATATATAACATATAAATATATATTATGTATTATAAATATATAATATACATTATATATAGAATAAATAAGTATATCTACTATATATTATAAATATATTATATTACATTATAATAAAACGATACTAAAGAATAGAGAAGGGATACTTACAGAAGGCTACAAAGAATGATAATGAATCTCGTGACTCTCTCCCCAGAGTCTGACACATCCTGACTGTGATTGGTCATTAAGTTAAAACAATTCACATGAAACCAATCAAACATGCACCTGTTGGATAAACAATCTCCAAACCACATTCCAAAGCAGCAAAACACAGGAGAAGCAAATGAGATAATTATTGTTTTCCTTTTTCTCTGAGGCCTCTCAGCTTCCCAGGAGAAGAATCCTGGGCAAAGTGGATTTTTCAGAAAATACAGTGGTGACAGCCACCAGCAGCAGTTCTGCTCCAGCTGGGGGGCCGGGGACAGCTCTGCTCCAGCCTGCTGGGGGGCCAGGGACAGCTCTGCTCCAGCCTGCTGGAGGGATGGGGACAAGGCACACCAGGCACAGAGCTGCTCCCAACCCCTGTGATGCCAGGGTGCCCAGAGCAGTGATGGGGTGATGAGGGGGAATGCACAAGGACAGGCAGCACAGGAAACGGGTGCTGAAATGGAAGTGGAGTTGATGGCTTTAAAGGGGACAAACTTCATAGAATTACAGAATCCCAGAATATTCTGAGTTGGAAGTGTGAGAAGCCACTGCTCGCTTTAAAAATTTAAAAGGGTTTATTAAACCTTAAGAAAAATACAACAAAAGGACTGAATAAGGAAAAGCAGGCCTGGGAATGCCCTCATGGCTGCCCACCACTAGGCTGGCTCATCTTCAAGATGGATGCTTCGCCTGTTATACCTCTAGGCCCTCCTAGAGCCTTGTGAGTCAGCTCCTTCCCTGCTGTCCAGTGGTAGAAATCACTTTCTTACATTCTGATTGGAGGGCAGGTGCTGCCAAAGTAACAATCCAACCTTCCCAAATCTCTGGGTTACCAAGACCATCCCATGATAACACATACTGGGGGAGCACATTGCAATAACATAACTATACATTTATAAAACTTCCTTTACCATACATTTAATGCTTACCCCTTAATTGTGAGCCAACCATCTACTCATCTATAACAGAAGGGACTCACAAGTATCATTGAGTCCAACTCTTGAGTGAATGGCCCGCACAGGGATTGAGCCCACAGCTTTGGTGCTATCAACACCACGCTCTGAGAGCAAATCTGAGAGTGAAAATCTTATCAACTGTGTGGTTTCAAAAGGTGCAGTGGCCATGGCGAGAGCAAAGCACTGCACAGCACCGTGCCTCAGTCCCCTCTCAGAAGGGATGTGCACATGGCATCACTCAGCACCTGTAACTCATCACAACCACTTCTGGATTCCAAATCAAAAAATTCAAGAGATTTGACTCAATTTTCACATGCAGAGGTAGTCTGAATTGCATACCAGAGCGCCAGAGCTCAAAGATTCTTTCCTGCTGTTGAATCTGCTCACTTCTCAAAATGATTCACCTTGCACAAGGGTAGAGGAAGAGGGCAGAGGACACTCCACTTTCAAAGGCAGAGCACACTAAATCTGTAAATCAAGATAATAACCTGCAAAGCATCCTCTAGTTTCTTTTTTTATTTTTCTTTCTTTTTTTTTTTTTTTCCTAAAGCATCCAGCAGGATTAATTGTCTCTTCAATTGTTTTGAACCTTGAAAGTATGTGTGAAAAATAAGATTGGCATTTGTGCTTTTGCAGGCACTGAAGTACTTCTAAAATGCAAATCATTGATGAACTTAAATGATTTTATTGGATTTATGGAAAAAAAGGGGAGAGGTTGATTAAATGTTGAGTCTTGGGTGATATTTAATTGGTAACCATCACATTAGGAAATAGACTTGCCATAGTTTGTACCATACAAATGGGATTCAGGCTGCAAACAAGGAATGTTAATAACCTCAGTGAGCATCAACGTGTGGGCAACAGCAGCTTAGAGGGAAGGGGAAAGATTGTTTCACTGGCATGGAGCTAAAAGTGAAAAGGAATCTTTCTCTGTAGGAAATGTTTCCTTGTCTGTCCCTTTGCTGTGAGCTGTGCAGTGTTCGCAGGTATAACTTCTGTTATATTTGTGCTAAAGATAAAAGGGGTCACATTAGCCTCCTTAAAACAGAGGTGAGGGAAGGTGTTCCCTGCAGAGACAGCAGCTGGGACAATGCTGCGCCCTCAGGTCATGGTTAAAAGTGCCTGATTTAAGAGTTCACAACCTGCTCCCACGGTGCTGCGAGTAACTTTAGTTTGCCCTTAATTGTCTTCATTTAAATCTTTGTATAATTCTTCTCACAAATGAATCTTGACAAAAAAAAAAAACCAAAACCACCAAAAAATCACATTGAAAAAAGAGAAATATGAAGAAAGAAAAGAGTGAACTAAAGAAGTAAGTAAAAAAAAGTTCTGCAGAAGGCAGATTTCTCTGAGATGATTAGTTGCCTTTAATACGTGTGTGGGTTTGGTTTGGTTTGGTTTGGTTTGGTTTGGTTTGGTTTGGTTTGGTTTTGACCATTCCAGTGACAAATTCTGAAAGGATTTGGGGCAGTGAGAAGCACACACAATCAGCATAGTCCTGTGGAGTCCTTGTCCCAGGTGGCTCAGAACACCAAGGGAGCTCTGTGGTGCCACCCTGTCCCACATCAGTGTGTCACTCGTTTGTCACAGCCTGGCCAGAGGGCAGAGCAGTGCTTGGAGCTCTTCACATCTGGAAGCTGTCCCAGTCCTTGTGCTGAAGTCACAGCACAATTAGTTCCAGGAAAGACTCGCACTCTGGTTGTGCTTATTAAGCAGAACTTCAGCCTGGTGGAAGCTGACAGGAGTGCTGGCCTAGCTATTAATGGAATTGAATTTTCATCCATTGTGCTGGGAGAATTGGGAGGGTGAGTTAGAAACAGCACTGTGGGTAACTGTGGGGATGTCAACTGTCCAGATGAGCACAGGAGAAACTGCCTGGGAGTTTGAGTGGTGAGGGACAGGGATTTTGACAGAAATAAAGTGGAACTTTTCAAGCTTCTGTCTCTTCATGTTGGAGAATAAACTGCTCTTTTGGATTCCTTCATTTCTAAAACCATACAAGTTAATGCAGAGCCAGCAATTACCTCACAAAGAGTCAAAACTCTGCCTGTTGGGCTACTCTTGGTGGTATCAGCTCTTGGGGTTCTCATGGCTCAGGGTTAGAGTGAAAACAAGGAGAGATCCAGCCACTGAAACAGGGCTTAATAATGAGAATGGCAAAGGGCAGGAGAGAGAAGAGGCAGGGGGAAGGAACACATAGTATTTATCCAGAACAGTGACATTTCCAGGCTTTCCCTAGATAATTCATTTTTCCATTACTGCAAATGGTTATTCTGACTGGAAGAATAACTACAGATGGCTTTTTTAAGAAGCTCAAAAATGTGAAATGAGCAAGTTACACTTTAATGGAATTGAATCACTTCAAAGTATACATTCAAAGCCTGCTGGCAAATTTCTCGGGTGGCTGACTACAAACAGCAAAAATCCCCCATTTTTGGAGGTGTGATTTAGCAGGCCACTTCTCTGTACTGACTGATATTTGTGTATTTATCACTTCAAAGGTGATGAATTAGAAATATCAAGCATCATTAAAATCAATGGGAGTTGGCTCTTGACCTTACTGAGGCCAGAATTTTATCCATTATCACTGACCTCTTTGTTCTTCTATTTTGTCACTTTTGCTCTGCAGCTGTGAAACTTTTTCTAACTTATGTTTTATCTCCTATGTAGAATTGTAATCAGTACAGGATTGGCTTCCAGGGGAGCTAATCTGTACTTACCATGTTATTATCAGGCTAAATTACCCTTAATATGCTGACTTTACACTACTTTGAGAAGTCCTGTCACTGAGCATTTCTCAGGGTATAGCAGGTGTAGATGAAGAGATCGTGTTGATATACCTCTTACCTATCCTAAAATATAATTTTGATCTGTTGTCATGTGCAGATTCCACAGAGTCTCTACAAGATGGCATCAGGATAAGCATTATTCAGGGATGTCTGAATGCACCCTGTGTTTTAGAGCAGCAGGAATCCTGGAGACAAGTAGATATTTTTCACAGAGCTGATGACAAACAAGCCTAGGGCACCCAAAAGATAAATGTCTGTTGGTTTTATTTTAAAAAACTCTACCATTGTTGTGAATTAATTCAAGCTTTTTCTGGGAAGGTGTTGGCTCTTCAGAAAAAGAACCAAACAAAACCTAAAATAAAATCACAAGCAAGCTTTAGTTTAATCTCAGCACCTCAACTTAAGAGCTAAAAGACAAAAAAGCAAAATTCTTGTCTCTTTTAGCACACAAATTACCTTTCCTAGACAGATCTAACCCCAAAAAGTTTTTGCTTTTAGCTGCTGTTTCTTCTGATCTCTCCAAAACCACATCCACTTGTAGTTTGGCTTTTTTTCCAGCAAGGGAATCCATCAATGTGGCATCTTGGAGGTGGAAAACATGATGCAGCAATTTGTTAACTGAGAGTATGTTTTCATTTTGTGAGAAAAATCACTGATTATGTGCAGTGGTAAAAGTTCAGGGTCGTTTAGACCCTCTTTCTGTGTAGTGCTAAGTTCTTATTTCAGTAAGAACTGTAGTAGCTCAAAGTCTTTCCTTTTTAGCTCCATACTGAACCAATGCAATCAAATGTGAAATGGAAAATGAGAAAAGTAATTATTATTACCAATGGCATTTCTTTAAATGTTGCTTTTCAAAAGCACTTTAATTACAATATGCTTTTCATGTTGGTTGAGTTTATCTGTATAGGGAATACAATCATTAATTATCATAATTAAGACACCTGAATTCAACCTGACTGGCATTTCTTCCACCCCAAGTTGTATCGTTGTTTTATCTCTGACAGTTAGGTTTTCAATCAGATGTTATCTACTTTTTCCTAATCATTAAGAAATGCTTTACTAATTAGCACATGAAATTCATCCTACATCAGACTGAATTGAATCAAGGTCTATTATCTTGAACAGTAAGACACTTCAGAATTCACAGTAATAGGGCATGAATATGTGATACAGTTCATACACATTTCATGAACCTCCACGTTGCCGTTATTTTTTCAAGACTCTGCAATTAGTTATGCCATTTTCAGGTCACTTAATTCCCTCTCACTGTTTAACAGTCTGGTAGATTACAATGCTCTAAAAGCCTGAGTTAACTCATCCCATGCCACGAGCTTTTTCCATTCCCCAATAAAGATGATTTTCTGAAACCTTCCCTCACATCCTGAGAAACCATCTGCCATGTACGAAACTTTCCCTGAATATTGTTTATTAAGAAAGGAGGACATATTTTCAACTATTATGTCAGTTCTAATCTGAATTCCATGCACGTGAATCACTTCTTGCCTGATCCACATCTATTGTGCCAAACATTAACCATGTTCCTCACCTGGTCTTCCACTAAAGATATTGTCCTCATGGAAGGAACCAACCAGCTTGGGACCAATCTTAACCTGATTAAAAGGTTTTAATCCTGTTTCTAGTAAACTGTTCTAAATGCAAGGGAGGACATGCTTTTGCCGTTCTCTGTTCTCCAAGGCACAGTCCTCTAGTTGTTACAAGTTTTAATTTGCTTTAATAAGGGAAAGGATGTTGGGTTTTAGATTTACTTACAGGAAGTTATGAAGGCCAGGCTATAGAACTGCACAGAGAGATTAAAATGATTAAGATTTCTCATTTATGTAATAAACCTTACAGCGTTACAGTCTTTATTTTCAGATACTTGGCACGAATTTCAGACAAAATCTCCTGTATGTGGATTTATTTTAAATATGAGAATTTGTATCAGCCTTCAAATATCTACTCTTTCATGGTTCTAAAAGGTGCAAGTTCCACATTTAGGCAAGATAAAAACACTGAAACTTTTTAATCACTAAAAGGTAGAGTAATGTTGCATAAATCCTGGATACTTAGACATTCTCAAACGGCCTCATTTAGGTGCACAAAGCTAATGGACACCCTGCCCTTGGCTGGAATTCCTGTGCAACCGCACACAAAGCACAATGGATTTAGGAGCTGATTTCTGTCCCAGCAGATCATGCCTGGGTGGTTATTCTAAGCCATGTCTAAATAAATATTCCTCAATGTTGTATATGCTGGGAATGGCACACATTTCACATTGACACATTGGTGACAACTTTTTGGGGTGGAATGGCCAAGTGGCTTTTAGCTGGATATTTCTGTACCCATCTGATCCTGTGGATTTTACCATAGAAGGTATGAGAACCTCCTACAAATGCTGCTACTCCTGGGAGGCAAACCTGGTTGTGCAGCACCCTTTAGGGGTGTACAGCCCCTATTTTAGGAGACAGAGGTAGGAAAACATCTCCAGATTGTTAAGGCTTTGCAGTGCAGAGCTGTGAATGCCTCTCAAGCCATGTGCCAAGGTCAAACTGGAGCTTCTGAGACACAAGTGCAATTTGTGGTGTGTGCCTTAAAATTGTTCATCCCTGCTTTGTATCAGATCAGTTATTTGGTGATTTTTTTTTCAAAGAAAGGTGTTTTTGACTCACAGGGCTTGCTGGAGAAAAATTCTCTCATTTTCTATGTAATTGTACCACAGCTTTATGAATGAAAGGGCTTGAATTGGCAATCTCTGAGTTAAATGAGAAGTAGCTGGTAGCAGAACACTTCCCCAAGGGGACTCATGGATTTAGGAGCCAATTCCTAGCCTGCTGCCTTAGACTCTGAATTTTTTGACCTTCAGGATGGGCTGTAACAGGCTTCTGTTTCCCAGGAAAGAACTGTCAAGCTTTAGTCCTTTAATTCAGTTAACAATTTCTTGTTTAAAAGTTGAATTAGTGGCTGGAGTTTTAGAGGTGTTGACTCTTTACAACCCCATTACCTTCAAAGTAATTTTTGAATGAAATGCTCAGAATATCCAGAGCTTCTGAGCTTGCCAAAATGGAGTTTGTACCAGCTCTAGTTGCATAGCTGGATATTAGAATATTTTGGATTCAGTGAAATTGCACTTATTCGGTATTGGTAGCACATCTAGGATTGGGCCCATGAAGATGAGTTTGCAGTATCATTTCCATAATTTTTGCCCTTTAATTTCAGATAAAGATGGTTTCTAAGAGTTTATTCTCTTTGGGTTTCCTTCTGTAAGAAAGGAACAGCTGATGCTAGGTTTCCATACCAAATATTCTCTTATAAGTGTGTCAACTGCGCAGGTAAGGAATTAGATCTTCCCTGTTTTCCCTTTTTAACAGAGGGCTAGTGCACCAGCTTATAGAAAGCACATTCAGTGAGGAGCAGGAAAAAAATACCTCAATCAAAATAGCTGTACTGCTGAAAATGAATGACTACTCCTAGGGGAAGGAAGTGGGGTGGGAGAAGAGCTGCATCATACAATTCAATGGGAAATAAGGTTTGTGTGCAAGCTGGAGAGCAGCATAAGATTTCCTTGCACATCCACACCGTGCAAGTATATTTTTGTAGCGCATCATTTCTCTTTAGCTGGTGTGTTCAGTTACTGCTCATCTCCCTGAGGGATTTTTATTAGTATTGAAGGAGACTTCACCTGGAAATGGAGTAGCCTGAAATTTGACAAGCTGGAAAAATACTTACATTTTTATCTGAATGAAAAAATGTAGCATTAAAAAAAAAAAAAAAAAGAGGCGAGGGGGAAGTAAACATGCATTTCAACAGTCTCAAATGGTTACTGCGCCATTTATGGAAAACAACATAATTATGACATGTAATTAATTAGTTAATTACAGAGGTATTTATTATTTTCATATGGGGAATCGTACTATAAATGGTCCATTAATCTATTTGTACCCATAGAATCTGAGAGCAAATAAATAATGTTCTTTCAGTTTGTGATCATTTATACTGTGAGAGAAAGCGTTGCCCAGGTGCTGCCCTGCCCCAGAAATGGCTTTCCAGGAAGGCAGGGATGCACCTTTGGGCCTGGAGACTCAGGGTTTGAGGAGGAGGAGATGAAGTTTAAAGTGGGATCTATATGAAGTTGAGGCACAGAAATAGGTTCCAGCCAACTATGCCTCACTGGTGCTTTCACAAAAAGGCTGTGTCTAATGCGGATTTCAGCAGTTTAGTGAGCATAAAGTCACTTCCAGAAGCATCACTGACCCCTGTGTTGACCTGGCAATGAGAATATTACTGGAGTTTATATTATTTATGAAAAACAATGAATAAATTCTCTCTGTGGTGGTGTGTGCTACTCCCTCCCCACATTTTTGTTTCATCCTCGGAGTGTCTGTTTTCTGTATTTAGCCTTTTGCGTTCCATGACTCACCTGCCTCCTATTTCTGACCAAAATTCTTGTTTTGCAGAAAACTACCTTACAAACTAGTACATTTTGCCTTTAAAGCTAAATGTTGGAAACAAACATGCTCTAAATGCCAATGAAGCAGAAAAATGTCTTCCAAAATGCTATGAACTCCCTCAGTGGAAGGGAGAAGCATATAACACAGCACAAAGAGTGAAGAAACAGCATCCAGCTTCTGAACAGTGGCACCGTGATCCAATCTGGCACAGATTCCAACTCAAAACTCTCTCTGTGAGGCCAAGGTCTCCTTCTTTGTGCAACCTTTCCTGCAGAACAGCAACTCCCCCATGGCAGCACTGGGAGTTGGACACGCACCACAAATGGTTCCATGCGGACTTGCTAGGCTGGGAAGTGAGAAGGAGGGCAGAATAAGCCCAATATAATTTTCCTTTAATATTCCTTTGTTTCACTCTTTCCCAGGGGCACAGGCAGCCCCAGTCTGGATTCAGGGGATGAACTCACCCCACTGTCACATCCTGCTGCCATGTCTCATGGCTGCAGGCAGAGCTGTGCCCTGTCTGGGGACCTGTGTCTGCCGCCGAGTCAGGAGGACAGGGGACTTGTACCACTGGGCTGGTTACATGGGAAATTCTCATCACAGCAAAGGCACTGGGAATTGAAAGCAAGCTGCTGGGCTGCCACTCTCTCCTGAACCTGCTCTGTGACTCCAGCCTGTCCACAGGGAGCAGCTGGGACAGGAGCTGAGCTGGAATAGCAATCACAGCCTGCCCTTTCTGCAGGAGCTTGTCTGTGGTCACTCGTGGCTTGTGCTGCTTCCCATTCCTCACCGTTCCCTCAGGACAGATGTCTCAGTGCGTGCCCAGAGCTCCTGTCCTGCAGGACAGCTCTATCTGCAGCATCCCCACTGGGATCCTGCCCACAGGAGATGCAGAATGCAGCAGAAAAGTGGTGTCTTCCCCCCTGCAAGGATGACAGGGCTGTGGTGCCACATTAGTGCCACATTTTATAATGTTGTTCTCCTTCCTGTTGCTGTCTAAATGCATGACTTCAGTTTTCTGCCTTAGAGGCTTCACAAGCTAAAATCCATTCTGAGGGAAGGAGAATGCTGGAAAGCAGCAAAAGTGCTGCCTGGAATGGCCTTGGCTATGAACACATCGACGCTGGATGGAAGACAAAAGGTTGGACAATAGAAGATTGAAACCTCAGATATAACACAACTTAAATGAAAATGGTTTTATTC
This sequence comes from Calcarius lapponicus, assembly GCA_039654755.1. NCBI lineage: Eukaryota > Metazoa > Chordata > Aves > Passeriformes > Fringillidae > Calcarius > Calcarius lapponicus. The sequence goes on along the minus strand of CM077474.1, from coordinate 17,774,631 downwards.
TACAACTGCAAGATGCTATGTGTAAAAACAGATTTGCAAGATGAAAAGATTGCAGAAGGAAATTGCTTATGCCCCAATATTTCCCTGGTTCCTTTCTCAGCTCTCTGGTTTCCACCGTTTCCTTACATACATAACAAGTTCATTTCCTTACAAGTAGTTATTTTGTTTTGGTTTTGAAATGAGAAAATAGAAGGCTGTAGTAAGAGTAATTTTCATACATTCCCCATGTCATATTTTTCTGGTTTTCTTTTCCCCCAGCAGTCTGTCTCTCTCTCCAAATCTCTGTTATTTGTGCTTATAAAGCAGCCCACACATTTTCCAGCAGTATTTCCACTCTCCAGGATAATGTTTTTTGGACCGATATATTGTAATATTAAGGAGGAAGAAAACATCTTCTAAGAATCCTTCTTATTTTCACCTTTTGATGTTCTCAACTGCCTTTTTTTCCCTGAAATCTGATGGGTTGCAAGACAAGATTTTAAGTATTTACAACCATCTCTAATAAACCGCTTCATGGATATTTATGAGGTGCTGTTTTAGCAGGCTGTATTATAATATTAATCAAAATCAAGGCTGCCTCTTGGAAACACTCCAAGAGTTAGATCTTTGCTGAAATCTTTCCAGGTATCTTTATTTTTCCCATTCCTTTTGTTTTTTGTTGTTGATAATTTCCAGTTAAGTTATTTATCAGATGATGTTTGAATACATATGAATACAGTTTTGACAGGAACTCAGAGAATCCTGAAATTAATCTTTGTTTTAATGTTTGTTCAACACTTTTATATTTGTTTTCTGTTTATTTTTAAAGGAAAGGAGCAATACTAGCACCCTGCTGTGCCACTAAAATTACATTGTATGAGTTTATTGCTTACAAGCAGAGATGTCCTGGCATGTTCTGAAGATTTGTGTACAGATCCTTGCTGCAATTCTCACAACCCTCACTTAGAGGTCTGATGAACCCAGGAGGCCAACAGGTACAATTTCAAATACCTGTTTGAGGTTAAGGATTGTTTTTGTTCTGAAAGCTTAACTTGACAACCTTAACTCTTAATTTTCAGGGGCATTAAGTCTGGTTTTCAATGTGTGTTGAACGTTTCAAACTTCCAAGAGAGCAAATAAAGTTTAGTGGGAGTTTATACATTAACGATTTTCAGAAGTTCACAAAGGCCAGGCCAGCTGGGCACAAATCCCCTGCATTTCCTTGTTTATGTGTGCATGTATTTCTCAGCTGGATATATTACATCCTTCCTTTTAGCCTGTTAACTTGAAAGCCACTCTGGTATGGTCAAACAGGATCAAGAGCAGAAATTGCTCCTATTATGTGTTGCTTTGGGTTCAGCATCTGCCTGATAATTCTTAAAAAATTGTTGCAGAATTGCTGGGGATAGGCCTAAACCATTTCTTAGTTCTCTGCTTTAATGTTATAATTTCCCACAAGATAATTGCTGGAGTATAGAACCACACAGGAAAACTCCACAATAAACCAAAAAAATCTACAGGTGTGATTTGAGAAAGACCAATGACATATAAAATACTTATACAATACAGAATCACAGCAAAGCCATGTCAAAAAATAAAAGGTCAATCATGAAATATATTTCATTTCAAAATGTTTTTTTTCAGCTGTAATGGCCTGAGATATTACCTGCAGCACAAGTCATTTGAAACCTGCAATATTGTTTTAGTGCCTTTCCTTTTGCCCTTGTACCACAAGCACTGCAGGACATGAAGCTGCAGTTAGAGATGACTGAGGGCCACTGCTGATCAGTCCTAATTAAAACACCTCTTTTATCCTTTATTGATACACACTCAGCTTTGGCCCATGGTTTTTTGGGAATATCAGGATAAATGTACCTGAGGGGAGATGACAAAGTCTGAGAAATAATAAGTGTTGTTGCTCAAAAGGTCTTACAGGTGTGGCAGGAGTTGTCATGGCCACTCTTCTGCACTTTGTCCATGTGGAATTCAACTCTAAGGGCCCAATTCACCACTCTGCTGCACTGGTTTGATGCTGGTGCAGTTCCCTTGACTTCAAGAGAAATGCAGCAGCTGAGAGCTCATGAAACAAAATGGCCTTCAGGCCTCAAGTCATACAAACAATCCACTGGTACATTTTGGAGAGCTGAAGGACTTGGAAATGGTGCTATTTTTAGCTGGCTGATAACAGGCCATCAGTCCCCCCTGCAGCACCATCTGGAATTCCAGAGCCATAACAGAGCAAGTGGTTAAAAATCAGCCATGAGGAAAGAGGAGGTCTCCAAAAGATTGGTGGAATCCTCAGGAGAAGAAACATTTCTGTCCTTTTCTAAATCCCAATGGCTTTTTACTGTTGTTCAAATCAGGATACCCTCATTAGTGTTGGGAAATCAAGTCTGACTGTAGTTTGGGGGTGAGAAAGAGGTTATGGAAGTTGTCCTGAGAGAATGTGGAAACAAGCAGAATGTGCTTGAGGGCAGGAAGAAGGAATATGCAGGGACAGATATTTTCTGTCAGCAGCCTGAATTCCCAGCAGTGAGAAGTTTTGACCATTAGAGTGACATGGAGGCTTCTGGCAGAGACCTTGTGTTCAGTGATGCCTCCCTTTGTGCGCTGGATCATCTGCAGTAGATAAATAGTCTTAAGCCCTGAGAAATGCAGGCAGAGAAACTGTGCTTTCTGTTGTGCAGAAATCTCTGGACAGGGTAATTTTATCTGGCCAAATCCACTTCTACCTCTGCAGCCTCCCTTGTGATGTGCTGAAATGGCACAGGCAGCCTTGTGCACTAACCTGAATTCCATCCTAATAGATCGAGTGAATAATTAAACTTTAATTAGCTTGTGCCTACATTCCCAGCACTGCAAGTTTGCAGAGAGGGCAAACAAGGCATTGTCAGGGAAGTTATGGGCAGAAATCTGCTCTGATTGACTGAGACTGCATCAGCCTTGACATATTCTTGCAATATTTTTCAGCAACAGAAGGAAAGAGAAGGATGCATTACATCAATCAAATTAACAGGGCAAAAAGGCAAATGCAAGGCAAATGTCAGTTCACTCTGCAGACACTGTTCTTGCCCAAGTTAAAAGGAGGGAATAAGGTGGGCCACTGTCCCCATTATTAGTCTGCCATACAAAATAGACAATTATTTGTGTTGTTTGAGACAGTTTTGCTGTTCTCCTGTGCTGAGCTGCTGCGCTCAGTTCCAGTGTTAAACAGTTGTAGCCAGTGTGCTGGAGAGAACAAGCAGAGAAAAGGCTGTATGCCTGAATTAGAGCAGTACCCAGTGAAATCCATTGTGTTTTGATTTATAATTATGGAAATTCTTTTATCCAGTGTGTCAAAGTGATTTGAAAAAACTGAAACAACTCCACAGCATAGGTATTGCTCGCTGTAATGTGATATCAGCTCCTGGAAATGTACCTCAGGCACACTTCAGCTGCCAGCCTGGAGGTCAGTGCCAAAGAGGAACATTGCTGGATTTGCATTTTCCAGGGAGATGAGGCAATGCTGAGGGCACTGAGCCCTGCTGTGTTTCCGAAGCTGCCTAAGAAACTCTGAGCCCAAGCTACATATTCAAGCTGCTTCCTCTGCTCCTTTTACAAAGGGCAGACAGTGCCTGATTCCTGTCCTGGGGAACTCATCTCCTTGGGGTAGGAGGAGTGCTTTTGTCTTTCCATCCCCTGGGGACCTGCCTGCAGGCTGCAGCCCGGACATCACCAAAAATGGGGAGGTTTTTAAGAAGTCTGCCTTGTCAGACTTCCTCTTAATAATCACAGCACGAAAATCTAAAAGCAAAGTACAGTTCAGGCCACGGGGGGCTGCTTCCTAACGGGCTCCTCACTCTTCTGACCCAGAAGGGTTTAATGGGAGAGGTTTGGAGTGGATCTCCCGCTGAAGGCGAGCCTGCTCAGGCACTTCTCCAGCTAATTTCCCTTTCACTGCAGAGCACATTTCCCCTCCATTCAGGAGGTGCCTGTCTTGGTCAATTCTGCTGAAAAGCCACTTGGAAATTCGTCCTTTTTTGTTTAAACACCCTGCCACAAAATCAGCCTCTTGCACAGTTCATATATGAGCCTGCTGATGCTCCAGGGGTGTTGCTTCATCCTTGATGAGCTGTTAAAAACAGGCGCTCACCCTGAGGGTTTGACTTAAATCCAACAGAATTAAGAAATGTTAAAGGAGGATCTGCATCTTTCAAGCAGACCCATTGTGTCTTGGTGCTGTAGATAAGCCCCAGTCAATGTAAGAAGAGGGAAGTTTCGCACCAGTAAGAGCGGTGCAATTTGAAATGCTGGCAGCTGATAAGTGCAGGTGAGGATAAAGGCATGTCTGCATCAGTCACTTGCATTTCACTCGGAATATATTTTTCTTTGTTGGAAAATCCTGCAGACATATGCACCCATCTGCTCCTCAATCCACATTATCTTACTGCTAGTGTGCTTAATTATATCCTTTCCATAAAATCCCCAATTTTAATATGCCTTGGAAGTATATTCTACACCTTCTTTCTAAAGTAAAATATCCTAAGTATCTCCCCAGTCCTGCAACTTGAGAGACCTGAAAATGCAAATGAAAATATTCTCACTTCTCACTGAAGATACCTCCAGACTCCAAGATTATGCAGTCTTGTCCTTACATCATTGTACCTGTATCTTCTGCTTCTGAAAATATTGACCCAAAGGACCTTTGCACACCTCAAAACAAACACAGGCTGAGTGAGAGCTGTACATGAGAATGTGCAATCTGGAAGCATGTTATTTATTGATTCTGAGAAATTCTCATACTTTCCCATATATATTTTGTTCATTTTTTTCTGTCATGCAGGGAGAAAATAAAGCAGAAAGGTTTCTTTTGCACTAAACTGAGGTCCTGTCTCTTCCCACTTGCATTATTCTGGGATTAGCTGACACTATGTATCTTTAATTTCACTTATTTACATTGAGTTGTATTTAACTCCTTGATAACGAGATCCTATTCAAATATATTTGGTTTATCTCTTTTGACTCTGAAAGTACAAATAATTCCAAAATTTCAGTTGAACTTTCATAAAGCTGGTGCTGTCCTATAGTAAAGTCAAATAATTACATTGATTTTCACTTGGCATCTAGACTAACTCTAAAGGAATATATGTGGTAATTGATTTGTATGCTAGAGTTGCTGCAGGGTTTATTTTCAAAATGAGATTTTGGGCTAGGGTATTTTTTTGTTAATTAAATATATTTTAAAGGATTTATGTTCCCTTCTTGTTCAAATAGACTGAATTTTCAATGACTTCTACCAAAATGTTAGATGATCCTCTGCAATAAATAACCCTTTTTGTGAGATAATGCAGGAGTCTGAGATATTCTTATTTCTATATTACTTCCCCCAGACAAACCCAAATATTACAGTTATCACCTGGGACCCTATTTTAAAGACACCACAGTTTGTTGAACGCTTGTTTTAATGAGTAAGGCTCCAAATTTTTTAGTTTAGGTCTTAGATTTCCCCCTTGTTAAGCAGTTCTACTTTTACTAGAATCTTTTGAGTAAAAGTGACACAGATTTCATTGGGAAGTAGCCTTAATATCATCACCCCTTGTATCACTGTGTCCGTCCTGTGGGCTCCAGAGCCCTCAAAGGCTGCAGCTGGAGGAGAGTGTGTGCCTTTGCCCAGCTCTATCCCAAGTTCTGGCCCTTGTCCTGGGGAGAGGAGAGGGACAGAGCCCTCCTGGGGCCAGCAGGAACTGCAGACATGGAGCCAAACCCCTGCTCATTCACACAGAGCTGGGCTGGGCATCGCTGGCATGAATGCTAAAAGAAAATCTAAGCACGTGGGATGGGATGGGATGGGATTTTCAGATAAATTTAAGAGCCTATTTAGTGACCTGTCAGGTGATTTGGATTTATTTTAAAGTGATCATAAAAGCTCACAGTGCAGAAATTAGTTTTTTTAGAGACATGTTTAAGAAGCCAAATTTATGAGTTCTGATGATGTTGCAAAGCAGCTAAGAAAGTTCAATGCACCTTCCAGCTTTTATTGCTCTGGTCCTCAGCTCCACTGGCTATCAGTTGGATATAAAGATGCTCATTAAAACTGCAGTCTCATCCTTCCTGTGATAGCCCTCCTATATTTATCAAATATTTCTGTGACGGTTTCAGGGATGACAGCCCAGGAAAGAGATGACATCTAACAATTGATTGATAAATTGAACTAATTTTTGAAATATCTGAGTTCTTGCCCCTGATTTGCCAGACTTCATAATGGCTGCACAGGTAATTTGGCCTTTTTGATCTTCTGCCACTCACTTTGGATAGAAGCAAGAGCATTCTTCTGTCTTGGGGAGAGGAAGGAGGATATATCTGAACTACATAAAAGGATTAAACCAGGTAATATAATTAATAATAATAATAATAATAATAATAATAATAATAATAATAATAATAATAACATGACTAAAATAACAGAAAAGCAGTGGCCAGATTTTCAGCTGGGCATGCAGTGGGCCAACAGCCATTGATCTATTCAGATATCTCTTCAGGGAGTGCATTTAAAGCTTGTCATCTTCAGCTGATGCACACCAAGTAGGGATGTGTTCTAAGGACACTTGACATTTATTGAGACAATTATTTAGTCAACCAAACCCCTACCTACTTGTGCAAGGTAATCGACCCTTATCTCACTCAGGGGGCTGCAAAGACACACACATCACTTTGCCTCTGTCTGCAGAGAGAATTAGTGACAAATCCAGGTTTACAGGGCACAGGAGGCTTCCTGGCCCCCAGTGCTGTGTTTGGGATATTGATGATATCAATCATAGTGAAGGCACAGTGCAGTTGCCAGCCCCACTAGGTATTGCTGTTTTTTAAAGATATCCAACACCAAATCACGAGCACTTGAGCTTCTTTGCGGGAAGCAAGAGGCCTGGCCTGCATTCTGCCACTGCTGAAGAGAAATGCAATGCATTTATCACAGAAAAAAAGGTGTAGACTTGAGATTTAGTCATCTTACCATGTATAAAGATTTGATGTATGTTATTAGAAGCTACCTACCTGGGCTGTATTTCATGTAAGCTTTTAGAGCCATCTAAATCAACTTCTTTAGCTTTGGGAAGATAAAGATTGTAAAACAAGTTATCTGAGCATCAGGAGGACTACTGCACTGATTTATACCTGCTACATACAGTAGATGTATAATTCACTTATAAATCACCAAGCTGGTGCACATTTTCAGAATTATCTGGGTATTTGGTTGGTGCAAGTTTAAATGAAGCAATATGAGCATGTTCTCGCTTTTTGTAAGGCAAGGAAGAGCCACAGGCAAACAGAAGTGTTAAAAATGATTAAAGGTACCAGGAACACAAAGCTATTATTCTTAGGTTGTCAATTCCTAGAAAAATGACTGCTGAAGCATTGTTCATAATAATGATATTACCTGTGTAGATCAGGATGTCTTACCAAGAGCAGGGTGCATTTGCTGTGCCTTTATAAAGGGGATGTTGAAGAGTCAGGTGGCTCTCAGCTGACTGGAACTGGATGTCTGGAATGACTTTCTTCACAACTCAGTTGCATTTGTGTGCATGAGAATTATTTCTTCAGAAATACTAGCCTGGAAATAAGCAGGAGCTGTGGAAAAAGGTAAAATGACTATGCCATTTTTGGTCATTTAAATTGAAAAGTTTTCTGAATTGTGGGATTTATTTAGCTGCTGTACAGAATCCCTTGCCATGCTGACTCAAGCCCAAATATCTGCCTTGGCTGTAGCAGCCAGCTGGAGCAGAGCTGCACAACCTCTGGAGGCAGCAGGATGGCAGGAGGAGATGTGGCTGGAATCACAGCCTGGCTGTCTTTCATTTCCCCAACTTCAAGACAGTCATTTACAGCTGCTCTTGTTTCAATGCCTTGAAGACCAAAAACTTCTTAAAAAAAGCCTCAACCCAACACAACCCAACCCAAAAAATACACAAACGTCACCCCCCCAAAAAAAGAAAAAAAAATCCCTACTAAAATCCCAGAGAGAGATAATAAGAGCATGGTTTTAAAGTGGTTGTTTCTTTATGACTTTGATTTTTGTTTCTAAAAGAAATTCTGGATCTGGGGGGAAGAAGAATATGTTCTCCTTCAGAGAATCATTCTTTTACCCCCAGGAATAAGGTGCTAGACAAAGCTGTAGCAGTATTTAGTCATGCCTCAGTTTTTTCTCCTCCTTAATGAACTTGGCTGATTAAGTACTCCTGCCATTTTCTGTGGAGCTGTTTGTCACTTTTCTCATAATTCCCTGTTCATAGGGAAATGATGTGGGAGGATATTTCTGAATGTCTGTGCTCTCCTGCAACACCTCTGGAACAAGCCCTTGCCATTGTCTTCTTTACACAGCCATTGTACTAGACAGCTGGAAAACAATTGCATTCTACATTGCCAAGAGCTCTCTTTTTAAACAAAAATTGATATTAAAGGAGTGTAAAGCTGTGCTTTAAGAGTTAACATCTGAGTATAGTAGGGTCTTCATATTTCCATGGCAACAGCTTAACATGATCAGTAAGTAGAGTGGACTATTTTGCTATGAGGTGTCATTAATAGAAAAATCATACTGGGAAACACACATGTATCACAGAATAAAATCTCTTCTCCCTGGTTTTGAAAATAGACAATTTCTTTGTTGCTCTGTATTGACACATTGTTTTGAAATTGCTGTTGCATTAGAAATGCAAACAGTAATTTACTTGGCTTTTAATTACAGTTTTTGTGATTGCGGTGATGTAAATTTAAAGGAGCAACTTTACAACAGAGGTAATCTGACAGCTGCCACTAAACCTCTTATTTACAATATGTATCAGCACATTTTTTACAGCAGGTTTTTGTGGGTGAAGTGCTGCACAGTTCTCTGTGGTAGAAGGGGTAGGCTCAGCTGCCGGTAGAGCCATTTCTATTAAGAATATATTGATAGCTGGTGAACCAGCAGTGGCCAGCCTTTCCTGCCAAATCCATTCTGTTTGAAGGGTCAGAGGTGGCAGTGGCTGTGCTGGGACAGATTTGCTGTCCCTCTCAGCTCCATGTGATGCTCACAAGGTGTTACAGGGACATGAGGCTGGTCATTTTGTTCTGGGGCTTCTCGTTAGTGATTGCTGCCCTGCTCTCCTGCACGCTGTGAGAGCAACCAAAGATCTCAGAGTGCCAAACTCTGGTTACTCCTCTTCAACCTGTCACTCTTTGGGACAGGGTCTGCATGGAGAGAGCAGCTGGAAGTTCTGGCTGATTCTCTACTGTCAACTTCCACACCAGTGACGGAGCCCTTCCTCACTTGAGGGTGTGCACCAGCCCAGGGTGTCAAATGTTATTTTAACATCAGAAATGAGCTAATACAGACAGACTGCACCATCTTTACGGGCTCTGCAGAGGGATCTGGCCAGGCTGGATCCATGGGCTGAGGGACAGCAGGGCCAAGTGCCAGCTCCTGCCCTGGGCTCGCCCCAAGCCCATGGAGCTGGGCTGGCAAAGAGGGGCTGGAAAGCTGCTGGTGGCAAAGGCCCTGGGGGTGCTGGTGACAGGGCTGGGCACAAAGGCAGCAGGGCCAGAGGCCGGTGGCACCTGGGCTGTGCCAGCCCTGGGGTGGCAGCAGGCCCAGGGCAGGGCCCGGCCCCTGGGCTGGCCCTGCTGAGGGACCTCGAGGGCTGCGGCCACTGCTGGGCCTGTCATGGCCACCAGAGCCCTGCAGGGGCTGGAGCGTGCCCAGGGCAGGGAACGGAGCTGGGCAAGGGGCTGGAGCCCCAGCAGGGGCTGAGGGAGCTGGGAAGGGGCTCAGCCTGGAGCAAAGGAGGCTCAGGGGGCCCTTGTGGCTCTGCACAAGTCCCTGCCAGGAGGGGACAGCCGGGGGGTCGGGCTGTGCTCCCAGGAACAGGGACAGGAGCAGAGGGAACGGCCCCAGGCTGGGCTCAGGGTGGGCACCAGCAGGAATTTCCCCATGGAAAAGCTGCTCAGGCCTTGGCAGGGGCTGCCCAGAGCCCATCCCTGGAATATGGCCCAGTTTTGAGAAGGAGCCTGGATTGGAGACCTCCAAAATCCCCACCTTGTGAAATTCTTCTAGAGCTGTGTTCAAGACCCTGTTCAGTACTAATTATTTCTTTCCCACATATAAACATAAAATACATTATAACACAGCTTGGTCTCATTAAAAATTGTTTAGTGGAATAGAATCTGAGAGCAGGTTTATTTGGTGATAAGAAAACATGCCCAGTTGTGTTTTTCCCAGGCTGGGGCATCATTAGTGCCAGGCTGTGACACACTGTGTGCAGGAAACATCAGGAGACTGCAGCAGAGAGAAATCAGTGCTGATACAAACAGTGCCAAAATAAAGGGAGCAAGACCAGTCACAGATTGAACCTTGCATGTCACTCATGATGAAAAACTCTTCCAGAGCTACTTGAGCAGATGAAGAAATCATGCATGAAGATGTCAGTGTGTCTTTGACTGTAGAACATGAAAATCCATTTGTTTTAACCTCCCTTTGCCTCACTTGAGTACTTCAGCAACGAACGATTCTTGGCAGTAGTACTTTACTATGCATGCCCCAGAGAAGACCTAACTGGGCCTTCCAGTTAGGTAATGTAATATAAATAATATTATAATGGAGCCCATTTAATACAAGAGTCAGAATGTGGTAAATGGGGAAAGTTATATTCAGCAGAAATAAATACTATTATTCCCACAGCCAGGGAAGAAATAGCATGTCAATGGAATCCATAAATCAGGCTGTGTCACTCTCACTTAATCAAATTTACCTTGACACAATTTTACTAAGTATCACCCATGTGTTACCCAATGTCACCAACTATTTGCATCCTTATACATAACAGTAATGCAGGTGACATACAGAACAGTCTTGTCTCTCAGGCTCAAAATATATTTGTCACATCTTATTGCTGTCACTCGGCACTTAATATCAGACCTATTAAAGTGTAACTCTTATTAAACATGATGTTAAACTAAGGAGCCTACACTATTTTCAGTTGTATTATGAAGGAGTGAACATGCAAGTTGCAGTCTCCTTGTGTGTTACAGCTGTGTGGGAAGGAGAGGTAAGTCCAGAGGGTCTGGAAAAAGTTTGAGGATAGGATTGTCCACTAAAGTGAGCACTAAACCAGGTGGGATGCAGGTAAGCTCAGTTTTCCCTTTGATTTTGCATGATGCTGTATAAGCCACCTCACCATCCCAATGCTGTTGCCCATTTCTGTGATTTATTTGTTTTATCCAGCTAGATTGTACCTTCAGAGGTTCGTACCATGACAAGGACGAGAGCTGGGACTCCTGGGATGTGCCATTGTGTATATAAGGACAAGTAACAGTATAAAAGTATCCTGCAGACTTTGATAGTCTCCAATTCATGCAGACCCTGTCAACTTCTATGAGGGATCTTTGCTCAGTTCTTCAAAAGTAAAGAAGCAAGATGAGATTTTTTTTTTTTTATTATTTTTACTGGCACAAAGCTCTCTGAACTTCCAAGTCTGGGCTTGTTGATTTGAGCCAATTTTCTCTTAAAAATGAGGACTGATGCTTTTTCCCTTTTTTAAAAATGAAGCATATAAGTATTTCAGTTTCCAAGCCAAATTTGAATGCCTTCTAAAAAGCTGTATGCTGACCTAGGTCTATAAAAACCTGTTTTATGTAGGCCATCATATAAGGGACACGTTGCTTTTTGTAAGAAAATAAAAAGGAGGCAATAAGTTACAAATCCCAAAGCAGCTAAGTGAGAGTGGAGGAAAGTACCTTCGGTTTTCAGAAACTGTAAATTGTGCTTTAGTGATCCTGCTGGAACCTAAGGGAAATGGAAAGAAAAATTGGTGTGAGAAATATTCAATAGGGAAAATAATACAGAGTTGGGAGGAATGGGTTAAGGGTGAAAAGAAATTTCTGGAATGTCTGCATATAAAAATAAATGTCCATCACTGTGGGCATTCTCAGCACCTCTGCAAACATCAGACCCTCCCTGGAAAGGTCCTGGAACAGGAGGACCTGTGACAGGAGAACAAGAAAACAAGATGTGACAGAATGAGAAGGTGGCAGCAGGCAAAGCACGAGAGGGCCCCTTCTTTGGACGTGGAGTGAGGCAAACACAGATGTGACCACGCAGGAAAAGCATCCTGGCTCTGCCAGCTCAGCAGAGGGACAGTGCAGGTCCAGCCAGGCCTGGGAGCAAGGGTTGGCTCATCTGGCCACGGCAGAGACTCCTCCAGCACCAGAGACCCAGAGTTAAACGCATTCCCCAAGGCTCCAGGAGTGCATCCAAAGCAGGGCAGCTCCAGACAATGTGTCCACAGAGGCCCCTGATGTACAACTTGCCATTGCCTGATGCAGGATGTGACCTCCAAACCTCTTCTGGTTCTCAATTTGCATTTCATGCCATTTGTTGGATTTTAGTTCTGCTCACCGCTTCTGCAGGGCTGCCTTTGAAAGTGGTGTCTGCTTGTAACAGCAATTATGGAATATTCAATTTCTGCGTTTTACAATTCTGCAGAATTTTGTTCAAGAATATATTTCATGCAGTGTTGTTTTTCTCTCTTGATTGGGAGATCTGGCCTATAAATCATATTTCCAGAACATCTAATCATCTAATGAGCTTCAGATTATAATTTGTGGAAACAGGTGCCCTTTCAGAAGGAAAAAAAAAATGACATTTATGCAAATATTTCTTCTAAAAATTAATTTGCTGTCTATTCATAAAAATGCAAGGAAACTTTATCTCTCTGGTTTCCTTGTTCTAATTCATTTCACAAATAAATTTAAGACAGCTAGCAAACTGAGAAAAAATTATCCTTGTTGAGGTGTTATTTCATTCGGTTTTAAATATTAATGTATGATGTTGCATCGTTATGTAGCACTCTTCACAAAGATGATATAAACCATTTGTTAAAGAAAATATGAAGCTTCTGAAATGTCTGCTCATAAATGTTTACAAGAGAGATCATAGGTAGAATTATAGGAAAGGCAAATGAAGAATAGATGAGCCTAGAGAACCCCAGGATAAGACATGGTTGGCAAGCAGCCCAAGCTGGATTTCTAAATGATGACCTTTTCTTCCTTGAAATCATATTTTTGCATTTCTAAGCTGCACCATCCCATGATCAAAGTGCCTGTCCCTTGAGTCTGTACATGAAGTGGGTGTAGACAGCAAAGCACATTAAATCAGCAATCACAGTCACTGAATGGCCTGGGTAGGAGGGGACATTAAGGATCACCTGATTCCACCCCTGCCATGGCAGGGACACCTCCCACTGTCCCAGGCTGCTCCAGTGTCCAGCCTGGCCTTGGGCACTGCCAGGGATCCAGGGGCAGCCCCAGCTGCTCTGGGCACCCTGTGCCAGGGCCTGCCCACCCTGCCAGGGAACAATTCCTCATTCCCAAGATCCCACCCAGCCCTGCCCTCTGGCACTGGCAGCCATTCCCTGGCTCCTGTCCCTCCAGCCCTTGGCAATTGTCTCTCTCCATCTTCCCTGCAGCTCCTCCAGGCCCTGTAAGGCCACCCTGAGCTCAGCCAAAGCTTCTCCTGTGCAGGTGAGCAATGCCAGCTGTGCCAGCCTTTCCTCCCAGCAGAGCTGCTCCATCCCTCTGCTCATCCTGGAGCCTCCTCTGGGCTCACACCAACAGTGGATGGAATTTTTTCAGTGTTTCTACTGCAATTTGGAAGAACTGCAAATTTGTGAGGTCCTGAAAGCCCAGCCCTTGCTGTGTTTTGGCTTGTGGAGGTGGCACATTTGGGGTGCTGAGAAGAGCAGAGAAGGGAGAGGAACATTTAGGCTCCCACCCCACAGTTATGTTTCATGGTACAGTCTTTGCAGCCTGTGTGACTTTTTCCAGGTGCCCTTCAGCTCCCAGAGCAGCTTGTCCAAGTAAATCCTGACTCAGTCTCCTGCTCTCCAGGGCTGCACAGACCCCTCTGGTGTGGCGTGCAAAGCCAAGGCCGAGTTCCCTCAAAATCTTAATAAAGAGGTAGTGGATTGAAGTCTGCTGGGAAATTCACTGTGCAAGAAACAAGCGAGTGGATTTTCTTACCTGTTCTCTTTGGGGAATGAGAAGAAAACCCCCCGTACACTTTCTGGGGCTTTCTGCTTGTGTGTACCCTGCTCACTGAGTTCCCCCTGGCCATGCAAACAGCATCTCACTTGCCCAGTTCATCGTTACCATAGAAAGACTTTATTGAGTTTTCTCAACTAGATTTGGGCTTCATTATCTGTTTGCCAAATGACAGGCAATATTAATGCTACTGCTTTCTCCCAACATACAAATTATAGAAATCTGTTTAATTTCATTACAGCAGTTGAATTAATTGTGTATAATATGATATTGAGAGTTTTGCTACGCAGGAAGAAAAGCAAATTAAGGTGGCAATAAGCATAATTGAAATCCTTTACTTGTTTAACAATTATTTTTTTGCCTTCTCTTTATATTTGTTCTTCACAGTTTTGGTTGTCCTATTGTTAATTCCAGCAAAAACAAGTCTTCCAGATTTGTAGCTGTTTTGACATGCTACTGTTAGCTCACTGAAATGTGACAGAAGAGAACTTCTGATTGGATTCTATTGCAGTATTATGCTATGCCTACCAGTAAAAAATGCAGAGAAAATTGAATCCTAAAATTATCTGCCTCTCTTCCATTTACTCTCCAAGCCATTTCTTCTATTTTTCAATTATCATCTGGTAATAAATGTGTCACAGTGCAAGATGAGACCTCCGTGGAATATGGCAACACTGAAGACAGAATGGAAAATTCAAGAATATGCAAACTTGTTTGGATGCAAATTTGGTCATTATATTGAACCGAAAGATAGGAGCTGGAGAGAAAGGAAGTAGTAAAGCTCTAGAATTTTCCTGTGCTAGCAAAAGAGTCCTCTGCCACATCTGCCACTGAGCACCAGAACATGCTTCTTCCAGAGGATTTTCCTGTTCTGAGACAGGTTAGGAGGTTTATGAAGCATTTGATTCCCTCTGTGGGTTTATCTGGGAATTAGTTGGGACACAGACATTGGATAAAAGCCATGGCCTTTGGAATCAGTGATTAAATTTATACTGGATTCTGTACACAGCCAAGATTTCTGTCTTTATACCAATCCCCTAGATGTCTGAATCCCACTCTCCATTGTTTTCCTTACCTGTCTCTGAATTTGTCCCCAGGAATGTCACACACACAAGCACAGCTCCCATCCTGCTGTTAGCCTCACCCTCTCCTAAGACATTTGAATTTCTGAGGAGAAGAAAAGAGTTCTCAGATTTTCAATTTATCTGTAGCCTGGAAGGAAAATGACTGTAAATTCTGGAGCTTCTGCAGCTAATTCTAGGGGGAACAGTTTGCCAGCATTGGAGTCACGAGGAACCAGCTTGTGGGGGCTCCAGACGTCATTTAGCCTCGCTGAGCAGAACTCTCAAAGCTCTCTAGAGAACTCTCATATGTTTTCAATATGCTACACAAGGCTCCATGGCAGATACTCCTTCCAAATGTGCTTCTGCCTAAAAATGCACCAATATTCCTGGATAATGTCATGGATCTCCAGGGTGCTGCAGCCTCTCCACTGTTTCACTGCAGGAGCTGGAGCATGCCTTAGGTGAAGGCACCTAATTTGTGGGGCCCCTGTTGTGTCTGGGACACCTCTGATCATCCCCTGGCCTCACTGTGCCTTCCCTCTTCTTTGCTGACTCTTCGTTGCTCACTCAGGGAAAGAGGAGCAGGCTTCACTTCCAGAGATCACTTCACAAAATCTGAATCTCTTTGCTAAATTTAAGAAATTGCCGATTTCAAGCCAGCTTTAATAACAGTTGAGTATCTGATTTAGCTGACGAGCTCTGGCAGGTGAAGATGCTGAGGTAGTCATGGCCTCTCCACTTCCCTGATACTTGGGGACCTTTGCTTATTTTTGTAAATGCAAAGACGATGTTCTGTAACGTGGTGTGTAAATTCATTAACTGGCTGCAAGATGGAGGAGCAGCATTGAAGGAGCTGCCTAAGGCATAGACAGAGCTTTGTTTACACTGGCCATGAATAAATCTAAGCTGGAATTCCAAAGAAATCTCCTTTGTTAGAAGAGGCAGGGCCAGAGATAACCTACAAGTGGAGGTTTTCAAACTAATTTGAAGATATACTTGATAATGATGAGTTATGTGGCGTGATAATGTGAGAGCAATAAGCTGAAAATTAGGTGTTATAGGAAGTTCTTTAGTGTTTCTGCACTCCAAATATGCTGTTTCTGGAGACTATTCCCAGGTCCAACAAATTGTGGGAATTGTCTGGGCACTACAAACCAAAGCTTGAGATCATGTAGGACAGCATGACCTCCCCAATGCACTGGGATGTGGAAATGCAGATTTCCTGGCTAAAACCAGAATGTGAGAATCTTTATCTGCCCTTAGATTTTGGGCTCAGTACAACTTTCCTGCAGGGAGCTGGCCAACACTTTTTGGGTGGTTGCACATGAGGAAAGTGCAGGAAAGGAATGAAACTAATCTTTGAGTCAAATTTTTGATCACACTCATTCAAGATAAACCAAATTAAGAGAATAATGTGGAAATGGGATGGCAGTATGAGGATACTGGCCCACTGATTTCAACATCAGTCTTTCTGACTGATCCCATGTCAGCAAGAGGAGAATTAATCTGAGAATTTTACAGAATACACTTGTAAGTTTTGAGAACCTTCAGGGCAAACCAATTGAAGTCTAGTATTTCCAAGAGCAGAAACTTATTTACTCTATTTCTTTCAACACTAGAGAGAGTGAACATAGAATAAACCTCTAAAAAATCCATTATTTCCTATGAATTACATTCTTACTGATCTGAAAAAAAAAATAAACAAAACACCAAACAAAACCTCAAAACCAAAGCAACCCCAAATTAAGTTGAATAACATTTTTTACTTTGCTTCCAGGGGAGAACTATTGTTAGACTGACATTCCTAGACATGTAAATACTAGACCCTGCATGTGATCAGTTATTTTTTCTTCCTTCAGCAAGTCTCATAACTTTTGATCATGGCTTCATTGCTGAAATTGAGAATCTTCAGCTAAACCCTGAGGAGCCTTGGAGGGCAGGAAGCTGTGATGACAATAAGTAAGTTTCCAAGTGACCCAGGCTTTTTTCCCCTGGGAGTCATCTGGGTTACTCTGGGGTGAGAGAAAGGGACGTGTTCACATGGAGAGCTGAAGAAATAATTCAGGCTCTGTGCCACTGCCTTCTTCTGCTGATTGTTAGATGTGGTTCTCTGCTTGGAACCTGGATAAAGTTAGTTCTCCCTCAACCAGGCTATTTCTTCATTTAGCCTGGTAAGAGACAAGTTAAAAAGAGGCAACCCAACAAAGTCCTTGCCCAACGCTATTATCTGTAAAGGCTCATTGTAAAGGCTGATTTTTATTTCATTTAAAACTTCCAGCAGGAAAACTTCACACAGCAAGGTTGGGAAGACAGCCCCCTCGCTATTGTTCTCCACTTTTGATTTGCTGTGAAAGGATGCTCTATTTTAAGAATCATGATTGTCTTCTTTTAAGGGCAATTTTAGGACTGTTCTCTTCAGGCAGAAGTAGATGGAGGTGGAGATAATAAATCCAGCAAAGTACATTATAAAGGCCTAATAAATGTTAGGGAATGTACTTTAGCCTAAGGGGATCAAGACCATTCTCCCTGTGTCTCTTACACACACATTCCCTGATCATAACAAGATGAAGTGCAGATTTTATTGTATTTGTGTGACAATTCTAGCCTAGATCAAAACCAGGGCAGTGGAATAAATACACATCTAAATTAAAAGAAGATTTTCAAATGCCTTAGCAAAGCATTTTCTAATCTGACACCTTTAAGCCACTGCCTAGGCAAAATGGATCTTGAGATGAGATTAATTTTTGGAATTTGCTCCCACACACATCTAATATTGTTTAAATTAGATTTGATTAAATACTTTTCAGGCTTAAAAACAACAGGGTTGCTTGTAGAATTATAATTCCATACTTACCTGCTGCACCTTGTTAAGGGGATGGGAATAAAAATGTGTGGAATGTGGTGACCTTACAAGAAGTGGGATTCTTCCATTGTGATTTTGGGAATTTCCTGTCAATCCTAGGTAGTTCCTCAGCTTTGTTTACTCTAATTTTGAAATCAGTAATTTACTAGATAATTTCAAAATGCCATAAATTAAAAAGTAAACTTCTTTCACTTAGTAAGTGAAGTACTCTATCAGTAAAACACATTGCTTACCATGCAGTCATAACCAATGTCAGCTTATGCTTGGACTTGTGGAGCATGGAAAGTACCAGAATTTAACACAAAAACACAAAATTAAAACCAACAAAAAATACAAAAAAAAACCAACCAAACAAACAAAAAAAAACCCCAAAACCCAAAAACCCCCACAACTAGAACTAGAAAACCTAACTAAACCAAAACAAAAAACCCAACCCAAACCAGAAAAAAATCCACCCACATTTTTGTGGGTGTTCCAAATCACAGCAAAATGAAAAGTTTGAGTTCAGAAATTCTTGTTTTGTAAATAGATTGCAGTCAAATCCATCTTGCTTCCTAAAATCTTCTTGTGTGGAGGATGTTTGTCCTCCAGGCCCAAAACTCCTTAAGGCTCTTAACAGTGGTGCCACCTTTGGCTTCAGCAAATGGAAAAGTCTCTATTTTTTTCACACATTTATTGATGGTCATGAAAAGTAACTCCTTTTCATCAGTTCAGCAAACTTGTGAATAGAAATAGCTTAAATTTATACATTTACGTGAGAGACTCAGTGATGCACTTACAGAGGGAAAGTGTTTTTAGGAAGTCAATATCTAAGTGTCCTTTCCCTCCCATTTATTGCAAGCTCAAGAAAAAGTAACCAGGAACATTTTAGGGTACTTGAAGATAACCTCAAAGGCATGACAGGAATTAGGCTCAGCGGCAAAGTATTTGTAAAGATGCCATGTTTGAACACTCAGTAGTTTGAAAGGTTCCCAGGATGCTGTCATTTAGTAAGATTTCTGGAATCTCTCTGTAAGCATAAAATGCACCAAACCTTTCACTTTCTTTTTTTCTAAAGTGAAGTTATGACATTCCCTTCTGAAGTGAAGTTGTAGAGACAATTGCCAAGGGCTGGAGGGACAGGAGCCAGGGAATGGCTGCCAGTGCCAGAGGGCAGGGCTGGGTGGGATCTTGGGAATGAGGAATTGTTCCCTGGCAGGGTGGGCAGGCCCTGGCACAGGGTGCCCAGAGCAGCTGGGGCTGCCCCTGGATCCCTGGCAGTGCCCAAGGCCAGGCTGGACACTGGGGCTGGAGCAGCCTGGGACATTGGAAGGTGTCCCTGCCATGGCAGGGGTGGCACTGGGTGGGCTTTAAGGTCCCTCCCAAAGCAGGCCATTTGGTCATTCTGTGAAATTGAATTATTGTGTGTGCACAACTCAGTATTCCCATACTATGAGCCCTGTTTTAGTCATTCCTTCTATGGGACAGCCTTGCTTTGATACATTTTGCAGAAAGGGATGACAGAAAGGGTACAAATGTCTCACTTGTGTACAGGAGCAGGAATACAAAGGGCTCTTCCTTTGAAGAAGACATTAAGTTGTGAATTAGAGTCCAGAGTACTCTGCTGCCTTCTTCACCATTCTGCCCAGCAGCTTAAAAATGAGGATATAAAAGTGCAAGGAAGATAGATATCGATGTCTGGGAAGATCTGTGCCAGGCACAATGTTTCCATGTTTGTTCTGTGCTGGGAAATGGCAAGAGAGTGTTTTATCTATGACATTTAACAGAGTCATTTCTGTATCACAGTGGAAATCTCACTGAGGAAGCCCACATTTTGTCAGCAGAACTCCAGAAATGAGCACAGTGCAAGTGATGAGGAAACCTTAAGGCCATAGCAGCTGTCCCTCCCAAAGGGAGGACAAGGAACAGATGAAATGAGGTGTCAAAATCTGTACAGGATACACAGTATTGCAATCTGGGTACCATTCATTGGTGTCCAGCTGATGCCCTTTTATTGAAGTTTCTCTCAAATTTCTCAGCATTTTTCCTCACTTTGGTATATCAAAGCTGTATTATATTGGAAGTGTAAAACACAGCTGTTAATAGCATTCAGCTTCTGTGTGGTAGGAGTGTCATGAATTTTTCATTTTGGGGGTTTTTTGAATGATTTTTCTGCCCAGTCAGGCCACAGCTCAGGTATAAAGCAGGCCTGTCTCCAGAGAATGTCCATTTCTTAGATCAAATTTTGATTGCTACATACAACTTGATCTTTTAAATCAGGAAAACATAACTTTTCTTTTGTTCAGGAATCTACAGTTCAGCAGTAAGTGGCTGGGGGCCTACCATTAATCATTCATGAGTATCAGAAAGAATATTCAATTAGAGATGTGCTCTGGGACACTTTAATATTTCTAAACATGACAAGTTTCTGGTGACTGTAAATAGTACACAAGTGACACCTTCAACTTTAGGCAGCAAACCAACAAATAATATGAACCTATATAAGGTGATTAAAGTGGATACAAATTTTAAATACCTCTGATTTAACTTTCTATTCCTGATGTGTTGGGATGTGGTTTGCAAATACCATTAGCAGATGTAAAAGCTTCTTGTTTTCCATTTCCCTTTGCATCAGGTGAACTGATTAATACCAGAGTGGATGGATGCTATTGAGATACCCAGATATTACTCCTTGTGTACATACAGGTATTTAGTTACTTATATGATTTCAGCTTGATTTGGAAGTATCATTTTATTTCACATCCCATTTTACTCCTATATTTGGCAGATGCCTCTTTTCTGGCCATGCCAGCTTCATGGCTTGGGTGTTCACCTTACAGCACAAGCAGTACCAATCTTGACTGCTTGGACTGAAAAAAGGAAAGCTGAAATAGTCACAATGGACTGTTCTACTTCTGAGGATAATTCTACTGCAAGAGGTAAAATAGTTGCCTAATTCCTCTACCTATGGTATAATAAGTCTTAAAGATCAGTACCACAAAAGTTGTTTGTTTTCCAAGAGAATAATATCTTAATTTCTGGAAAATTCTATCCTTATTAGGATTTTTCAGGAAGCTTGTGATATTGTGGCCCAAGTATTGCAAACAGTAGCTTGGTGGTAGATAAATCCATGATGCTTCTTGATTCAGTGGGCATAAGAAAGAAACAAAATTCTATGTCTGTACAATTAAGATGGAAAAATTCCCTTTTGCCTGCATTTGTGCTTTGCTGAAGGCAGTCAGACATGTTACATGTTTGTTTTGTTACCACATCTGCTTATTTATGTTGTGACATTGCTTTTTATTTATATTATCAAAGACATTTTTCTTTACTTTCTGTTTACATTTTTAAAAGGATGGCAACGACATTAAGATGCCCTATACAATCTTCTGGAGAATCCAACCTTGAATTCAGAGAAACAAATTGATCACCTGCTCTTAATAATTGGAAAAAAAATTGACAACTGCAAGCCATCCCCAACTGTTTTTTCCTTGAGCCTGCTCACTCGATAAATCCATCTCGATCTTCTTAATGCTCTGAGAAGTGTAATTAGTATAAGGCTCCCCTGCAAGTGAAGGATGGGAGGTGCATGGAGAATTCAGGGAAGGAGCAGAGGAAGGAGGTATTAATGTGGAGCTGGAGCAACCCACAGCAGCCACAGTCTGAGCTAAACAGCTGAGCATTAAAAGTGTCAGAGGCACTCAAATCATATTTGCTGTAGCAAACTCTTCCCACCTACTGAAACTAAAGGCTCTTCTCACAAGTGTAGCATTTCTGCAGTTCTTTGAGGGTCAGAGAATGAGAATGCTGCAAACCCCCTCTACTTTTACTCAGTATTGAAAACCTGGTTTATTTTGAATGGCTTCTGAACATAAAAAATATTGTTTGCAAGACGAACATTTTTGAAAATTTTATTCCAGGCCATTGGAATACTACAATCCCTTCAGGCAAAGACTTCAGTTTTGGTTATGTTGAACAGAAATGTGGCAACAATTAAATGTAAAAATCTAAAAGATTTTTGGTTTTTGTTGTTTTTTTTTTCCTTATTATAGCAACCCATTTCAGTTATTTTCTTTTAGAATGTCACCTCAGTTTCCTGAACCATTTTCTTTAGCATTTAGTTTTGCTAAAAGGAACTCCAGGCTGGTGGTGGCCTCATCCATATAGACAAGGACATGCAATGTGTATCAGCACATTTTAGAAGGAAATAGTCACTGTTGGCTTCCTTGGTTCTAGAGGTGCCTCTGAATTTTCAACCTCCTGCGGGACTTTGCCAAATCTAAAAGACTGGGCTTGTATTTTGATGGGGCTTCATGTGAAATTTGGAGGCAGAAATCAAATCACAGCAGTTCTGGGCTGTCAGTGAAAGAAATGAAAGTTTAGGAGGAGATTCATCTGGAGAAATGAGGCATTTCCAGGGTTAGGTTGCAGCTGACTGGAAAAAATCCTGCTTTTTACATTTAGAATTTTACATTTAGATGCATCAGTTCTGCCCACATCCACCTTTAAATCTGACTCTGAGAATCCAACCTCCAGTGAACTTTCCCCTTGAAAGGAAGCCAGTGGGATGGACACATGTTGTCCAGAGGAGCTCTCATTTTGAAGGATGCAAGATCCTGCATCCACTGGCCATTCTAATATTCATTAATTCTTACCAGAACCCTGCCTGGAACAGTAGAAACTGCATTGATCATGGAATTTGCAACCAGACACCTTCTGAATGTGCAGATAAGGAAAATTCTCTTGTGCCCTGAGCATTATGACTGTGTTTTTACCAGGTAGAATGACAGACTGATTTTGTCATGTCAGTGATGGCCTGTTCAGTATTGATGGCAAAATGTTTGTGCTTAATGATGCCCATAAATGCCATTTTTTAACTTGTCTTCTAGGGTCTTTGGAAGTATAAATATTCCCTTGTTTTCTTTCATTTTCAGAGGTGCGGATAATATTTTGATTCCTGACAAGTACTCTACCTGTGATTGAAAGTGGAGAGGGTGACAAGGTACTGGTTGCTAGATAGACCAAGTGATATATTGCTTAAACAAGAATATCAACTGATGTTTTTATAAATGGCTTAAATTCCCACAAATCTGGTTTCAATCCTCCACTTGAAATTTGGTTCAAGCAGTCCCATCATTCTTGAATCTCACTCTAATTTGAGAGTTATATTTTCTATCTGTTCTACTGCAATAGCAGTTCTTCCACTTAAAAATTTAATCCATCTTAATTCAAGAAAATGTCAGTTTAGTGGTAATCTCTGGCTCCATATTATGCCCTTTAGCTTCTCTTTCTCTCTGGCAGGATGACAATGTCAGAATTAAATCATGTCTTTGGCGAGCAGTTTGCCCAACTGCAGCTCTCTGAATGAAAGCCCAGACCTTGTTTTATTTCTCCATGGTGCAGGTGTTTCCAGCTCTCATGGCTTTCTGTACACAGGGAATTCAACCCCCAAAAGCAGTGGATTGGCAAGTGGCAGTCACATTAGCTCTGGAGCATGACTTAAAAGGTAGTTCTTGGTAAAAAAGCAATGAAGCCTGATTTTTTTTTTCTTCTAATCTTTTATTTCCAGTTTGGGATGTTTCCTTTTTTGTTTTCTCAGTTTGGCAGATTCTGAATAACATCAGGTCAGAACAGCCTGAGGGATCAGCTGCTTTATTTGAATGAAGCAGAGATCTGGCCCTGGCTGGCTCACTTGCCTTCCTGGTGCTCTTGTGATGTTTGCAGACCCTGTCTGGTGTCTTTACACATTTCCACTCCTCACAAGGGAAAATGTAGGTAAAGGCTAATGCAGAATACTTGGCTGAGGTTTTCCTGGAGCCCACATGCTGTTGCAGACAGGTCACTGCCCCCTCTGGCCCTCGGAGCTGTGTGCAAACAGGGAGAACAGGTCGGACCAGCTGCAGCATCCACAAAAAAGGTTAATTGCTTCTAAATAGCTGAGAGTGCCATGTCTCACCTTGCAATCTGAGAGTGTCCTCATTACAGAGCACCTCTCACTTTCCTGGGCTCCACTCTGCTGGAATTCCTGCTGGGAGAGCTGCAGGGTGAGCAATTTTTAAGTCAGAACGTTCTTCCTTCTATTTATTTGGTGGCTGAATTTAGCTATTAATAAAAGGTGGTTGTTGCATTTCCAACAGAGCTTTAAAAATTCTAATACTCCAAACACAGTAATTAGTACTCCTTTTTCCTGTTGTCAGTGAAATTAGGGATGCAACCAGAGTTTGGCTCTTGGAAGAAAAGAGAAAGCAGTAAGCAGCCCAAAAGACAGGAGTTTGGACCAGCAGTGGTTTCCAAGTTGTTGGTCAGCATCCTCTGGGAGTCTCACAACCACTTGTAAAGGGATGAGAGGAGGAGAATTAAAAAAATAAATACT
Organism: Calcarius lapponicus; assembly: GCA_039654755.1. Classification (NCBI taxonomy): domain Eukaryota; kingdom Metazoa; phylum Chordata; class Aves; order Passeriformes; family Fringillidae; genus Calcarius; species Calcarius lapponicus. The sequence goes on along the minus strand of CM077474.1, from coordinate 17,750,330 downwards.
TTTTTTAGCAGAATTGCACTTACCATATGAAGGTGTGAATTACCATCAGAGGTTTGCTGTTAAAATATGTTTCCTCTGGAACCAGTAGTTATCCATGAATGTTCTTTCTTCATCTTTTGTTCCTTGCAATACTCTGAGAAAGAGAAAAAGCTGTCCCTTCTTCAATAGTAGTATTTAAACAGAATTCAGAACCTGAAAGACGGAAAGCAAGAGGGCTAGCAGAGGACTAAATCAGCTGAGAATAGTGCTATAATGAACTTAATTACGTGGGGAATTTATAATTATTTTATATTGCTTTTTAAAAATCCAGTGTTGAAGACTCTGCAGGGAATGAATAGTCTCAAAATCAAGCCACTAGTAACATTTAAGACATGCACCCAAAGAACAATTATCCCCTTAAGCTTTTGTAAAAAACTGAGGAAAGAGAAAAACAGGGAAATAATACGCTGTATATCATAATATAGTTGTGTGCTTAATTATAATTATTAAGAAGGAATTGAAAATCATCTGCTATCCCTCTCTGCAGTTTTATGCACATGCTGAATACTTTTTAGCTACATTATCTTGTACATAAATGCACAAAGGCATTTATCAGCCTTTCTGTGTGAACAAAGGTGGGAATTAATAGCTCTTGTCTTCAGCTAAAGCTCATTTACTGTTTAAATCCAGCAGGTACTAAACAGTGAGGGGCCAGAGTCTGATCTGTGTGATGCCACTGTAGCTACAGGGTGACTCAAAGGAGCCAAAAGTGGTGAATCCTCATTTCAAAAGTGTAACTCAGGTTTGGGTTTGGGCTCTGTGAGCTGCAGCAAGAACGACTGCAGTGTTGTGCTGGTGAAGAGAAGTGTCCCCTGAGTGACCCCTCAGGTAGCTGGTTACACAAATCTGCAGCATTAACCTGTCTCATTTTTAAGGTTTCCTGGTTTGTCCCTGCCCATGGATTAGGCAGCTGCTCCTCTGCTTTATGGCAGTCCTGGGGAAGAAGAGCTGTGCATTCACTTGCTGCGAGTTAATCGTGAGCTTAAAAACCCTACTCCCCATGCCCTTCCTCTTAAAAACACATATTGCCAATTTGTATTCACTCTTATCCTTCTTCTGTTCTGCACAGGCCTTGTGAGCTCCCCAATGACATCCTTGGGGTTTTTGCATCCATCCTAACATATGGCATGTGTGTGAATCTCTCCTCAGATTGATGGGAGTTTATGTGTGATTGGGAGCAGTTAGCAGGGTGAATTGCTGAATCATGGAACAATTATGGCAGGAATTCTCTGGTTTTTTGTTTTTCTACAAATGATATTGTACTGTGTTGTATTCACTTCAGCTCTTGGCAGGACTGCTGAAAAGTTAAGTTACAGCTGGTGCCATCTGGTAACTTTTGAGGCATGTTTTTGGTGCTTCATTATTCTTTGTTTATTCTTTACCTGTGACCTGATCTGCAGCCTCATAGAAAACACAGTCACCTTCCCACTGTTGTCTTCCTTTGTCTCTCTGTTAAAGGTTATTTTCTTCAAATGTAGCAGAGGCTGACTTGGGGACATGATGCAGCTGCTCTCCCATGCAGAAAAAGCTGCAGGAATTCCCCTCAGATTCTCTGCTCCCACAAAGCAGGTGAGGTTGAGGCCATGCTCTTGCTTTATCCTTTCCAGACAATTGTCCCAGTCACTGCCCTGGGTGGGAAATGACAGCATCCAGGGGAAAGCTAAACATCTGAATGGATGTTAAAGGCAGCAGGCAAAAAAAGTGGGATAAAAAATGATGCCAGTTTACTGAAAGCAGTAGACCCCTGTCGTGGGGCACTGCTGAGCTAAAACCATTTGAGGCTGAAAAATATCAGGGAAAGCACTGCTGTGAGCCTGCTCTGTGTCAGCTGCTTGCAGGGATGGGATCCCGGCTTAGGAAGACCTTTGCTTTGTCCCCATGTAGCTCCCATTATGTTCATACATTGAAAATCAGCTTCTGAAATTGAACTAGGGAAAAAAGCAGAAATTAAAGAAGAGTCATCTGCCCATCTCTGTATTTAAACAGGCAAGGTTAATTGACAATTGACATGCATTTATAGTGCTTGGGCTGAGCAGGAACAATACTTGAGAACTGCATTTCTATCCTATATCCTTTTAACTTTCTTCTTTTTCCATTCATCTGATGTCAGATGAGTTTTTGGCTTCTTTATACAACTGGTATGAAAAAGTTTCTGCCTCTCTCTCACTTCCTTTAACTCTGAATTTTAACCTCAACATTCTTACCTGTCCAGTAACATCTTCCTGAATAATGTGCCAGAAGAACATCTCCCTGGTGCAGCTAACACAGAGCTGCAATCATGAAAAATGGGCTGCTATTCTGTGGAGCTAAGGCTGGAGTGCAGCAGATGATCTTTCTCAGTGTGACAGTTTGCACAGCCACTGGAAATTCTGTCCTCCAGAATTCAGTTAAAGCACAGCAAAGCCTGCAGAAAAAAAAAAAATCCCTCAATTAAGATCTGGCAGATTTACCTCCTACTTTGTCTCATGTCCCACAAGTTTTCTGTGCCTTAAGTGACTTTAGACATGAGAGTTTTAGCAGTAATTAGCAAGGACTTGTGCCATTAGTCTCTGACACTTTCTTTGCAAAGCCACACAGACTTGGAAAACGGGAGCAAACAAATGGACAGCCCAGGAGTGAAAAATGTACAGCGCACAGAGTTCACCTGTATAAAAGACTATTTCAAAAACTGTCTGGAAGATGGTTACAACAAATTACTCCCCTTCCAAGCCCCTCAGGTAGGCAGACTTATCAATCCAAAGGGTGAACTCTGAGGTTAAAATAATATGATCTGAACTGCATGGAAGATAGATGGCTGCTTGGGAAGGAAACTGGGGTTGGAATAACTTGGATGGCCGAGCTGTTCTGCCTCATCTGATCCCACACACAGCAAGATCAGCCTTGCATACATATCCTTGTTTGTCTGCCCACCTCCAGTGTGTGGAAGAGTTGCTTCCTAACTTCCATCATGTCCATTTGATGCAATTTTATAATGCTAATTTCCTTTTTCAGTGCTATAGGATAATATCTGATTAGTGACTTTGCTGTTTTATGAACCTGGATAAATGCTGCCATAGTAACAGGTGTTGTGAGTGCTGCAGTCCAATTTACATAAGAAATTTCCAACCTAACATGAGGACAGCATGGCTACCCCAGTGCTAACTCTTGGAAACAGGATCTGTGCTCAGTGTATTTCTTCAGGATCTTTTGCTGGTTCCAGAAAGGATGGAGGGTTAGCACCTGGTTCAAGGGCTGCTGCTGTTGTAAGACCCATCAAAAATTCTAAGACTAAATTTTATACTCCAAATAGAGTATAAACACAGGGTTTTTGTGGTTGTGGGAAACAAGGTAGTCATTATTCCTTGTTAGGGAAAAATCAATTTTTGCAGTGGAGAGTGGAAGAAACAAGAAGGACATTTTGAGTATGGAGCAGTGAGTAAGCAGCCTCAGAAAAGAGAAGGGTGTGTGAGTCACTGTGCCTCTCTAAACTCCCAAAGGTGTTATTTTTCCTTCAGATTTAAACAGGCAGGGTTAATTTGGCTGTAGTGTGGGGTAAATGCATGTGTATTTCTGTCCTCCATTTTCCCCCTCACCCACTTCTCCATCCTGAAAGGATTTAGTTGTACAATGTGTTTTATCCCTGCACATCTTGAACTTGCACAAGCCTGTGACAAAGTGCCCTTCTCCCTCCTGTGCCATGCACTGCTGCAGCAAAGGCAAGTGCCACTGAAGGGATAAGAGTGGATTACAGTGAAAATGATGGAAATTGAGGCACATTTTTCTAACAAATTTTCCTAATGAATAATTCATTTCCTAATAAACAAAAGGGCTGCCAAGGACATGACAGATTGGGGATATAGCACTTGAGTTATTGGAAGTGGCAGACAGGTCACAACTTTTATTCATGTTAATAGCTAACCACCTGTCAGATAAATTGGGAAGCAGATACCTCCAGAGCAGAGCCAGCAGGCCCCTCTCAGAGCTGTGAGCAGGCACCAGGAGAGGAGCCAGCCTCACCAGCCTCACTGGCCATCGTGCTGGCAGCTGAAAGATGTCTGCTCCTCTCCTTCTCGCTGCATCTCTGCGGGGATACCCACTGATGAAGAAAGCACTGGAGCTGCTGCTGCTGGTTTTGCTAGAGACATCTCCAACCAGTCCTACCTGCTTGAGGCAAAACACAAAACTGCCTCTTGGAAGGGAGGTCATCACCTGCAGAGCCCAACAGAGACATGCACAGCTCTGCAGCCCAGCCTGGAAATGCACTGGTGCTTATCAAGCATTTGGCAGCCTCAGAGCTGCCCTGAGAGATAACAGAATCTGCTACAGATCTGAGCTAGCTGGACACCGTATGGCGCTTCTTATTTTGTGTTTGCAAACTCAGATGGGTCATAAAATATATTCCAACACATTTTCCCATAGCTGGAAGGAAAGGCAGAGCCTAGTTGAATTCCCAAAGAAGAGAGATGTCCCCTTCTTTGAAGTGATCCCATGGGTGCCTTCAGAAGAGGAGGGGAGCTCTCCATAGCTCTCCACTTAAATGAGCTGATCAGATAACTGATCCACTCCTAGCAGCTCTAATTTCAGCTTCTTCCTCTACCTGACAACATTTGAACCTACCCTACCATTAAGGACTTACAGGATTGATTTTCATCTTGCTCTCCATTCTGTTGAAGCTATTTCACTTTACACAGAATAATTAAATACTCAGTAAGTCCAGAGAAAGAGAACAAGAATGCAGATTACCCTGCAGGCCCGTGATTAGTGCATTAGAAGCTGTCATCAGCTACTTGTGCCTACTGCTCCTTTAAAAGCCCTTTAATCCAACATTTTCACTTGCAGGTGCTGCTTTACACCCAGACTGGTGTGATGCCAGCTGTCATCTCCACTCACTTCCCGGGATTTTGGTGACACATTGTTCATGATGTTATTTCAAGAACTAAGTTCTAGATTAAGCCCAACCTTCTATAAGTGCCATGAGTGTTTCAGCAAGGACTCTTGGGCACAAAGGAAGGAGCCAGACATCTTCAAAGCACTCAGAGGTGGTTCCACTGCTTTCTGAAGGTGTCTCTTTCTTCCCTCACCATATGAGAGGTTTGGGTATCTGCTGTCCTTTGCAGTTCATTCTAGTAAGATAGCAACTGAAGCTTTTTTAAAATATTTTCTCAAATTCTTTCAAAGTACACAAAGCACAGTTGCATCCACAGCACCTTCTTGGCCAGGGAGAGTTACTGTGAGAATAAAATCTGGTGGTGCTGGTAGTTGGATTTTGCACTAACAGTGATCTTGCAAGTTCATTCATGGATTAGTGTCCCCAGTGGCAACAGGTACCCGCAGCATACATATTTAAACAGGTTCAAAGGAAAATCTGCCCCATTGTGTTGTTGTGGCTGTTTCTCAGCTGGGATGCTGATATTTTATGAATGTTACAACACTGCCAGATGATCAACATATTCCCAATGACACCATTTGCCAGTAAAATAACTACTGCTGCCCTACAGAAGTGGTAAAACCCTCAGACTGAAGCACTGTACATAAAATCTCAGCATTTTTGTTTGCTGTTTCTGTGATTGATAGTAATAAACTTCACTTTCGTGGATGAGAGGCTTCTGTGTAAACACTGGCAGTGTATAATAAAAATGAACATGAAATTGTGCCTTCTTCACAGAGGCTTTTTCCAGTTTTTGATATGTGTCCTTATGCCAGCCTAGCTCTGGCATATTCACAAATTCAGATACCATATGTCAGTGTGATCATCTTCAAAACTCCAAACCCAGGCTCATTCTCTTCCACAGGCTCCTTTCATTGGGAAGGGCTGCTGCTGGGGCTGCAGCTGCCAGCGCCAGCGTGCTCTGACTGATCTCATTCAGGGAAATTGGATCTGCAAGGTCACTTGGGATGGAGATAAAGACACTTTTAACCACCTGGATGCTGCTCCATAGGTGGACATGAGGCAGGTATGCAAAGTGTTGGAGAGAGAGCCGTCATGATCCTCACAGATTTGGAGATTTCTCTGACTGCTCAGTAGAATTGAACTGATGATTTAAAAATAAGCAAATGTGTTTGTACAATTCAGTCCTCTGAGTTCAGAATTTTGTGAAAAACGTGTCCAGCTGATGAATATATTTGAGCTGCAGAGAAAAGACTCATAAGAGCTCCCTGCACACACTTCTACTTGTGTTTATAGAGGAAGAGGGTGGGAGAGGAAGGCTCTCTCTGTAGCTCTGTGTCTCTCCACCACCACTGTCACTATAGGACACAAAATAACACAACGTGCTCACGCAGCTCTATCAGGTAAAAAGAGAGTTTGTAATTTCTGACTCCAACATTTATAGATTTCCAAAAGTGACAGTGGATTGCAGGGTGACAGTGCCACCTCTCCAATGACACTGGACAAACCAACAGCCCATCAAATTTCTCCTCCTCCATAAAAGAATGCAAAACAATGAATTATTTACAGAAAGTGTGTGAGAAAGTTCGTTACAAGAATGAAAACATCAGAGGGCTCAGAAAAACTTAAAACTCAGGGTGACACACCACCTCTCAGCACTTCCTTCCCCTGTGTCCCACAATGAAAAGTGGTACCTGGGCAGTGTTTGTACATCAGGACAGCACAAGAGGAGCACCTGAATCTGCTGCTGGCCTTGATGCAAACCAGTGCTCCTTTCTATCCCATCTGGGCTAACAGGAAATCCAAAATGCCTCCCTTGAGTCCTCTCTGGAACTCTTCCTGGGGAAGTAACTCTCTGCTCGGTTGGATATTCTCATATATTTAATGATTTCTAATTATTTTGCAGACAGGGTTTGGGGGTTTGGACTCCTTTGATAAAAAAATGCTTTAAAATAAATAGAAACTTTATATTTTAACTGAAGAACGTTAGCAAGTTAATGCCTTGCTGAGTGGCTATCATTTGCTGTGAATTGCAAAATACAGATGGAAACAGCACAATCTCCATTTTCGTTAATTGCTATTGTTAATGCTTTTTAGTCAGTACATGAATTTCAGTGTAAATAGCATTTTCTTTTGCTGCTAGCTTCACAGAATATTTGCATACAGCTGTAAATTCCTTACTCATAAAAAACCTTATTAAAAACAATGGAAGATAATATGATGATAATACATCAGAGGCCTTTGCTAACAGTAGAGGAGAGCACAAAGGAGAGATGGCAAAAATCCTTCTGCCTGCTCATCTCTCTTGCTACACTCACTCTTTCACTTTAGTCTGAGTTTTTAAAAATATTTTCTTTTTTTTTTTTTCCTTTGGGAAAAGTCAATAATTGGAAATACAATTTAACTGATAAACTTTGTGGCTTCTTTCAACACTGACTTAGTGTTCTATCAGAAATGGATTTTGGCCATGTTTTTTTCTGTACTTGCCCCTATTTTCCCTACAAGAAGTTCCATAACCTTCAGAGCGGTTCCTCAAGGTGCTGGAGCAGCACAGGCAGGTCTTCAACGGCATTCAGGGCCCTGGAATCTTTCCTGACAACATCATTTTCAAGCTCCCCCTTCCTTGCATCTTCATCCCAAATGGGTGCTCTGTGCTTGCTCAGAGTTCGCCAGAGTGGCACCGAATCGTTTTTGCCCTGGTCCTGATCCCTTGTTAGCAATTCTGCAAATGGAAATGATGCTCTAGAGTAGGGTCAAATCACTGAGACATTACTATAATTCAGCTAATGGGATGATTATTTAATTACTCTTGTTTGTTCTGACTGCCCTAGTCTCTGCTTTCTGGGTATTATGTGCAGACTGTTTGCTCTTGTAGAATTAAGGTGGAGGAGCAGAGTCCTTTGGCTGGTATAGAAGCAGCCCTAGCATGAGGTATTTTTGTGTTTATTGTGTTACCTGTGATTTTCATTGAAACAGACTTCCCAGCTTGTGCCTCTGCTGCTCTGTTTTTAACATATATAGCACTTTATACCATTTAAATATGAGAGGAGACAAAATTAGATAAAGTGATCCCTCGAAGACTCAGAAAGTCACAATTCAGAGGCAGATAATCTCAGCATTTAAAATTTTTAAGCAAACTGCCTGTGAATACTTACATTTGGAAAGGCAGAAAGATGGATGAGGAGACATAGTGACAGACTAGTATTTGAGAGATCACACCACAGCTTGCAAACACTGCACCTAACCACATTTAAACTGCTCTGTTATATTACCCACTAGCTTCTTTTATTCCTGCTGGGACAGGGGAAGCTGCACTTCAGCCTGAAGCTGTTTGGTGTCATTACATTTATTCAGGGTTTGCCATCTCACTTTGGTAATTATTAGAAGCTCCTGTGCTCCCAGGATCACACACCTTGCCCTGGGTGCTCTGACTTCCCAATTTCTGATCCTTTCTTGACCTAAGTGGTTGTGGCTCCTGCTTAGCTTCACCATGCCCAAAATACAGACGCTATTCCAAATAAATACAGTAAAAAAATTATGCTCCCCCTGAGTTCTGTGGTAACCTGTTCTTGCCAGAAAGAAAGAAATTAAAAAACCTCAAAACACCGTAGTGTCCACAAAGGCCATTGTTAAAATGATGTAAATTATGATGGATGATGGACTTTTTTGTTCTAAATAAAAAATATGAATCTGGAATTGAAATGAGCTAAAATGCCTGATTGCTTGAAAATCCAAATGTAGGACAAATGTCTCCAGTTTTATGAACTATTCTTCAGTTAGAAGTGCAGGCACTTTTCGTAGCTAACATATTCCTTTCTTATAAATATTTTTCCATACTATGCAGCTAGGTAATATGTTTTTAATGGGAAACTAAACAGGAATGAGTGGAATCTCTGCACTGAAAAATGACCAGCTTAGTATGCAAGGGACAGCACTGTGTCCCATTCCTCTGAACACTTGCCATCTGGAACAGATGCATTAGTTGTGGCTTCAGTAATTGCATGGTGGAGGAGAAGACCTCCCTCACCTCAAGATTTCACTATTACTTAATGGGGCTCCTCATGTGAGCAGAGTAATTGTGGATCCAGCCCAGTGTTTTACTCAGCTGTCATTCCCCTTTATCCCACAAGCTGCCCATCCTGCTGCACAGCCTCGGGACACTGCAGCGTGCACTGCCTGAAAGATTCTATTCCAAATAAAGTCATATTGTGTGCATGACTCGGCGCTGGATTGATATTGAGTGCACTCCTGGAATGGTAATCTCCTATGTACAATATGTGTCTGAGGAGATCATGTCTTATTTTGCACACTGGGATATCTTTAGGATTGTTTATTATTCATGTTATATTTGAAACTGCTGCTGGTCTATGCAGATTTTAAATGTGTTTGTCATATACCATTAGTCACCGTGTGAAATCTCTCAGTGATAGTTAGTTCCTGAGTTTTCTGCAGCTAAGGAGAATTTAACACTGATTGATGGTAGATCACATAGCTGCTTGGCAGACTTTCCAATTTACAGCAGGAAAATTGCTCTTTTCTTTCTGCTCCTTCCTCCTTCTGCAGGGGGACACTGAGATATATGTGCCAGGGTGCTCAGCACAGCAGTGTCTGATTGGCAATACTGCAGGTCTTTTTTACAATTATGATTTTATCATTTTCAAAAAACGTGCTGAACGTCAAGTCTTTCAGATGCAATTTTTAAAACCCTCTCTATTTACCAAATGTTGATGATATATCCCTATCATATTTCACATGCAAGAAATGACCTAACATATTTTTGCCCGAGGAAATGAGTGAGCTGTCAGCACTTCATCCTTACCTTCTAATAGTCTCAAATTCTCAGTCCTCCAAAGGCTGATTATCTGGAGAGTGAAGATTAGCAGGAGAAACAAAGATATTGATTTGCTGTGTGCTGTCTGCAAATATTTCTCATTAACTACTGATTCAATCAAAAATAATAATAATATATGGGTTAGTCTTCAATGAAAGAAAGATATGGGATAAATCTCTTTCCCTTAGCACTCACTAGTGATATTTTCAAAGACTATATTTTAAGATTTCACATGGAATGCATATGAAAAGCTGCTATATGTAATTTTTAGTATCCACTTCCTTTAAATTAAAAAAAAACCCAAGATAAAAATTGTCATGTTTAAAACCAGAAAAGTCAACTGAACTGCCAACCATCATTTCTAATAAATTTAGTGATGATTTTGTGTAAAAATGACTTCTCTGTGGAAAAGTATGCTTATTATTTTCAGCTGCCTGCAAAGTCTGAAAGGAGAGCCCATTTTTGCCACTTCATAAAGGTTTACAGGTACCAGAGGTTTTTAACACTGTAGGAAGGTGCTGACTCTGAGTTCTGTTCTGTAATGTGGCCGAGGTACTCCCTAAAAACACACACAGGGGGGGAAATAATTGCTAAATGATTGTTTCAAGAAGGAATATGAATGATGGCCGCGGCATTGCATTAGTGACACCCCCCAAACAGAGACTGCAAACATGGCAATGAAACCAAATGTGCTCAGCTGGCCACCAGGGCCCAATTATGCTCCTGCTCAAGGGCTGCTCTGGGATTTCTGCACAGACTGAGGCTGCAGGATGGCTCCCACAAGGAATGAACAGCAAGGCAGCTGTTCCAGCTCCTGTCCCAGCAAAGCCATCCTTGTTTTCAGCAGCTTCCCCCACGTCCCACACTAATGGCAGGCCAGTGCTGTTATAGTTTAAAATATATGCAAGCTCAGCCATGTAATGAGAATTACACCAGTTCATAATCGTTATCTTTTATTACTACAGACCCTCTGTGGGGTTCATAGAATTGCAAATCGAACAGAAGAAACACTTGGCATCCTCTTTTTAAAATCAAAATTCTCTGGGTTTGTAATGCTGAAATGAAGAAAATGGGAACCAGGACAATGGAATCCAGCATTAAAAATAGAGAGGTATTATCTTGATTGAATTTTTCTATTCTGCCTCAGCCAGCTTCTGCCCATTTCTTACATTTGTGCCTGTCACTATCTTTTCTGTGACTGCTCCTGGAATAATATTCATTAGATAAATACCTATTTCATCAAAAACACATTCTTGGCATGAAGTTCATGAGTTTTCTAAAGTACATTTATGGCATTTCATCTTTTAACATAAAATTATCTTGATCTCTACAGCATGTAATGTCTCCTACACTTCCTACCACCAAGGCTTAGGAATTGTCAGCTTGCAGTGGAGCAGGTCAGGAGTAAGAACTGATCTCTGGTCACTCCACTTGCACTGGATCTAATTACAGGGATGACAGACAGGGGTTAAAATCAGCCACAGCTTCTCAGATCTCTGGAACTGAGTCTGTGGTGGCAAAGGCAAAATCAGCGCTAATTAAACCAGGTCAGTATTTCAAAGAAAGCTTTGCTGGCTCCCTGGAAGGGTAGGAGGTGAAGGATGCTTTGTCCAGCAGAAACGAACTCCTTAAATCCTCATCTGGAGGAAACAGTCTGGGAAGGAATAGCTATCCCAAACACTAATAATAATAATAATAATCATCATCATCATCAATCATCATCATCTATTATATATAATAAATAATTTCTGTGTATGTTGGGTGGTCAACAAATATCAGTGACTGGTCTGCTTGTCCAGGACCACCCAATCCTGCAGCCTGAGATCACACAGTTTCCACTACCAGGTGTCAGAATCTTTCCTGCTCATGTCAAACCTCAGAAAAAAACCCAGGACTGATGGTAGCTGTGCCCTTCCCTAAAAACCCCACCAAACCCAAAATCACAACATTTACAAAAATATCTTGCCTAGTAACATCAGTAATGCTGTGTTTTGCTTTGATAAGGTTAATATAAAACGATGTGCTGATTCAGCCAGATGTGGCAGGTCACAAGTAGGTGTGACAGGTTCAGACCTGTTAGTGTAAGAAAGAAAAACCAAATGGGAATCTTCAAAAAGTATTTTATTTATTTGATGTTTGCACAGCTCTGAAAAAGGCCAGCTATGTCATATTCATATTTGTTAAGAATCTATTTCCACATTGGATATAAATTTTCAGTTCATATTTTGGAAAAGCCTACTCAGCATACAAATAGAGAGAGAGACGGATCCTCAGCTGGCAATCAGATGCAGCTCCACTGATTCTGACTCTAACACAAACTAGAAGAGCCAGCCCTCGAATTTTCAATGCCCATTGACTTAAGGATCCACATATTTCATATATCTTATAGCCACAATGATCTGAATAGGGAGAAAAAAAACAAACAAGAAGTAGGAATGTATTGCACATACCATGTTATAGAATTATCCCAACAAAAGACTGGATCAGCCCCAATATCCTTTGGGTTTTCTGCTGTTTAATACTTTTATTCTTGATTTTACTGCATTGGTAAGCTATTTGTAAGTTAAACAATAACATAAAAAATAGCAATTCACTGAACAAAGACAAATTCTTTTTCTGGCAGCATCAGAAAACCTTGCAAAGCAGGCTTTGGACAGAGGTAGGACAAGCTCTGGTAAACTTCAGGATCCTCAGCCAGCTGGAAACTCAGTTTAAATATTATAGGTTTTAGCCCTCTGAATAAGTGGCCGGGGTAATTACCAGGTAATTTCACATGTGGACATTTGGGTTAATTACATGCATTAGCAAAATGGAGCTTTGATCAAGTCCATCAAATAAAAACACAGACCCTGAGGTGGCTGAGTTACTGGTATTTTATTTAACTTGCTGCTCTTGGCTGGTTCTGTTTCTTCTATGATCCACTCCCAGCCTTAGTCCAAAACCTGACAACTAGCTGTGGAAAAGAGAGAATGCCTTAGGGAACACTCTAAGGATAACTAAGTTAAAAAAGTCTATAATGTAAATTGTGAGGCTTGGATATGAGGCTTTCTTAAATGAGTAGCAGCACGTTATGGAGTGAGCTGTCAGAGAAATTTGTATTTGTCGCCATGACTTTAGATCCTACTTACAAATAATTTTATGCATCTATTCACAGAAGGAAATCTACCATCATCGCACAGATAAGGAAAAATCAAACAAAACAGAAGGAGGTTTTATTAATACAGTTTGAGGTAGAATTTTCAGCAAGTTTTTCTTTGGCAGCAATTCTGATATATTGATTTAACACTCAGACAGCAAAAGTATCAAATCTGGATATTTATCCAAACAATGATTCAAACTCTTTTATGCCAGTTGCTGCTCCCATATTTGAGAGCCTCAAAATCAAAAAATACCAAGATTGTTTTCTCCATAAATTAACTTCAGCAAAATGAATTCATGAGTTGTCTTTTTTTTTTCTACAAAATTAGAGAAAGTATTTTATTTGTAATGACTTTCCCTCTGACAGTCTATTAACTGTAATGAGTACCTGGTGTTTTTCACATCTGCAAACATGAAACTTTGATATTTGTTGAGCTTCTAATGGGTCTCTGAAGCAAAAGTGGCACTCATAGAGGAATTACACAATACTAAGATAAACATAATGAAATCGTTCTTCAAAAGTATATTAAGTTGCATAAGGCTGAGTTTGCAATACTCTAAAAAGAGAAGAAAGATCTCTTCAAATATGAATAAGTGAGAGATTATCTGCAAGAGAGGGGAGAGTTTAGCTACAAGCACAGGTGCTTTAAAAGCACAAATCCACCCTATTAAGCTCTGGCGCATCTGTTTTGTAATAAATAAAAAAGAGAAGCAAGAGAAAAACCCATTAAAGTTTCATATGAACCAACCTATGAAGAAAAAAAGGCATTTGTTTGTAAACTACTATCACATTAACAATGGAGGCAACTGAGAAAACCTCCAGGTCTGACAGGATGATTTTAAACTAAGAGCGTGGAATTGTTTTATTAAGACTTGAGTGACAGTCTAATATATTAAATCAGTTCAGAAGATTGTAAAATGCATTAGCATTAGCAATTTAATACCTCCAACAAATTTAACTGTCACTCATGGCATATCTGTCCCTTGTTAAAGGGAAAAAATCCTGAAGCGCCATCTTTGTCCTTGATGGACGATAAAGCTGGGAGAAGAGGCAAAAAGCCTCTCTCTGCGCACTGGTGATGGGAGAACTGTGTTACATTTATCATAATTAACTTTCCACAGTTGGCAGCATTTTTTGGCAAGTATGTTATTTGCTCAAGCTTGTGAAAGAAGTTTTAAGAACTAATCATTGGAGCCAAGCCTTCGCTCGCAATCGTTTCAGGGCTGGATTATAATCAATTTAGAAGCGTAATTACATGCCAAATGTGTACACAGTTACTTTGATTACACACAGAAATTGGGCAGTTTCATAGTCAACTAACTGATTGTAAGCAGTTGGGTGCAAAACATCTCGTGTGAATGAGCACTTTTTAATAACCTTGTCTTACAGCCATGTGGGGAACAATATGGCAAACTTCTTCCAAAAACTAGGATCTTTAAGGAAATATTTCCAATTTCCAGTTTTGTTCAGGTGGATAAACTTTCTGTGTCTTGGTCTATTTTCTTAATTTTAATTGTCACTATTAATAGAGCAAAAACTAAGCCAAAAAAGAATTAAATGCAAAAGGAGGATCCCTCAAAACACTCTGTGTGATGACTTTGCAGTGCAGCAGCAGAAAGGATCCCAAATGTATTGTCCAGCAGACTCCCAATACAGGGTTTCAGCACGAAGAACTGAGCAGAACTGTTCTGAGATGTGAAGGAGCAGGCAAACAAAGAGCCAGAGGATTGACATGAATTCCCTGGATGAGCAAAGCGCAGAGTTCAGGCTGCTGCAAATAACACTCCTGTGCTCTTCAGGAGTGCTCAGACAACAGCTGTGAGTGTATGAAAATGCTCCTGAATCCTAATATTTGTTTGATATCCATATCACTTATTTCACTATTAGCGTCAATTTTTGGATGGCCCCATATTTGAGAATTTTCCACTCAGGGAGCAGCGGCAGAATCCCTGTTCCTTTGGGGAGCAGGGACGGAGAGCATGAGCAGCAACAAACACACAAAATGAATAGTTTGCTTAAATAATAATTAGGATTGACAGGTTAATCAAGTCACTGCCTAAAAAGAAGTCACATTTTGTGACTATAATTTGAAACAAACGCTTTAATTGCCTCTTAGGATAAATGGTTACAACATAAACAGAGCTAGAAGAAACAGGAGTAATATTAAATAGTTTACTCAGTGTTTTTTCTACCATGATTTTCAAACTACACTTGCAAAATTATATCTTGGGGCATTTTGTAGGTAAAACACAGAAAACCAGGATGTGACAAACTGAGTGGTGTGAACAGACACTTAGAGTAACAAGCAGTTCTAACTCTTCCTGTGCAGTGGGAAATCCAGAGAAGCAGGGCTTGCCTGGTGCTGCTTGGGCCATGCCCTATCATGAGCTTTGCAGCTAAAGAATCACCCCATCCATTTCTTTTTAGTAAGAGAGTGAATCAGAGCTTTCCCTAAAACCATATTTTACAACTAAAAATGTTGATTAAATATTTATGTTTTTCTTCTTTCTTTTTTCCTACCAGCAGCTAAACACCGAGCAGCAAGTGAAATTGTGAACTGGCAGGTTGTTGCTTAGCTGTCAGCTAAGGGAGCCTTCCAAATGAAGCTGTTTTCAAATGCCTGCTGAAGCCCCCAGCCAGCTGATTTGCTGCAGGAAAACTGGGGATTGGAACCCTTCTTGGGAGCAAAACAAAGGCCACGGCACACAGTTGGATGTGGTGCTATTTCTGAAATGAAAGGAGCCCTCTCAGATGTGTGACAGAACAGAAAATACTTAAATTTGTCCCTGAAAGATGTGGCCCAGTGTTAGATAGTCTTCCTGGTGGTGCTGGGGTGGGTAACAGCAGGCAGCATCCAGCTGGAGAGTGCCAAGGGTCCCCTGGGGCTGCTGGTGGAGCCTGGTCCTGCTGGGGCAGGGCTTCCTTCACTTCTTCCTTCCTCCTTCCTTCCTTCCTTCCTTCCTTCTTCCTTCCTTCCTTCCTTCCTTCCTTCCTTCCCTTCCTTCCTTCTTCCTTCCTTCTCCTTCCTTCCTTCCTCTCTTCCTTCCTTCCTTCCTTCCTTCCTTCCTTCCTTCCTTCCTTCCTTCCTTCCTTCCTTCCTTCCTTCCTTCCTTCCTTCCTTCCTTCCTTCCTTCCTTCCTTCCTTCCTTCCCTTCCCTTCCTTCCTTCCTTCCTTCCTTCCTTCCTTCCTTCTCCTTCCTTCCTTCCTTCCTTCCTTCCTTTCCTTCCTTCCTTCCTTCCTTCCTTCCTTCCTCTTCCTTCCTTCCTTCCTTCCTTCCTCTTCCTTCCCTTACCTTCCTTCCTTCCTTCCCTTCCTTCCTTCCTTCCTTCCTTCCCTTCCTTCCTTCCTTCCTTCCTCTTCCTTCCTTCCTTCCTTCCTTCCTTCCTCCTCCCCTCCCCTTCTCCTTCTCCCTTCTCCTTCTCCTTCCCTTCTCCTTCTCCTTCTCCCTTCTCCTTCTCCTTCTCCTTCTCCTTTCCTTCTCTTCTTTCTTTCCTCTGAGAGGGCTCCCAGGCAAGCCCAGCCAACCAGCTGGGTGTCTTTTGTCCCTTTGCTGATTAAACCATGCCTTCGTGAGTGCACACAAGGAGTGCTGAGCAGTGAAGGGAAAATGGGGAACTGGAATAATAATAAAAATAACAACAAACAAATTAACAACAACGACAATTCCTTCTTCTTCTTCTTCTTCTTTCTTCTTCTTCTTTCTTCTCCTCCTCCTCTTCCTTCTTCTTCTTCTCCTTCTTCCCCTCCTCCTTTTCCCTCCTGGCTTTGTCCCCTCCCTGTGATCCAGCAGTCCCTGCAGTCCCACTGCTGCTGTCCTGGCCCCAGCTGAGGGCACAGCACACAGAAATCCACATGTAACACCAGGGACAGCCAAAGCCCAGCCATTCCCCTGAGGAAAGCACCCATCCATCTTCAGCCTGAAAAGGGTAAAACAGCAACCACTGCCTAATATCGAAGAGTTTACATTTCCAGCTGATTTGTTTTCAACTTTTCTGTCATTTTACACCCTGGTTTCTGGTTTACTCCACTGACAGTGCTTTTACTCTGGAGACAAAAAAAAAAAAAAAAAAAAAAGAATCTGTGTTCATTCCAGTGCTTTTTGAAAAAATTTGCTGTCCTCCAAACATTCTCATCTTGGATATCATAATTAATTCTTCATGCTTTCTTCCCCTTTTCATCTGGCACAATGAAAAGGTAAACTGTAAACCAATGGTTTATTTGGAAAGCAAAACAACAGCAAGTAAATATCAAAATATCATTGACTGGAATTCAACTCTTGAATTAGTTCTTCTTTCTCCTCTGCTCTCTCTTTCTTTTCTTACCTAAAATATTGGATTCCTTTTCAAGTTTACAACTCCTGTGTGTAATGTGGTGTTCAGCCCTCTGGATGAAATAAATCCATAAGAGAGGTATGAAAACCTGGGAATAGGAAATCCTTCCTAGAAATTCCATTCTGCCATCAGATGTACAAGTTTGGCCTCTCCTTTCAATTATAATTACACATTGTCCTTTGAACTGGTGATGGTTTTTTTCCCTAAGGAACAGAAAGAAACCCAGGTTTACTCATTGTAAAACCACCATGTATTTAAAAAGGTGTGTACTTCCTACATGACTTTTTAATCAAAGCCACCATTAAGAGGCAGTTTAGAGATTTGATGACTTTTTTATAACTTGATCTTCAAGCTGAGCAAAATCTTCTGCAAAATGTAGATTTAAAGACCTAGAATAATTCATTTAATCTGCCGAAACATGATTGAAATCATGTTTAGGAAAGAGCTGCCTTGGGCCTCCAAGGCCAAAGGGAAACTATTACATTTGAATCAGTTTGATTTTGTATTCCTTGAAACATAAAGTGTCAGCATGAGCACGGAGATAACAGCAAGCCCTCGCAGGGGGGTTGTGGAGATAAGCCCAAAGATTGGATGTGCTTTGATAATTCAGAAATAGGGGTCAAAGGAGTGCCTAAGGAGGGAGGTACATCCAGAACAGAACACCTTTAATATATATCTTTTAAACTATGCAGCATTTCTGGCCAGCTGGAGAGATTTCAGGGGGGCCTGAACAGCTGTATTCCCAATCACCAGGAGCTGAAATTCAGTTTGGTTGAAACTCATCCCATGCCCTTCACTCTGGGGTCAGGACTGCCAAAAATCATATCTATTAGCAATTGATTAGGAAATTAAAACAATTAATTCCATCCTACCAAAATCAAAATGCTTAGGTGTTGGGGATTTTTCAGTTATGTATATATGACTAATAGAATACACTAGAATAGAATAATTAATATAATAATTAATAATATAATATAATATAATATAATATAATATAATATAATATAATATAATATATAGAATAGAATATAATATATAAAAGTAATAGTGAATTATGTCTTTCCCCTCCAGCACCTTTTCTTCCTGCTGCTGTTTTAATTCCAGGTCATGTACAAGTAGCTGAGTTTCTCTACACTGCTCCAAGCTCCCTATGATTCCATACTTCTCTAATTAACAACTTGGTGTTTGGTAACAGAAAAATATTGAAGTTTATAGAAGTGCTGAGCTTATTCTTCTCACAACACATCACATTTAATTTGCTTGTTTCTGGAAGGTAGAAGAAATTGAATGTGCAAATGTAATTTGGTCATCAAGCTTTGGAAGTGAATATTTGAGTATGCACTCAACTGCTGGTTATTTTTCAAGACAAGTTAAAATGCAAAAAAAAAGCAGCACTACAATACTTTGTTTGAGATCAGCTATCAAGTCTTAAAAGAAAAATAAAAGTGCAAAAAAGATTCATACCAGTTAAAAAGTGAAATGTCTCTGGATGTGCAAGGTAAGATAGATTTTCCAGGCCTGCTGATCTGTATAACTCTCACATTAATCTAAGGAAACTGGTGGGCTACAAAGGCTTTCCAAGGTGAGAGGTGATGAATTTATTTTTTTTTCCTTATTCTAAAAAAATGCAATCAGAGCAAGTGTGTTTCAAAATGATCTCTTCTTGAATGATCTTGTTTTCTTTTGAGTAGTAAGTTTGTTCTGCTCATATGGACCAGCTGCCTTAGAGGAGAAGTGGCATCCAAATAATACCAGAATTCCTCATTACCCCATTATGCTCTTAAACCAGTGCTAATTGCTTCTGCAGACCTTGACATACAAGAGCAGTCAATAAAGGTCGTCTGGGAGGACACCCAGAAATTAGAGAAAGAAAACTTGAGCTTTTCAGTGGTGTGCAATATATGGACACACTGAAAAAAATAGTTTCAATGGCAATTCTATTAGTGTATGAAGATAACTTTGGCTCTTGTAAAGAAAAGCCAGTATTTATAAACATAAAATATCACCATACTAGATATAAACTGTATTTGAAATATGGAACTGAAGTCCACATGATGGAATTCAGCAGCTCCCAGAGTTATTTCTCTCCACTGGGCTCAGCATTGTGTTCTCAGGGGGAAAATGAACATTGTTCTCAACACCCCCAAAGAGGAGAGGTACAACTCATTCCTGGTGTGTGGCTCTGTGTTTTCACTCTAAGTGTTGGAAAAGCCACCCAGTGCACAGGATGTGCACCTGGGGAATATTTTAGCACTTGGAATAAATGAGACAAACAAATACCCCTCTCCACCTGTGAGTGCTAGATGCTCACCCCATGAATGTTTTCCATCAATTTGCTGTGGAGTTAAAATCCCCTGCTAAGTCAAATGCTCCTGTGGATTTTTTTTTGTTTAGATGAGAAGATATTCTGTTTTTAGTTGAAGTAATTTGAAAGGAAAAGCCTGCCCTGCTCAGAGAGTTGGTGCTCCACAGCCCACTCTGCAGAGATCCACAGCAGCTGCAGCAGCAGGGCCGCCCCTGACCCCAGGTGTTATCAGAGACCCCATCC
This sequence comes from Calcarius lapponicus, assembly GCA_039654755.1. Taxonomy (NCBI): domain Eukaryota; kingdom Metazoa; phylum Chordata; class Aves; order Passeriformes; family Fringillidae; genus Calcarius; species Calcarius lapponicus. The sequence continues at coordinate 17,730,574 of CM077474.1, read as the reverse complement.
TGTTATCAGAGACCCCCTCACAGCCTCAGCCAGGCTCTTCCAACACCTCCCAGCTCCATTCTGAGCTGCCTGTAGGAATCAATGAATTTTCCCAGGTCTGTCATCCCTCCCCACGTGCAATCCCCAAGGTGCAGCAGCTCTGCTCCCCGCACAGAGCAAGATTTTTTAACCAGAATTGTTTTCTGGAAGTGATTCTTCCTGCCCTGATGTGCGTGGCTGCACAAAATGGTTCCAATTAGATTCTGGTGGCAGTAAATGGCACTTTTTTAGTCTTGCTGACAAATATGATCTTTCTGGGGGGGTTGTTGTTTTCCTAGAAGATGACTTTCAGCAACCACAGATATTAAAATACAGCAACACAACAGATAATATGGATTTAATTCAGTGGTTTGAAAATATATCAGCCAATGTTAATTCCCACATCCCTTTCCAGTCCATTAAATACTCTATTTTTTAATTGAAGTTATAATATTTATTTGCTCATTCTCACCTGTTTTTGGTATGCTACATTTCTTCAGTAATTTCTCTAGTGATTTGTGCTTGGATTATTTTATTCCTTCCATTATCTCTGATTTAATTTGTCCACCCTATATAAAGAAAAGACTGTGCTGCCAATTTCAAGTTGGTGTTACATAATTTAGATTCAACTTTGTTTGGAAACATTTCCCAAGCAATGAGGATTCTCATTATTTTATAGAAAATATTAATAAACACACCATCTTATAAAAAAAAAAAGACTCGCCATCAATAAAAGATGCCAGTACTCAAAGTTTTATTTCCAGCAGTTTGGAATTTAAAACTTCTGTCAAAAAGGAAATTATTCTTTTCCAATGAAATATATATCACCAGCATATTAGAGCAAATCTTTCCATAGGTTGTAGAAGTATATCATTTAATGGCTGAAACATTTGTTAGTTGAAAAGTGCATCCAGCCTCACCACGATGGGGCTTTGGCTGTAAATCTCTGCTTAATAACAGGTCACTCAGGGGAGGAGGTCTGGGATGTGGATATTTTCATTTCACTGATTCTAATTTTTGCATGAACCGTGCGAGGCTATTTGAGCTCATGAGCTTTAAGTTGGTGCTTTAAATTCATTGTTGGTTGCAGCAGTAATTCAGCCCAGGCAGGGCATCTGATCAGAGATCCAGCAAACGCCACAAATTGCCAGGTTCTCACTGAGCCAGTGGGGCACAGAAGCCACCCCATGCTCCAGCAGCACAAAGCAGTGTGTGAATTCCCCAGGACAAAGCTCACCTCCTGCCAGGAGCAGGGAAAAGTTCAGCTGGCGGTGGTGTCTCAAGGCAGCAGAGGAATGCCAATGAGGTGGGGATGGATCTGCAATCTGCCCACACCTGGCTGCGAGCACCAGCCCTGGCCTGGGCCAGCAGCTGGGAAAATGCTTTTTAAACCCAGCCAGGCACCCCTGAGCCTTTTCTTCATCAGGGGAGGGCAGGGGAAGCACTTCTGCATCAGCATTCCAGGGGTTAAGGTCCTCTGACATCAGTGCTCCTAGAAAGGTCGTCTTTGTTTTATGACAGTCCTACAACTCAAATCAAAGCACTCCTTCCTAGCAAAATAATGCTAAATTCTTTTCAGTTCTTGGGAAAACAAACAGGAGCATCCTTTCCCCCTCAATGCAGCTACAGCCTCTCAGGACGTGGGCCTGTGGGCTGACTAGATCAAACACAGCTGCTCTTTGCAATCTCAGTTACTCACAAGAACTTGAAGTGCTAATTCTGCCATTTGAAATTTATTGCAGAATTTAAATCTGCTGCATGTTGTTCAAATCAAGGGGCATTTATACAGATTTTAGTAAAGCCTGGGATGGGATCATAATATTCACATAAGGGCAGGATGGTACAATGAATAGATTTGCAAAGAGAAGGTGATTTAAGAAAAAGACATGTCATGTACATACCCACATCTACCAGGGAAAAGTTAGTTTCCTGTGTTTTGACACCCTTTCTAACACAGCTCTCAATAAATCACCATATTTTCAATAACGTCTGCAAATCCGGGAACATTGTAATTCATAACTGACAGATCAGTGGGAGGCTAAAAGAAAATAAGAACAATAAATTAAAAAGGGAGATATTATGGAATTGCACCAGATCCAGATTGTAGGCACTGTGTTAAAGTGAAATCTCAGATTCATCAAAGAAACAGCAAGAAGAGTTTCTATGAGTTTAAAATTTCAACGGAAAGAACAGTGCCTTATTTGTCATGACAAACATCAGCACTTGGTCTTGTTAAACCTCTGGAGGTCCCCAAGGCCTGATTCTGGAGCTGTCCAGGTCCCTCTGATGGCCCCATCCTTCAGCAGGGTCCCTGCCCCCTCAGCTCTGTGTCGCCTGCAACCTGCTGAGGGTGCCCTCCATCCCTCCATGTCTGTCATTGGTCAGAGATCAAATAAACACCACTGGTGCCACTGCAGGCTCCTCAGGGACACCCCCTTGTCCCTGATGCCCATGGAAAGGAGCCTCTGACACCTCTGGATGTGGACTGTCCAACAGCTTCTTATCCATCTAAAGCCACCCATCCAATCCACCCCCAGTTTAGAGAGGAGGATGCTGTGTGGGAATCACATCAGAGGCTTTACAGGAGCTCAGATAAATGAATCTGCAGCCCTTCCCTTGTCCCCTGGTGTGGTCAGCCCACCAGAGGAAGGCCACTGGTGGGGTGGGAAATTGCCCTTGGTGTTGGAAGGGCAAGAAAGAAGCCAAGAAAGGACCCTGAGCCAGCCATGAAATGGCAAATCCCTGCACCAGGATCCACACCTTTAATTGCCCTTGAGAAACCAAAAGGCCAAAAGCCCTGAGCCCAACCATGAAATGGCAAAATCCTGAAGAAAATGCACACCTTTAATTGCCCTTGGTGCTGAAAAATGACAAGAAAGGATCCTGAGCCAGCCAGGAATAGCAAATCCCAGCACAGGATCCACACCTCTAAATTGCCCTTGGTGCTGGAGAAGCCAAGAAAGGACCCTGAGCCAGCCATGAAATGGCAAAATCCTGAAGAAAATCCACATCTTTCTGTGGCTGCCCTTGCCAAAAGAGGCTCCACCTTTTTGTGGCCAGGATGACCCCAGAGTCTCTCGATTACTGAGGCAGAACTGCCAAGGGAGGAAAAGTGATCTGGGGAAGGCTCTATAGCCTGCAGTCAGAATGTTTGTCTTGAGATTTCCATCAGTTTCATGAGCTCCAAAAGCACATCATTTTCCCTGTGGAATACAAACAACCCCCAGTAAGGTATTCTGACAATGAATGGAGACAAATATCAGGTTTTTTCTAGACAAGAAAGTTTCAAAGTTTCCTCATAGAGAGAATGACCTGCCAGCTGCGGTTTCATCTTGTGGAAAGTGGGATTGCAGCTCAGGTATTTCACTGTAGTTATCATGGATGTAGGTCAGTAACAAAACACTATCACAGACAACAAAAAAATCATATAGAGCTTTAAAGATCAATTGAAACCCATCAAAATTCTGCTTTCAAATCTTCTGATGACCAGGATTCCTCAGGTTCTTATAGCTAATAACTATTTATTTAATGCTTCAAAATTCTGTCAGATAAATCAAGCCAAGGAAAAGAAAATACAACCCAGCTGTACTGTGGATAACAATGTTGCCAGAAAATTTATGTAAAGATATGATGCATTCTCTTTCACTAAGACTGGATGTTTCTGAAAAACTTTATTTGTTCAGCCACAGTGGTTGAGAAAGAAGGTCAGACTGGTCTCCTGGTGGTTTTCGGGGTTTTTTTGGGTAATAAAAATTATGAAACTGAGAAAATATTTGAAGAATTGGTATCAGATTGCGTCTGATGCCAGCACCTCCTTTGGTAACACGGGCAATCCCCACTGAAGAGACCCGTACATGAGCGAGGCTGTAATGACTGAGGGGAAAAGCAAGGGGAGAATTGGTTTGATAAATTAGGGAGGCCAAAGCAAAAGGCAAGAAAGTCACATTAACATTGAATGGATGTATCAGCGGAGGCTGTGCAGCAGAGGATCAGGGAAGCCCAGAATTCAGCTGCTCAGGCTGCTAGCACAATATTCCCCCAGAGCAGAGTGCTGGATACCACAGTTATTAGTGAACAGCATTAGAACAGCAGGCCTTCCAAAGAGAGACAGGGAAAAATAAAGGACTTCTGGATGAGTCCTGGTAGTGGGTATCTATTTTCAGTTTAAAACTCAGCTTAATCTGCATTAATGTATGCTGCTTTGTAATACTACAACAACTTTTGGTTAATGCAACACCTTTTCCTTAGCACAGAGACAACTGCAGAATTGTCCTGCTGGCCAGGGCTTTCATGAGATAAATTTTTTGTGGCACTGTGGAGAGATTTATATGTGTAAGCAAAGTCAGGAGAAAGTCATAGACTTTAGTATTCTCTAGTACTTTCTTTAAGGTGAGCAATACTTTCTGTCCTGTTTCTTTGATGTACTGGATGCTCAATATCGCTGGCAATATAAATTCTTGCTTCAATCTTATTTACATAGACAGGAATGTTTGTAGTGACAAAGGTCCCTTCAAGGCTTGAATGGTTTGTTTAATAACATGTACTAAATAGCATCTGGTATCAATCTTGTCCTACAGACATGCCTGTAGTGATTTAAAGCTTTCATTCTTTGAATTCAAAATCTAATTTTTAATGCACTTTCTGTCAGCTGTCTTCACAGCTTTTAAATGAGATTCTGTCATCTTGACATATTCACAGATACACTGAAATTTAACCAGAAAAAATTTGAAAATAAAAACTTCTCATGTCTAAATAAAATGCTTATTGATTTTCATAGAAATATTTTGGATTGCTATTGGCTTTCAGTTATTTACTGATATAGAAACCAATACCATTTATTTACTCAATGGTTAAAGGGAATCTAACTACTTGTATTATTTGAACATGACTACTTAATTGTTGTTATTATTAGTTAACATGACAGAAATAGTCATATACTTTCATTTCTAGATTAACTTATTTGTAGAACCCTCAATTAGCAATTTTACCTGCAAAGCCATGCAGCAAACTGCTTCATGGATCCTATGCCTCCTTTGTTTCCAACTCAACTGCAAATTCCACATATTTAAAAGCAGAATGAGGGTAACATTAGAATATCTGTCACTGGAGGATGCCCATGGGAAATTCTGTTTTAAACTGATACCTTTCTCTTCACTGACACTTCCATCTGAGCAGCCATTCTAAAATCGATTTGATATTCAATGAAAAATAGACAGAGCTGTTTGGGAAAATCCTGAGCTGGAGCTATTGCCAATTTTTGAACCCCATGCAGCAATTTGGGTATTGGGAGAGAATGCCTTTAGGTATAATTAAAGTGCTATGAAGACATCCTTGGCAATGCTGGTGATGTTTTTTTTGAGTTCTGAGTATTCTAGTTTAGCACAACAGACTAAACTGCTACTTTGTCTACCTTAAAAGCTAGTTCCAAGGAAAAAGCAAGCACAATACTTGCTTAAGAACCCAACCTTAAGGAAGGGTAAGGAAAAAAGAATTCCTAGATTAAATGAACTAGCAGTGGTGAGACCCAGTGGAAGGAAAGACAGAGCTGCTTTTACTGCCCCTACCCACCCCCCAGCCACAACCTGCTGTCGCAAACAGCTTTTATGAAAAATCTTTTCTTAAAGATTTTTTCTCCTAGAAGCTGAGAGGCCTCAGGAACAAAATGCAAACAATGGTTATCTGCTGCTGTGGAATGCAACAGGTGCATCTGGGATTGGTCTCAAGTGGTTGTTTCTAATTAATGGCCAATCACAGTCAGCTGGCTCAGACTCTCTGTCTGAGACAGAAAGATTTTTTATCATTCTTTCTTTTTCTATTCTTAGCTAGCCTTCTGATGAAATTTTTTCTTTTATTCTTTTAGTATACTTTTAATATATAATATATATCATAAAATAATAAATCAGCCTTCTGAAACATGGAGTCAGATCCTCATCTCTTCCCTCATCCTCGGACCCCTGTGAACACCGTCACAATCTGCCCTTAAACTGGAAGGAGAAACTGGGAGATTCTCTTCCCTCTTCAGTGAATTTCTAAGTCTTTTGTCCAGCAAAGATTGGCAGCCCCAGAAATGGCACTGAGCCCAGATGAGCTCTCTGGGATGGAACTTTGGGATCTCCAGTCCTGTGTGGTTCCCCAGCAAGCAAAGGCAGGGCTGGGCAAAGGAGGCACACGCTGGGCCAGTCCAGCTGCCACAAGGGCAGGAGGGGCTCTCCACAAAGGTCTTGAACACTGTGACGGTGCCAAGAAGACTTTCCCCTGGGGTTAACAAAGAAATGGACACAATCCAAATCCCACTGCTGAAACCGGTGATGTGGATAGGGAGCTGCTGGAGTCTTGGACTTGGTGGTGATATTTAACAGTTGTTTGTTACCTCAAAATGTCATCCTTCATTGAACGGCCATCAAAATGCCTTTACAAACTCTTATTATGTCTAAAAATGGGCTAAGGAACATTATTTTCCTTTTTACATGTGACTGTACCTAGCAGCCACACAGTCACAGTCACAGTGACACACACGTCCCGGTGACAGACTCAGACGCTGAATACAACCTGGCTCTCATTCATCTCTGATTACTGAAATACACATTCTCACTGTGTTGAAAAATGGTAGAATAAATAAGTTTTTGTTCCTACAAATTACTGCTGGTCTTAACTTTCCCTTAGTTCACATTACTTATTGTATTTGCTTGCTTGTTTTGTAGAACATTAAAACCCAGGCAGAATAAAAGCATAAAGCAGCTGGATACAAGGCTGCTAAAGCAGATTATCAAAACTGACAGAGAATGTAAGAGCAAGATACAAATAAGGCCATTGAGAAATAAGAATAAAAAGCAATATCTTTATTTTTAAATGGATTGTTACAGGAGAAGCCAGAGGGACCATGGGGCTGCTGTAAGGGATAACACAGGTCAAGGGATGTGTGATTGTTTGCCAGGATTACCCTCTGCATGCCATCCACACTGGTAGCCCTTTGGGGATGTCATACCTCATCTGGTGCAGACCTTTTTCTGAGATGATATATACACCTTTTGGGGATAAATTAAATTATATTATCTGGGAACACTTCAATTTTCTGCCTGCCTCATCTCCATCTCTCTTTGTAGTGTGTTGAATTTCTCTCAACTCTTCAGACACTGTTCTGAAGTTTGTCCTGCTTAACTGAGCACCTTTAATGCTTAGTTCTTTAGTTCTACATTTTGACCCTTCTTGTGTGTGTGATATCTAGAAAGTGCTGGGAAATAATTGCCTTTTTGCCATTTACAGGGACTTCTGTCATGCCCAGGTCTCCTCTGTGAGGCTCAGAACTCCACCTGAAGACATCCAAGAGATTCTGGGAGCTCTGAAGAGCCCAATCCAGCAAAACATCCAAATGTCTGAGCCTGGATGAGTTCCCCATTACTAAATTAATTCCCCAGAGTTACCAGTTTTAACTTTTGCTATAATTTTCTAACACACAGTAATTTTCTAACAATTTTTTTTCCCTCAAGTGTAATTATTCTATCTCAGCTGGATTTCCTCTAAAGTCTCTTAGATAACTGCCCTCAAAAGTTCACTCTGTGAACTATTCTCTGTGTTTATGGCAGAAAAATAAAAAAAACACTCATATAAACTTTACTAAAGAGTAAAACTTTAGTTAGGGTTACGATAAGGGTGGATCAGCAGCATTGGTTGATGTGGTAAAAACTGCATTACTGCAGACTTTTAGGCTGAGTTTGATGCCTTCAGTCTCACTTTACCTTGGCAGGAGGGTAAGATGTCCCCTCTTATATTGTGCTACTCTAAAAAGGATTATGACAAATCATCCCTCACTCATTGAAGCCTCATGCAGATTTCTCTGTAGCACTCCATTGTACAGATCTTCCAGGAATCCTTGCCCTGAAATCATTCCATGCCTATAACTTCAACTGCACAAGGCTTTGCCTCTCCTACACTGTCCTATCTTCTTCCTTTCATCTGACAATAAAGCTTCTACAATAACAATGTCTTTTATTCTGTTGTGAATTTAAATTCTTTCTTTTCCAGCTTTGATTTCACACAGAAATGTTGCCTTTTAGCCAGGACTGGTCCATGCAGAAGGCAGGTATGAACAGTCTCTGTCTTATTTAAACATTGAAGCGTTAGTGGAAAATGTGCTTTGTTTTTGAGAAAGCCATAAAGAAGCTATAATTTAGAGATTAGCTGCTCACTGAGGAGGATGTTGAATATTTCTCATCTCTCATCAACTCAGTATCAATTGTTATCTCTTCAATATCAATTGTTATCTCTTTTCCTGCACTTTCCATTTTATGTGTAATTATTATTCATCATGGATATGAAGTGTGAAATATGAATTATTCATGAAATAATGAATAGCTTAAAATTTGGAATTTAACATCCAAAACGCATTAATTCCGTGTTGCTCATTTGCAGCCAGACCTCTGGATCCTGTACTGTTCTTTGTCTCCTGCTTGTCACACCAATGTCTTGCTGCTCTTGTCTTTGTCATTTGTGTGGTTCAACACAAATAGTCCTGGGAAAGGATCCTGAATTAGGGAATCCTGCTTAGGGAATCCTGCATGGCTTTGTTGATGATGGTCAGATCCATTCCAAACAAGCTTTGAAAATAAATCACGAGAAAGAACTCATGAAACTTGACTCAACAGAAAATGGGAAGTTTTGACTAGATATTCTTTTCCGTGCTAATTTCAATTCAGAACTTGCTCTTGGAAGAGAAAAACAATCAGATTTTCACTGGATTTTACCTGGTGGAAAAAATTGAGGATTCCAAGGTGATGGAATATTCATATTTTATTCAAGCGCAGGTGAAAGACTCAAGTCCTGCAGCCTATATTTAAGATTCCCTTATCGTGCATACTAAAACCATTTCCTTGGTTTATTTTGCTGAGACAGAATTTAGTGATGAAGATTAATTTATCCAAGTACATAAATGTGTTTCAAGGTAATTCTCCCAGCAAACCAAGCATCATTAAGATCTCCAGAGCTTTATCATTAACTACTCTTCTCATGGTGCTGAGTTTGCCATTACAAACTGGCAAAATTTGGGTAGGCTGAATAAAACAAACACATTTGTCCCATTTTGGATCAATACCTCTTGTTTTGTTCTTTAGCACAATGGGCATTAATACTTAATCATTTTCAGACAGGAAAGGCTTCTATGGCTCTCTATTTGGTGTTAAGCAACAGAACATTAATTATTGGATATAAAGCCTGTTAGATTTTCCTTCCACAGTGTATTCCTGTGGGAAGGCTTGCAGCAAGAGACATTATTTCAGCAGTTTTACTGTTGTGCATCCTTAGTTTTAATTGCCACAACCCACCATTTACAAACTTACATGGATCATGCTTACAGCTGGAACTGTGCTTCTGCCTTCTGCACATTTACATTTATAAACTTCCCTCTCCAACTGTCTCTTGTGCAATAAGTAAATTTATTAACTCTGATGAATTTTCACTAACTTTTCTGTAAGACAGCACTAACTTTTTACAGAGAATTTTCATAGTGGCAATTATCACAATTTCTGATTACTGTGAACTTGTATTAGCCTTTTTTCAGTATAAAAATGAAATGAAAGCCCTAAGGGATGCACATCTAATATTCAAGATTTTATCACTTTAAGGACTTGCTACAAATTGTGTAAAAGGAAACTCTGCACCTTCTCAAGGCACAGAGTTTTAATCATTTTTACATTTCTTTCATGAAGAGATTTTCTTTGCATCTAAAATAACCTTAAAGGGTCTCCAGGATCAAAATGACTTACTTTTTGCTTCCCTTTCATAACTATTTTAAATATTGTGCTTTTTTTTTTTTCTTTTTTAAACTACTTTAACTGTGGCTTTACAGGAACCTGGGCTCTGGAGCTCCTTAAGCAGTTCCTGTGTGTTTGGCACAGCACTGACAGGACCCATCCAATGTTTTGTTCGACCTCCCAGGGGCTGTTTTGACACAGGCGCCACAGAAGCCATTTCCTTTCTCTAAGAAAGAAGCCCCACAGAATAATAATGCCTGGCTCTACCTTGTTTGTTTGGGTTTTTTTGTTTATTTTTGGTGTTTTTTAATTTTTTTTTTTTGTTTTTTTGTTTTTTGGGTTTTTTGTGGGTTTTTTGTTTGTTTTTTATTTGCTTGCTTTGTTTTTTGTTTTCTTGTTTTGGTTTTTTGTTTGTTTGTTTGTGGGTTTTTTTTTTTTTTGTTTTTGTTTTTGGTATTTTTTGGGGTTTTTTTGTCCCTATTGGGACATTTGCCAAAACCAAAGAGAAATTGAAGCCACACCTTCATCCCTCCTGATCAAGCCACTCAGCTTGCAGAGAGGTTGAGACCTGGCTCTTCCCTCATCTCTGAACATAATTTAAAACTATTCTTAATTTTGCCTATTATGAACATCTACCAAGGAAACTGCTAGAACTATGATACAGGTCAACTCACTGGCACATCCTGCAACAGTCTTTGTTATGACAAAACATTCTCTATTAGTATATAGTAAGAAGTAATTTTAAGTATAAATGGCCTTTTTAAAGATGTAGCATCATCTTCTTTTCATTGCTTGCCATACTAATAGGAGAACAGCAGATGCTCAGGCAAGATTCAATTCACCTTAATTTGTTCAAGCTTAATTAGCAGCTGGGATGCATCTGGCAAATAAACATGAAAATAGTGACAGCCTGAGTTAAAGGGAAAAAGTAAAAGGCTTTTGTTCATTAACCACATGTTCTTCATTGTGAGCATTATGTGCTGAAGGCAAAATCATTTTTAAACTCTTTCTTTTTTTTTTTTTTTTTGGTGAAGGATAGAAGCCCTCATACCCATGGCTTCATTCCCTGTGTTCCTGTGCAGGTGAGCCATGTGAAAACAGGAGCAGTCCCCCTGTGAGATGTTCCTGCACAGGTAAATGCTTGTACCATCACAGCTTAAATATATGGCCTGAGCTTGTATAAACAGAAGAGAGTAGTTTCTTCAAGAATTAGGTAGGCAAAATGAGATGTAATTAGGAATTATTTACAACCCTGAATAATGATCATGCAGTATCTTGCACAAAGCAAAATAAGCAAAGGCAATTCTGAAGAGATCCCTGCTGCCATTAAATATGTGACTAACTAGCAAAATGAGGGGCATAAGGATAAGAAATGTGCAATGTCTTTGCAGCAGTCTTGGTTCCAAAGCTCCTGCCTATATAAATTCCAATGTTGGGTATTTGTTGTTGCTGAGTAAGTAAATGAAGGAAGCAGAGGGTTTTTTTTGAAAGTGGAACTGTTGAAAACAGGAGATTCCTCGTGTTCACTTCAAAGCAGGATTTTTGGGCAATGATGAAGAGTAGAGAAGGACCAAGATTAAACAGTGTTTGGGAGAATGCTAATTAAGATAAGCTAAGTGAGAGTTCCTAATGTAACCCAGAATGAGGCCTTGGAGGGTGACAAAGTCAGAGATAAAGGGTCTCTGTGCTACCTGTGCCTTTAATTCCCCAAACTTGGCTGTATTATATAAGGAATTAAGAAATCTTTTTTCCTTCTTATTTGTGCAAAACCAACCATGACATCTTCAGCCTAAAAGAAAGAAAAAATCCACTCAAAATCTTAGATTCCCCCTTCCATATTCTGTATTGAAGAATCCCATGAATTTAGGAATCTTAAGAATTGAAGAAACCTATGTTTTTTGACTCACCAGGATGCAGTAAATCTTATATGCAGGTCAATGCAAGGCTAGTATTTTCTTGAAAGAAAATTATACAAACTCTGTAAAAAACCTGCAAAAAGATTTCCCTAAATGTGATGGCAGTGTGGTAGATGGGGCTTGGCAGAGTACTGAAAGGGGGAAAAAAATCTAAGTAAAGAAATCTGCTTAAGTGTGGGGAAAATGGCAACAAGGCAAGTGCTGGCTTCTATTCTTATTTTAATAATTCAATAATATTAACTCTCATATTCTTCATGTGTTGTTATCTCTGTAGTAAAACTTTCAGGACTGGTTTAGGCTCCACATTTCACTGTTAACAATGTCACATGGCTCTCTTGTGGCCTTTCCATGTCCAGGATGGCTGGGCTGGACAAGGGATGTGCTGTTTTCTGCTCCCTCAGCCAATCAAGTGCAGTCAGCATTTCTGCTGGGTTCTCTTTTTTTTTTCTTTTTTTTCTCCCACAACAGACTGTAAAAACCATCTGTGTTTTAGAGGATGTTTAACTTCACTTGGAGTGTAAAGACAGAATGTCTAAATGAATGGCTGAAAAGGCATCAAAGAGACTGGAAAGAGGCAAGATTTGGTACAGGACATTTTATTAATGTTTATTGACTGATGCCTTGTGCAGGCCAGCCTAGAACAGAGGCTGGACAGAGCTACAGAATAAAGCAGGGATTTATTAAAAGGCCTCAATAGATCCAACTTTAGGCAGCACAAGAGCCCAGCCAGGGCTGCACCCAAGATGACCCAAAATGGTCAAAAAATGGGTGACAGGTCATGAGGCCTCTCCCTTTGATCAGTTCTGCTCCATTTGCACATTGCAGTTCATTGTCCCATCCCAGCTTACGCCCATGCAGTCCCACCCTACTTGTTTTTCTCTCTCCAGCCCACGGTGTTTGTGCTCTTGGGCATCTTGAGATTTGGTTCATTTGTCCTTGGTGCCCAGCTGGAGCAGGAATTGTTTTGTCTCCCTGCTCTGTGCAGAGAGCTCACCATCCATCCCCTGATATGGAGCCCAGACCCACACAGTAAAGCAGCACAGAATGTGGAAAATATAAAAGCCAAAACCTGAGGCACCAGCTCTGGAAGTTTGGTAGCTGTGCTTTGCTGCAGCTCCATCAATGGCAAAGGAGCCAGCTGTGACCAGTGTTCCTCCAGTGCGCCCCACCAGGGCAGGGAGAGCTTGAGCATGTCACAGGAGGTGTCAGGCTGAGACTGATCTGAAATACTCCTCAACCCCTTTCCCTGACGTTGATATTTATACAATTCCAAGCAGCACACGTGGTTTGGAAGCACACCTTTCAAACTCTGCGTGCCTGCACACGTGGGCCCAAAGCTGGGCTGGGGCTGATGCTGAGTGTTCATCCTCTTCTGACAGAAGCCACAATCAAAGTTCTCAGCCTCTTCAGAGGTGCAGAATCAGGCCAACAGTCAGTTTTGAGATATAAGTGTTTTGTGAGCAGAGCAGATGCTGATTGATTAATTATTTATAATGGCACATTCTGGAGGATGAAATACAGATAAAAACTCAGCAAAAGCCATTGAAAATGGAGTCTAGCTTTTTTATAAAGTACCTGGGGATATTGCATTTCAAAAGAATTCTGGAAGTAAATCTCAGTATTAAAGCCATTTCCATAAGTTTTTAGTGTTAAGCTTCTTTAGCTCAACAATGAAAACATTTAACTTCACAGTTTGACAGAGAAGAGTATTAGCAAATATCATGGAAGGACTGTGTCATGCCAGTAGTTCATTCTCCTTAGAGAAATTATCCAGCAAAGTCCTTATGATTTATGAGAGGAATTGAACCAAATTTAGCTATCCTATAAGTCATTGACATAACCACTTTCACCCTTGTTTTGCTTGAAATATCCATGAGCACCCCATAGACATGCCAGCCTCTTTTTCTTCATCCTTTGTGTTTTGCTGTCTATAAATAGCTTGTTGTGAGTGTCTGAAACTGGGTGTGTGAAGCACTGATTAATTAATTACACCCTTCCAACTTGATTTTAGTCTCAAGGATCCACATTGGAAGCAACTCACACAAAGTCCTTGAGATAGAACAGTGACCAAAGGTGCTATAGGGGCAAGCAGGTTTTTATGCTCCACTAAAATTCATAGTCCGGGTGTTTTAGGGCAGAGTTAAACATCAGCACCATTGGACAATGGGAGCAATTACATCAAGCACAGAGTCAAGTTCTGTTTCTAGACTGGTGATTTAACAAATTGCCTGGTATTGTGATCAGGTGTGCAGCCCAGCATTTGCTTTGGGGGAATATGAATACTTTAACTGAATATCACATTTCATTAGTACTAGTATTAAGTAAAGCTCGTGCACTTGGGGCATTCATTGGAAGTGAGTCCAAAAAAACCAATAAATTGACTTGAAACAAAAATGACCTCTGAAAGTCAGTTTCAACACACCTTTTCCTGTCACAAGCATTTTAGCAGATGAATTCTTTCCCTGGTTACTAAAATATCTAAAAGATAGGTCTCTAAATGTTTTTCCCCCAAGCCTTATCCATCCAAACTCCCCTTGACAGCAGGGAAGCACAGACATTTTTCCAGTGCATGGACTCACCTTTGTGCAGGCTAAAATCAGCTAAAAATCTAATAGTTAGGGCTGCACAAAAGGAGAAGGATTCGGTTTTACCTGGGTAACAGGACTATGCAACCTCCTGGGCCAGTGAGGAGAGCCAGCCTTATCAGAAAAAGTCAATGCTCAGAAGTAAAAAATAGAAGAGGCCACCTCCATCAATTTCTGGTCTGAGAAAAGCAAGAGGCTGAAAGGCAAAGCAGTGAATGTCCTTAACAGCTATAGATTAGAGAGGGAAAGTGGATCTCAAAATCTGACTTTTTCACAGAGATGTTCAATACCTATCCAGGGAGGAGATTGCAGACTCTTAAAGGGATTAAACCAATGATTACACAAAAATGGCACTTGCACTGAGACACAGACTTCTCAGCCATGGAGGTTGCAGGAAGGGCGAGAGGAGCAAGCATTGAGAGGCTGGTGCTAAAGGGCAGCAGCTCCTGGGAAGCTGGGGAGGGATTGGGGTTTTACAGCAGCAGGAGAGGCTGCTAAACGTGAGGAGCTTGGAATGAGGAGTTTCTACCGTACCTGGCAGCTGGCAAGGCAGAGAAAATGTCTAGAAGGATGTTGGCAGAAGGGTTAAAACACGGAAGAACGATTTGTTTCTCGGTCACAGAGCTCACTGAAAGTGTCCTGAGCCCCCCTGAATATTGCAGCAGGTAAATTTAAGCCCTCTCTTCCTGAGCTTAGTCACCAGAGAAGACAATGTGATGTATAGGCAGTGTGTGGAGCAAACAGAATAATTAGAGTAATGTACAGCCCATAGGATGGATAAATACGTGCATGACAAATGAGGACAGCAGTAGTTTTTAAGCACGACATCAAAAGCATGCAGGCTTGCATGCCATTAAATTGCTCTCTCACTCTCTGTGTTTCACTTGGCTTCTGCAGAATGAAATGCTCCTTTTTGGATCTACATCACTGCATTATCTCATGGAGCTTATTGAATGGTAAAGTTTATAGAATGGTAAGGAAGAAATAGAAAGGAAGGGTTTTATTTTTATTTTTATTTTTCATACTAAGGGACTTTAAATGCCAGAGTGGATCTGGGCTATGAATTTAATTGCCAAAGCCACTATCAAAGTAAGAAAGGAATTAAGATGGGATTTGTTCAGATGCCAGGTACAGTAGAGGGCAAATAGAGTCTAATCCATTTTGGTGATTCTGGTAGAAAATGAAACCACGTAGGTCTGTAGGATTTCTCTGTATTGAGGGAGAAAATTTCATCCAAATCCATTAATTTTGTACATTAATTCCCTTGAAATGACAACATCCTTTGAAAAGGCATAACCCTCAGAGTTTGGTCCAGGTCCCACCAATGTCAATGGGAAGCCCTTTAGTGATTCTACAGATTTGGTGGCAAGGAAGTTATGGGAATGTCTAAAATATATTAAAAAAACCCCCACAAAACAAAAAACAAACAAACAAACAAACAAACAACAACAACAACAAAAACAAACAAAACAAAAAAAAAACAACAACAAAAAAAAAACCAAAATAAAACCCAAACACTTGAATCAGAGATGTCAGAGATGTTCCTGGGCCCCTGCTATGCTGCATTTTTTTCCCAGCATGTGGGCACAGAAACTGCACCTACTGTAATTTATATGAATTCAAGTCCTTTTCGGGTCTGGAGCACTTTCCTTGGGTAATATTTTTCAGTTGTCTCAAATGTGCAGAAGAGAATGCAGTTGCACTAAACCCAAGTAGAAGCTTGTTCCAGGTTTGTAAAAGCCCATTTTGGCTCTTCTTGACAGGCCACCAAGAGCTCATTCCTGGATTTCTCCAAAGCAGGGTATTCCTCTGGGAAGCACGTGCAGAGAGTGGAGAAGCATGCTGGAAATGGGATGTGCTCAAGCACACAGTTGTTATTATAAATAACTGAATACTCTGTTAGAAAAGTACTCTCCCCTGGTATTGCTGGTCATGAAATCACCCTCTGTCTCACATGGAATGTACCAGTGCAGCATTTGTTACCTCACACTTTTCTGAGATTTTTCACGTGGAAAGCTTTCCAAGTGAAAGATACAGCGCTGCCAAAATGCATTTTTAATGAAAAATGCCAGTTCCAATAGGAAAAAAAAAAATCAATCATTTAAAAACATTGTAAGATTTTTTTTTTTCTTTTGGATGGGTTTTTAAGGAAACTGAAAATGAAGTCTTGCACAGTTCTCCACGTCCTTGCCTCTGGGGAGAACACGCTGCCTGCTAGGTAGACCTGCCCTTTTCCTTGGAAAGGGAAGATATTTTTCTCAGGGATGCCACTGACACTGATGGCTTTCCCCCAGTCAGCCAGAGCTGTGACTCGCATCCCTTTGGGCTGTAAGCAGAGACAGCTGCTTGCCAAAGCCAAGCAAATAAATGGCATTTGTGTAGGAAATGTGCCCAGTCAGGTCCTCTGTCAATGTGTTCCGAGGCAGGGTGGTACCTAAGGAGCTTTCCCAGATGTGTTGCCCAGGGAATTAATGTTCATGAATGATTTTGCTTGGTATTTGGAATAGATTTTTCCCCTTGAAAGCAGACACCGACCAGCAGCTGGTCTGAGCGCAGTGTCCCGGGTGGGAAAGGGAAGGCTTTCAACCCCACTACAGGAATGAGGAAATCAGGGAGCAAAAAGGTCTTCCTGCTTTTTTCAGGTCCTCAATATGAACAAGAAACAATCTCTGCAAGATATTTTTGCTCCCTCTTCTAAACTAAAATGAGGAGATAATGCTGCTTCTTTATGCCCCAAATGCTCAATAAGAAGACATGAATTGAGAATGCAGAGACTTGCATTTTAAAGCCACTAACTCAAATAGGGAAGCTTAAAAAGCAATTCTAAACTAAACTGAGGGCAATAACTAATATAAAGATCTGATGGACTAGAAATTACCTCCATTAGCTGGTCCCTCAGTTAAGCATCTCTGTATTAGTTATGTCAACTTCTGGTTTACAGGAATTAGAAGGGCTGCATTGTGCTTTACAGCCTCAGCATTCTTCAATATAGAGAAAGGTTTGACACTGAGGTCTTCAGACTTCCTGTAGCTTTTCACCGGTCTAAGAGAGCAGAAACTGTGCCCAAAAAGCTTTTTACACTGCCTGTGGACTGCTGCCAGTTTAATGCTTGATTTAATCTCCACGCCAGCATCTGCAAAGCATCCCGATTTCAAATGGCAGGAGAGGTGCTGAGAGAGGTGACTAATTAGGGATTATGAAAGAGAGATTAGAATCCTGTGGGCCTTTCTGGAGGGTTGGATGGCCAAGTGACACATCCCCTCCTGCGAGAGGGCAGGGAGCTGAGACATACACCCTGCAGCTTTTGTACCAAGCCTAAGGGGAAGCAGTTTTAAGCTGCTCCTGGTCACTTGTCTGCAGGGACCTCTATATCCCTTGATTAGTACCACAATTTCAAAGGGATCAGGAATTTGCCCTCTTCCCCTGGCCTTGGTGCCCCAACACAAACTGTCCTTGAGATGATCACAGCAATTCACAGCCTTTTTTTCCCTATTTCTTTTTTTTTTTTTCCCTCTGTAAGTCTAATGCCAAATACATTATCTTAACCACTTTCAATTTGAAGTAATGAAAAGAGGAGAAGTAGCAACTCTGTGGGAATATTTTAAGGGGATTCTCATCCAATAAAAAGACAATAGCAGAAGACGCTGATGTGTAAATTGTGGCCAAGAGGTAAAAGAGAGAGAAAGAAAAGAAAGATAAATCGCAAAAAGGTTTTACTACAGGAGAAGACAAAGAACCTCTTGCTAATCTCACACTGCTTTTACTCTGGTGTAATGAAAGGAGGGCTCCTGTGCTAAAGTTAAACGCCACAGGAATAATGTTTGCTACTATGCAAAACAAATACTGGTCTTCTGAGAAGAAAGAGCAAAACCAAAAGAGGGCAAATAATAGCATTTCATGTTTCCAAGCTGTCAAGAATTGTCCTTTGATCAGTTTTATCAAAAGCTGCACTGATTGTCTTCAACCGGGGCTGGTTTTGAAAATATTAACTCTCCAGAGTTCTGTTTTGTTTTCTTCTCAGTCTGAAGGCAGTGTAATAAAAGGGTCATTGTAAGTGGATGTAGATAACGTTTTACAGCCTGATCCTGTGAGATGCTGGCTTTTCTCAAGGTAATGCAGTTCAAGGGTTCTTAGCAGAGTTCTCAAAGCTTAGGGAACACATTTTCAGAATGTTGGTGAAATCCATCCCTTTGATGGCATTGGAATGAAATGGCCAGATTGACTTGTATCCTACCTTTGCAAGTGCTCAGTTGAGGAAAAGGCCCCCTCTGGCTGATGAAGAAGAAAGGCCTGTTTCCATCCTCAATGCACTTTGTTTACCCATCCCAGGAAAGCTAAAATAGAACTGCAGGTGCAGACAGGGGTGCCGAAGAACTCCATGCCTCGTGTCCAAGGAGAGGTGAGATAGATTAATAATTCAACCCAGAAAAAACACACTGACACCAGAACACAATGAAGGCAATGATGAAACTCTGAGTGCTTTTTGAGAGGGAACCAAAAAACTGGTATTCACTTTATCATGATATAAGAATTCAGTATCAATTGGAATTATCCAATGGTAGGAGTTAAAAAAGCCAAAACAATGAAAAATGCAACAATAATAACCCTTTGTCACAAAAGCAGATTGATTAAACTCTGGAACTCATTGCTGCAAAATAGAATTGTAACAGGATTTAAAGAATATCTAGACAAACTCCTTTATGTTAGGACTCTTAATACAAGTTGCAATTTCCTGCAGCTGGGAAAGTGTATTGGGGGAACATCACCCTGTGCTTTCCCTCAAAGCTGGAATTGTGAGTTAGATGCACTTCTAACCCAGTACAGCCACTGGGATGTTCCTAGAAAGCCAAGGGAAGTGTAATGTTGCTTGGAACTTGCCTGGAATGCTTTTACTAAAAGGAGGAGAGACAAGGATGCAAACCCCTCTTGGACACTGAAAGGTGGGACCATCAGCACTCCTTCCTCCCCACCCAAAAATGTGCCAGGTCTGTGCCAACAGATTTTTGTGTCTTTTCACCCTTCACACTATAGTATTTGCTGAAACAATTGGGTTCAGAAATTCCCTGTGAGGGTGCCCAGAGCAGCTGGGGCTGCCCCTGGATCCCTGGCAGTGCCCAAGGCCAGGCTGGACATTGGAGCAGCCTGGGACAGTGGGAGGTGTCCCTGCCATGGCAGGGGGTGGAATTAAATAATCTTTAAAGTCTCTTCCAACCCAACCATTCTATGGTTCTATGTTTTGAGAATTTGTGCTGACTCCTGCCAATATTCTTGTACAGTTTTCCTTGAATGTCCCATTCAAGGAAAAAGAAACCATTAAATTGGTAGGGGACAATAATGAGAGATTCAGCAGTCTCTTGGATTTGAGTTATGAGGCTCTGTGAATCAGTGCTGGACTCATCAGTGTTTGCAGTTAACCCCAGGGCTGGCTCTGCCCCCAAGGCTGTCCTGTGGCCACTGCAATTTGAAGCAGAGGCTGAAGGTTGGCTTTGCTGTTGGACTGGCAGGTTCTGCAGCTAAATCATTGCATGGGCTTTGGCAAATCAGTCAGCTCAAAGTTTTGCTCCTGAATGGGAGGGGAGTTAAAACCCTGTTTGTGCTTAACTCCAATTTATAACACTTTCTGCCCTCTGCCACATCACATGCATAGAAATATGTGAGGCATTGGATAAAAGTGCTGCCAGGTACAGACTTGCCAAGGATGATGGGCACTAACCTTTCCTTGACTTCTTGGTATGGAACAAAGACCAAATCACTCATGTGAACCACAAGGGTTCTGTCCCTGTCCTCATGAAGCAACTGCCTAAAAAAATCCATCTCCTCTGGTAATAGGACTTGTCTCATGGTCAAAGCCATGGCAGAACAAACTCTTCCTAAGGCAGGGAGATCATGTTGTAAATTCAAGGCGTTTTACCCATAAAGTGGAAATTTTCAGATATGCTGTGAAATCAAAGGTGTCTCTGGCTTGTGTTTCATAGCTGGAGTAGCTGCGTGAAGGTTATTCATCCTATGTGGAGAGACCAGACAAAAACAGCCCCAAAGCAAATGAACTGGGATTTGACAGCCTCTGTCCAGACTGGAAAACAGATGTTCAACAGGATGTCAGGAGAGCAGGGACTGCTGATTTTATAGTTGGAAAGTGTATGGGTATGAATTCAGCGTGGAGCCCATGTCAAGGTGCTGTCAGAAGGCTCCCACCCCCACCTCCATGATTTACAGAGAGGGGCTTCAAAGCAAGCCCCTGTGCCACCACAGGCAAAGGCTGTCTCATGATCAGAGCTGCAGCATCCTTCAGGAGGGGGAAACCACTCACTGCAAGGAGAAGCTCTTTAAAGGCACGGGGGGCTCTTAGTGAAGCTGATCAATTGAGTTTTTTTAACTCATTACTCCACCTCATCTACAAAGCAACGCGCTCACTGCTTGAATCAGAACAGCTCTGCTGTGTGCAGACTGTTGAAAGTGTGGGGGAGTGCTTGGGAGCTCTCTCTGCCAGCTGTGGTTGACTTTAGCTGCACTGAAGTCATTCTCACAGAGTCCTCAGTTAACGCACACAGCACCAGAAGCTGCCTGAGAATGCTCTTCACAGGAGTGTGTCCTTGGGGAAAACCTGCATGTGGTCAGAAATAGGATTTTTGCCATAAAATCTCACATTTTTCTGGTCTCCTCTGCCAGCAGGGTGGTTTCCAGTGGAAGATGCCAGCCTGAGCTGCTCAGGGAAGGCAGGGGTGGAGTCACTGTGTGAAATAAATGACAGGTGCAGAGGATTTGCTTTGGGAGGTCATTTCTGGGAGGGTCAGTGTCATGACACCTGTTCTGGGGATTGCTGCAGCCACATGTCTGAAATCCCTTGGTTTCTCCAGGGATCTCCAAACCTGCTCAGCACAAGGTAAATAAGATGTGTGTGTGAGGTGCTGTGTGTGGGATCTTTAATCTGCTTCCCATGCCTGATGTTGCACTTTCTGAAGGGTCCCTCACCAAAACAGCTTTCAGATGGAAATTTTCCATGGGGTTTGCTCTGAGATTTCCTCCAGGTTCCAATCTGACCCACTCTGCTCCTCACTCCCTGGATTCCTGGGACACTGTCACACATTTCTAAATGCTGATGTCCCCCCTGCATGACCAGTTAGGAATCCCTACTCCATCCAATGCTGGGTAAGAGCCACCTCAGAGCTTTCACACATTCACCACCCGACCAAAATGCATTTTTCTGCCATCTTACCTTGCAGGGTGATGCTCTTCAATGTTGAAATTAATACCTGCAGATTACCAGCTCTATTTGAGATAAAAAACAATGCTTAAAAAATACTTTCTAGGCTTTAACAGGTTTGGTGACAAATGCCACCAGCCCTCTCTCTTTGAAGGACACCACAGAAAATAGCTGTTTATTTTAATAATGGCAATTGTGCCCGTAATAAGCATCTTGTTTGGTAATTTGTAGAGGTTGTGTACATGCATTTCCATAAACAGGGATATTTGTTCAAGCTAAGCCTGATTAAAAAAGAAATGATGCAAGAGTTATTTGGAGGGCTGTAGGATAACAGTCTATCCTGATTTCCACTTGGTGGAATGAGACTTGCAATTACTCCTGAGGAAAAGGTCCTTAGAGAATGAGATGAGATGAGGTGGGAATGATTAGGATGATGCTAATGACATACTGCCAATAGGAAATTGCTAATTTAAGTCCCATACAGAACTAGAATTTTTATAAAACACAACTCAACAAAAAATATTCTAATCCTCATTATTTACTGCTCCTTTACTTATTTTTAAAAGCCCAAAAATTTTTCTTCACCTAAAACCCAACAGATTTTAGGAAATTTGATCCTCATTTGAAGACCAGTTACTGCTAGAAACAGGATGTAATAAAAAGAATACTTTGGTTCACAAATATTTTGTTCTAATGAATTTTTGTGTGTGTGTGTGTTTTTTTTTTTTTTTTTGTATCTCAGCTCATGTAATGTTGTGTAGTTCTAACTGCACCTCTCTTTTCTTTTCCCCAGGCCAGGTTTATGTTCCATTTTAAATCTGCATCTTTTTGACTTCCTTTGGTGTGCCTCCCTCAATGAGAGAAATTTTTGTTGGGCACCAGGAGCCAGAAAAAGTTGGGAAAAATTACTTTGAAGGCCCAAGATTATTTTATATTTTTTTCTGTTTGTGTACTTCCCTCTGGTGATGTCACTCCCACCTAGGTCACAGCATCAAGGCTCCTCACAGAATTGTTAGAGATGATTTTTATTATGCATCAATTAGCTTGTCACAACTCTGAGAAGCACCACAATGCAGGATTGGCTCAAGCACCTCTAATGCTCTGAAAGATTTTTCCCAGCTGAGTGTTTGCCTTCCTCTCTGCTTTCCTCACATAAAATGTTGTGGGCTTGCAACCATAAAGAAACCATAAAGAAACACTTGTCTGTAATTGCTCAGTTCCAAAACTCATCACAGCAATTTGGTGAATATTTGATCATCTCTTTATTTCTACATAGTCTTCGGCCGAATTGCTAATTTCTAATTAGATTACAGGGATAAATATTTCCACACGCGCTGTTAATGCTTGTGGAACAAACTTTGCAGGAATTGTCAGGTTTCCTGCTTGTTTGATCTCCCAGTGATGATTGCTGGGTGAGCTCTCCCCAGTGCCCTGAGCTCGGCAATTTCTGAGCAATGAGAATTCAGCTGATGCCCTCTGATTCTGCAGCCTGCTGAGGGTGTCTCCAAAGCAGGGTGACTGCCACCACCTCCACCAGGGTCTGATGGTGCTCCTTGTTTTCCAGAGATTCTCAAGGGGCACCTTTTTATGTGCGCTGATACCATATTAAAATAAGCATTGTGAGAATTCTAATTCAGAATGGTATGAAGTCACTAATAAATAGTCCTAATTAGTAGACAGAAATAAATTACTTTAATCTAAACTCCACGAGCATAAGAAACAGATGGGCTTAAGTGCAAATAATTCTCTTTTTTATAACAAGATATTTCCCCTTTTTAGCATCTATCACTGCAATTCAATTTTTTTTATTTGCCAAACATGATTCTACTGAATCACAAGCTACTTGGGAATGCTGCTCAAATTCTCCTAAGGAAGATGTGGCTCTTGTTAATTAAATTAATCTATTTTAATTAATATCTCTGCACCCAGGAAGGGAAAACCTGAGTTTGTTTCCTTCCTTTATTCCTGTGGGGAACATGAATTCTGTATATGTGAGGGGGATTGCGCCCTTTTTGAACAAAACAAAACTGTTTTGAACCAGATCTCCCCACAGCACTGTATTCCTGGCAGGCGCTTGGTGCAGCCTTTCTACATCTCATTCATAAATCAAATCTCTGCTCTGATTCACTTGGTCCAAGGCGTGTTGGGCTACCAAGAATTGGCTGTGCAGCGCAAAGTGCTTGTGAAGCAGGTCAGACACTCCTGCAGAGCACCAGAGCGCCCCAGTGCATAATCGCAACACGCACTGTGCATGCAGAAAGGCTCATTTTGATCAGGGGGCTGTGCCTGGGCACCCAGGCTGCACCAGGCTCTTGGTGTGCACCGCCTAAATCTGCTGCATCTCACAAAGCCCAGCACAGCCTGGCTGAGCTGTGCAGAGGCACCCAGCTGCTCTTGGGCACTGAGCGCCTTCCCAGGGCTTGGCTGCTTGCCCTGACTTGTGTGTGGAGCTCAGTAATGCTCAACAATGCTCAAAAATGCTCAGTAATGCTCAAGAATGCTCAAGAATGCTCAACAATGCTCCCTGAGCCTGCCTGGGGAGCCCTGGGACAGCCAGGCCAGACCTGAGCAAAGCTGGCACTCCTCCAGCAGTGTCCCACCTCCCTGGGCCCTGCCCTCTGCCCAGGGGTGCACAGTTGATGTCTTGAGAAGGCTGACCTAGAGCAGAGGCTGGACAGAGCTAAAGAATAAAGCAGGGATTTATTAGGAGGTTTTAATAGATCCACCTTGGGCAGCACAAAGCCCAGCCAGGGCTGCACCCAAGATGAACCAAAATGGTCCCAAAATGCACGGAGTCTCTCCCTTTGATCAGTTCTGCTCCATTTGCACCTTGCAGTTCATTGTCCCATTCCAGCTTTAGCCCATGCAGTCCCACCCTGCTTGTTTTTCTCTCTCCAGTCCACGGTGTTTGTGCTCTTGGGCCTGAGATTTGGATCATTTGTCCTTGGTGCCCAGCTGGAGCAGGAATTGTTTTGTCTCCCTGCTCTGTGCACAGAGCTCACCATCCATCCCCTAATGTGAAGCCCAGACCCACACAATAAAGCAGCACAGAATGTGAAAATTAGAAAAGCTAAACCTGAGGCATCACAATCACCAAGTCAAGCCACTGAGTCCAACCCAAATGGAATTCTGACATCAGTTTTTCATCCTTCAAGGAGATGAGTCTTGCTCCTCTCCCTCTCTGTGGGAGCTGGACAGCATGGGGCTCTTTTATATTCTAAGCTGTCACAAATTGCACTTAGTATTCACTAAAGAGCTATTGATCCCTTTCCCTCAAGTCCCAAACCTCCTTGTAAATCAGTACACCTCACTGAGTGAAGCACAGGAAATAATAAGGAATCCTGGATCTAGAAGTTTCTCTGAAAACTTCCCAGTGCTGTTACCACTGTCCCATCAGTGCCACAGCCACAGCCAAGGCTCCTGGTGTTATTGAAAGAGTGAAAGATGCAATTTCACCTCGAGTTTCATCCAAAATGAGATGATATCACTGAGTGCTTGACTCCGTTTAACTTCCATCTGCTGGTGAACTTCAGAGAGCACAGCAACCTTTCCTGGTTTGATCCCAAAGCCTTTGTGCCCTTGTTGGGGGCACAGGGAGACAAGAGGCAGATTTACACAGACCAGTTTGGATTTGCAGGTGCCCTGGTTGGCTCCTGAGATTTCTTGCTAAGTGTAGCTGAGCTTTCAGCCCAGCTGCTTCTGAAGTTTTTCTTTGCTGGCTGCAAAAGAAGCCTGAGGTCCTGCCTCACAGATCCCTGAAGTTACAGGGTGAGGAATGACCTTCCTCCTCATCTCACACTCATCTGGGAATATTTTTCCTTTCAGACAGACTCAGATATGCTTTAGATGCTCCAAAAACCAAATCAGACAGGAGATTGTTGTAGTTGAGATGGTCACAATACAAAGCAACACTCCATTTTCAGAAGGCTTCAAACCCATTTTTATTCTAGCATGCATGCCTTTTATGCATTCTTACAAACTCATAAGTTTACACTTTATTCATTGGTCAGGAAAGACAAACAAAGTGCTCATTGGAATAAGCAGTTGCAGGTTTCTCTTATTTATCCTTCTTTCTATCTTGGTTTCTGTGTCAATGACCTTGGTAGGAAATTATTTCAGGGGTAAATGCGGATCCTCTTATCAGGCTTCTCTCTGGCTCACAGAAGTTGTAAAACCTCTTCCACAGGGGATAGCTCAGCTGCCTACTCAAACAGTCCTATATCCACACTATATCCTGGTGACAGCACCTTGGGACCTTGCAGACTGGGTTATCTGCTCTGGGAAATGGATCCAAACACTGCTTGGCCGAGGTGGAAGCACCAGCTCTTACTTTTTGCCCTGCTTGTAGGTGAGCACGCTAAACCCAGAGCAGATTAGTGCACTGGGAAAGGGCTGGTTTGATAAATGTATGTTTGGTGTTGCCTGAAATCTGCCATTGTGGCCACTGCTGTACAAGAAGAGGCCACAATCATCCTTTCTCACAGAATCACAGAATAATGAGGTTGGAAGAGACCTCCAAGATCACCGAGTCCAACCTGTGCCCTGACACCTCACCTAGACTATAGCACCAAGTGCCACGTCCAGTCTTTAAGCACACCCAGAGATGGTGATTCCACCACCTCCCTGGGAAGAGCATCCCAGTACTTTATTATTCTTTTGGAGAAAAATTTTTTCCTCATATCCAACCTGTACCTTCCCTGACGTAGCTGGAGACTGTGTCCTCTGGTTCTGGCAGTGCTGCCCGGTGGCAGAGACCAACCCCATCTGTGTACAGCCTCCCTTCAGGAAGGTGTAGAGAGTGATAAGGTCACCTCTGAGTCTCCTTTTCTCCAGGCTGAGCACCCCCAGCTCCCTCAGGTGTTCCTCACAGGGTTTGTGTTCCCAGCACCTCTCCAGCCTTGTTGCCTCCTCTGGAGGTGTTCAAGCATCTCAATGTCCTTCCCAAACTGAGGGGCCAGACTGGACACAGGTTCTATGGTGAGGTGTGGCCTCACCAGCGCTGAGCACAGGGGAAGGGTGATCTCCCTGCTCCTGCTGGCCACACCATTCCTGATCCAGGCCAGGAGCCATTGGCCTTCTCGGCCACCAGGGCACTCAGCTGGCTCAAGGTCAGTTGCTGTTGACCAAAACCC
The DNA here is from genome assembly GCA_039654755.1 of Calcarius lapponicus. Lineage (NCBI taxonomy): Eukaryota > Metazoa > Chordata > Aves > Passeriformes > Fringillidae > Calcarius > Calcarius lapponicus. The sequence continues at coordinate 17,703,973 of CM077474.1, read as the reverse complement.
CCCAGGTCCCTTTGTGCCTGGGCACTGCCCAGCCACTCTGTCCCCAGCCTGTAGGGGATTTTTGTGGCCAAAGTGTAGAACTCGGCACTTAGACTTATTAAACTTCCTCCTGTTGGACTCTGCTCATCCATCCAACTGATCTAAGTCTCTCTGCAGAGCCCTCTGCGAGAGTGTGTCCAAATATTCCCTCATCTGCCTCACGATCGTCATTGAGAGACCACCGAAGAGAAGACCCCCCTGCCTGGAATCTCTGGCTCTGAAGGAGAAAGTCACACACCAATGGCCCTGAGACCTGAAAGCTCAGTGTTAAGTTAGTGTTTTCACAGTGTTGTTTGCTGTATGCTAAGAAGGGAGCACAGTGCCCCGTTTGCAACAACAGCCTTGGGAGCTGTCCCACCTCTGGGCCTGGCTGGAATTCTCCTGAGTTTCAGGTGGTCTCCCACAGAAGACCCTCACCTGCTTTACAACCGCTGTGACAGACAGACTGAGATGGAAGGAGCCTCTCCATCAAGGACTGAGACATGGAACCCCTACACTGGGGCAGGTGTGTGGGGGACCAGAGCTGCCCAAAGCCAGATGTTTGCCTGCAGGTTGTGACCGCTGGACCAAGAAGACAATGGCTCTTGCCTGCTGCCTAGCTTGGACTCTGTGTACCCCCCTTTCTATTCTTCCCCCTGGAGACCTTTGTTTCGGTTACGAAATTTATTCTCCCTTCCCCCAATGAAAAAGAGTATAATTGGCGTCCAGATGAACTGTGCCTCTGAGATCTCCCCAGCGTAACAGGCGGATCCTCGACTGGACTGGACCAAAGGACTTCGTCTCTGCGTTGGTAGCTCTATCCCCCTCTCTCTCTCTCTTTCTCTATCTTTTTCTCTCCCTTAATCCCTCTATTGCATTTTGCTGTGGTTATTTCAATAAAACTGCATTTGTTTTATCACTGCAAACCCCTTTGTACCATGTTGGTTTTTGCACCCTGAGATCACTCCTACGAACCATCAGGTCATCCGTTCACTAGGACAGATCCTGACACCCTCCTTCCTTCCTTTACGCCTGAGGAGATCCCCCGTGAGAAGAAAAAGGCACATTTAAGCCATCTGACCCACTCTCTCGCCCTCCATCTATCTTCACAGTGTCGAGATTGTGAAGCTGCTTCAGCTGGGTGGTTTATATTAACACTCACCTGCTGATCAACGGGGCTGGCAGGAAAAAATCAAAGGGGATGTCAGAAAACAGTAGCATGATTCTGTTCCCTGCTGGAGAGCTCCTCTCCTGTCTTGTCAGAGATACAGAGACACGATGTGGGGCACAGAAACCTCCCTCTCCTGACAGTTGTTACCTCTGGGATTAGATCAATATTTGTCTGCAGCAGGAATTAGCAGAACAACTGCCTGCAGGAATATATTTTAGAAGTGATTTCCTATCAGTGCAGGATGCTTCTGAATTTAATTCTGCTATTCAAGACACCATTTACTTTTTTAATACTTAAAGCCATATGCACTGCTCATGAGAAATCCTGCAGGTATAGAGAAAGCAGAAGAATACACGTTAGAGGATTAGAAATAATATGGATTGTGAAGTCTTATGTAAAACAGGAAATCGTATTTTTGAGGTGTCTTGCAAAGAAATTTTGCAATTGGCAGGGTATTTAAGTTACCTGTCATTTACACCTTGAAGATCAGCAGAGAAAACCTAATAATGCTCCCACTCTTAGGAGTGATTGTCTTTGTAAAGCAGCTATCTTTGCAGCTTTATACAAGGCAAAAATGTCAGCTATGTCATCTCCAATAGCTTCTTTATGAATTGCAAGTGGCTTAATTTCAAAGGACCAAGCTGAATAGCTTATTTTCTTTCTATTTCTAAAGTCTTTTCTGCTGCACTCTTAAAGAGAAAAACCAATGGCCAAGTATTTTATGCTGCTCCACAGTGAATGTTAGTTTAAAAAAAAACACAAAAAAACCCAACAAACTTGAAAATGCTGGAAGAAAAAAAGACCAGAGCAAATGGATATCACCATTATGTCTCAGAATATAGTGACTCCCAGGAAAGGCAGACTTCCACAGGAACCACTGCACTCAGGATGCAGAGCTGGAGGCCAAGTTAGGCTCAGATCTTTGTTTTTCCCGGATCCTAGAGTCTTTTCTAGTGTCTAATATGACTTTACATTTTTAAAGATATTTTCTAGTCTGTCCTTGAAAATTTTTGTTAATGGCCTAGTTAAGAAGGAAGAGGATTAATACTTATCTGTATTATATTTATTCCAATTTCTGCTTTAAACATTATTTAATGTAAATTTACCATGACATTTAATTCCCTTCATTTATACACTTGAATTACTACATTTCTACAAATACTTATTACAGTTATTTTGAACTGCCAGTCTTGCACATTCTTGAGCTACACAGTCTTATTTATTATTTCTTTTTTTTTTCATTCTCATTCATCATAGAAGCTCAAATAACCCTGTTGAGGCAAGGACAGGTAGGTTTGAGCATGGAGTGGGGTGCTGTGGTTTAATTGTCACAGAGCAGGATCTGGAATATTGGAGGAATAATCAACCCAGGAAGGAAAACGTGCTGAAATTTCAGTTTTTCCTTTGAATGTGCCCTGTGAGTGCGTGTTAGCCTTTAGAGCAGGTTGTTGGGAAGTCTGGCTGGAATAACATATTGTGGGCTAATTTAGCTCGCTGCTGAGCCCTGCTGCCTGGCAGAGCTGAATAGATATATCTGCTGTCAGTCTGCACCTCTGAAAACTGCACTGGCAAGTCAGCCAATGGTTATTTTCACAGCTAGTGCAGTTGTGCAGAGCAACCAGGAGCCCAGAAAGATGAAAACACAGAGGCTGAGATCTTCCAAAGTATTTAGGCAATGACATCCCTTAACTGGTGGATGGCCTAGCAGGATGGTCCATGGCTCTGTGATGTTTGTGTGCCTGTAACACAAAAATGCTGTTTCCCCCTGCTCTGGCAGGGGTTGTGGCACACCATGGCTAAATCTTTGGAGGAAAGGAGGAGCTGCAGTCACTCAGCAGAGTCCCCCCCAGCCAAAAAACAGATTCAATCAGCACATCCAAGAGGCTGAGGCTGGGCTCACAGAGGGATCAGAACCCCAGGGCAGGGAGGCTAAGTGGAAATACATGTAGAAATATTTGAGCACTGAAAAGATGCTGAGAAACCCCTGACAATAAATTATCTGTTCCACTTCAGTGGTGGAAACCGATTTCCGACATACCTAGAGAGAGAAGTACGGATGAGAGAATTTCAGTTCCAAATCTATGAGGAATCAAACTTGCACACTGACAGCACCTGTTTGATGGTTTTCAAACGATTTTTTTTCCATCTGAATAATGTCATTTTTGAAGCAATTTAAATTTTCTTTGCTGAAAGGAAACCTAGAGGACACAGATTCTCCATCACAGAAGCAAATACCTTGGCTGGAGATAAGTTGATCTGTTAGAAAAGAGCCATATCCAAAGGTGGGCACAACAGCTGTACTGAGTTTTTTTTCTAGCCTAATAGGGAATTGATATTTCAGCTCAGGGACAAAATACTGCATCACTTGTGTTTGAAGAAATGACTGCAGAACATTTGCTACCATTGATCATTTACTGCTCCTTTCTCTGGCTTTAACACTCAAAGGTCCTAATTCCTGAATGTTGGGTTGTGTGAACAGAATGCACCCACGTGAGTGGCTGTCTCCAGAATTGGCCTTTGCCAGTGCCTTTTGCACAATGCCCCCTTCAGAGTGCACTTAACATTATAAAGGGAAAATGCTTCTTGGTGCCAGTTCTATGGTCTAATCAGAGTTTAAATGTAAAGTTTATTTGCCTGGAGAACAACAAATGCAGAAATCTTGTGGCCAGGAATTCAAGCACCACAGGTTGAAATTATAATCTCTGTCTCTAATGCTCCTCTTAGAGGCTGTGGGAAGGGAATGGTACATTTTCCTGCCACTACTCAGCCACTTCATCTTTGAATAGGAAGAAATTTTTTCTCTTGCAAGCAATCAAGTATTCAGATTGCTCATGTGTGTTTCCCCTGTTGATAGCAGGTGATCGCAGAGGGCAAAGGTGAGGCAATGCATTTCAAACAATACTGCACAAGAAATGGGGCATGCACTGATATTATGTGCTCTGTTGCACATTTGGTTACTCATTCTTTGCACCAGTCCTCTGGGACAAAATCAATGAGACATTCCATGTTATGCTTCAAAGTCATCATAATTGTTTGTTTTGAAGCAACAATTTTTTTTCCCTTTTGTCAACTGAGCAATTTGCTGAAGTACCCAATTTTTCAACAGGAGTCAGAAATAGAGCCAGAAGCTTTTTAAAAATAATTTAAGCAGAGGGGGAGGGAATCCACCTGCAAAAAACCCCTCTGCTGATGTGCTGTGTTGTTTATTACGTGGCATTCTCCCCAAAGGGGAATCATAATGAAATATACCCCCCCATAATCCCCACAGCACATCAAAGGAACACGAGCCTTAAACATTATTTATATTTGTGTGACAACAAGGTGTGTTTGCATAATTAAAGTACCTCAGAAGATGTGTACGGCAAGACATCCCACTGGCAATTAGCTGCTTGAGTGGTCAAGTTTCCACATACAAATTCTGTGTATTACTTCTTCAGCGAAGAGCAGCACTGTACTTGACCTTTTCTGCCTTCCCAAAGGATGTTGCTGCATTATTTTTTGCACTGTATTACCTTTATCTGAACACATGCTTTTAGTAAATGCCTGAGTCATAAGTTTAAAGATGACTTATTAGTCTGATGTTTGGATGAACACCCTGAAACCCCGGCAGGGCCTGCAAAGGCAGTGGCCCCAGCCATTGTACAAAGCTGGAAATGAGCTCTGCTGCTTCCCATCAGGTGTCAGAACCCTTCACAGCCCTATCCTGGATGGATGGGAACAGAGACACACAGCAGGGATGGGATTCCCTGTGCTCAGCCAGGGGAGAAACGAGGCTGGAACATCAGGCAAGGCTTTGTCCAGGCTGGCCCTAAAATCCTACACCGTGGAGCTTGGAAGTGGCACCTCAGGCCTCCATCTCTGCAGCCTGTGCTAAACTCAAGGCCTCCTCACTAATTAGGAGATTATTCAGGGATGGCTATAGCCGAAGCATATTTGAAAGGAAAAAAAAAAAAGGCAGAAAAAAAGGCAGCAGTATATTGTTAACATCCCTCTGTCGTAGTAAGACCCTCTGGGGATGCTACTTGGCTGCTTGTAAGTGTATTTAACATAAAGCAGAGATGATTGAAAAATGTAGCTTGTAGCTCCCTGGGGCAGTTTGCCTCTGACAGGAGGTAGGACAGAGACTGCAGCCCTGCCCGGGCTGGCCCTGCAGGCAAGGGGAGCCTCCTGTGCTCTCACAATTCTCGGGATTCTGCTGCTCACAGTGACCCCCAGATGGGTCAGAAAGTCTCTTTTCCCAGCCTGGCAGTCAAAGAAGCAGTCAGGGCTTTTCATTTCTCATTCTCAATGTTGTTTATTGTTTCTTATCTATAAAATTCTTTCTCCTGCCCTGCCCAGGTCCGTCCAGCAGGACAGTTCCAGGCACTCTGCCTGCCCCCAGGGCAGGGTTATGGCTTTATACTAAAAACTACCTGTACAATGTTTACAATTACTTCCCAATACCCATCACCTGTGTTAGACAGTGAGCTTCTACTCCAAACCAATCTAAAAGTGCCACCATCACAGCAGAAGATGGAGGCCAAGAAGAAGAAGAAGGAGAAAGGCTGGACATGCCCAGATTCCTCCATCTTGCCCCCTGAACCCCCATTCTAAAAACCCCAAAAATCTATTTTTCACTGCGTGATAAATTCACTATCATTCTACCTAAACTGTCGTGGCTTGCTGATCTTCAGTAAGGTTGGTAATTTGCTCCATGGGTCACAATCAAACCCACAGGTGTTCTGGGCTCTGTGCCAGGGTCTCTGAGCCCCCTGGCAGGGTCTTGGCACTCCAGGACAGCCAGAGGGATGTCCTGAATTCCAGCACACAATGTCACTCCATGGCTGGGTCCCTCAGCACTTGTGAAAGCCCCTTGTTTGCAGCCCTCTTGAAGTTGCTTGGTGCGCTCTGGCATAAAATAATTGTTTCTTAAGCTCCCATAAGGTGCATGAAGCTGCATTCTGAGCCCTGCACTAATGCAGAGACAGGAGCTGCGAGGCCAAATCCATTTGTGGCTTCTGTCAGGGCTCCATGGGCTCAGCCCGTGCAGGAGCTTTGCATGGCTTCTGTAAAAGAGGTGAGTGTTTGACTAAAATTAGCCAAATCCTCCAGAGCCTAATGGAGCTCTTATGGGTTCTGGCAACTTAACCCAATGTTTAATTTGCACTAATCTAGCCAAGGCTGCAGAAGCATGAAATACACTCTACAGAGAGAGCACTGCTCTTTGAAGTTAGTGGCTTAATTCCCATTGTCTCTGATGGGAGCAGGACTGGGGTTTATGTGGCATTTACTCCTGGTATTGTAGACAGAAATCTTTTAAAATATGAATTAATTTGGCTTGTGTTCGGGGACATTCCAGTCTTCTGAATTTACTGAAATCTTGTTAACTGGCAGGCAAACCTGCACTTGTGGGATCCACGGAGTGTCCGTGCAGATATCAGGGGCTGTGAGAAGTGCACATTTCACTCCTGAGGTGTGTGCAGATCTGTAACTAGCCAGCACAGAACAGGGGAAAAGAAAAGATGAAGGGAACTAAATGATCTTTAAGGTCCCTTCCAAGCCTATCTATTTCATCCATGAACACAGCCCTTTCTGCACAGCGTGCAATCAAGTACCACAGAGCCCAACCTCTTCTGTCTTAGGGGGATTCTCGAAGTACCAGCAATTCCAAATGGATTTTTTGATTATTTGTGTTCACCTGGCTGTTCTGGGACGTGGCAGCTGGGGGTTCAGTCAGCTTTGCAGGGTCCACAGCTGGCAGAGGGGCTGTGGCAACTGGGAGGTGCTGGTGGAGCACTCCAGCGTGCAATTCCTCAGCCAGAGATAAGTGACTGCTTCAGTTTATCCTTTTGACAAGAGCAGAGGCTTCTCTATTTTAGACAGTCACAAAAGGTGAGCACGCAGTGTTTAGGGGGAAGGCAGCTCAAGCAGTGATCTGGGCACAGAGAAATAGGGAAAAAGGAAGGGAAAAATGTCTTTGAAATGATCCCACTTAGCCGGCTAGTAAGTGTTACATGGCACGAACCCAAATTGATATGCTGCCTTCACAACACTTTGATTCACTCCTGCAGCCAGGTGCTGAGAGTGACTGTAATAACACAGGGTGTTTCAGCAGAGCAGCACGTAGGGGAGCAGACAGGCAAGACAGCAGGCAGAAAGCAGCTGTCTGCTGTGCAGGCAAGGCAGGCACTTCAAAGGGAGGAAATCCTTCTGAGGAACTCATTGTCAGAAGATACACAAGAGCTCCCAGTGATATTAATGCCCACTGTTACTGCTCCTACCAAAAGGAGTTTTTGTCCTGTGAGATGACTTTCCCCACGATGGGGTGACAAGCAGTCCCTGAGCCTTTTGTTTCATTCCAGCTCCTTGCACATTCCCTGCTTTTCTGGCCGATGCTCACTGCTGCTCTGACGAGTTCAAAGCGGCAGAGCCACTACCCTCCTTTTACAGGAGCAGAGACACACAAAGAGTTTATTTCAGTCCTAGGAAGCACCACAGATTCCCACACTTTTATTCTCCCCCTGAATCCATCAGCAAGCTCAAACATCCAGCAGGACTGTGTTTAAAGAAGAGGGACTGCTGTTCCCTTTCTGCATCCCCTCTCTCTCTGCCAGCAGCCTGCTGCTGAAGGGATCACCGCTGGCTTTAGAGGCAATTTCCACAGCCTGTTTCCTCCAGGCTACGCTGTGACACACAGGTGTCATCCCTTCCTGTCTCCAGCATTTACCAGAACAGCTCTCATGTCACAGCTGCCTTTCTTACACTTCAGGTACAGCTCGAGGCAGGTGGAGCAAAATCGACACAGAAAAATCCTGAAGCTCCTCTTTTTCTTGGCTCTCAGTGCTCACCTGGCATCAGGAGGGTGCTGTGGAAAGGGGGGAGGCAAAATCTCGCTGAGGAAAATGCTGGAGAGAGGTGATAGGGGAGAATGTTGATATGTCAGCCCCACTCTCTGGTACAACCACCCTTGCACCGAGAAAATTGGTTTGTGTTTGATTCTGCTGAGGTAGCAAAGCAAAACAGCAAGTCAGTTTGGGAGAGAAGATGGAAAAAAGAGAAGTGACCTCATTTATTAACCCCAGAAGAGACAGGACTCCATTAGCCAAACCTGTAACCAAACCTGTAGGTGAATCAATTTATTTCTTACACCCTTATCTTGATTTTGTACTCCCACCATCTGGATTTGCACACACTGTAAACACCCATGGTGCTCAGATTCCCTTGGAGCACTTCATGTGAAAATCAAGGATTTGGGACAAGATCCCAGGCTGTTCCCTTAAATCCTCTCAGGTGATCCATGATGGATAAAACCTGCATGGCAGGCAGTGATTATTTAGCTGTGTTTGCCTATTCTGATGCAGTTATTGTATCTCAAAGCATTTAAAGAAATTAAGTCACTTATCAAAGAATATCTGGGGTGATTCTAACTACAGGAGAAACCCTTTAAGGGGCAGACTGCATAAGAGGATGTTGTAGTCTAGATTCAAAGGCACAAAAAGAACAGAAATAAAAGGAATAACCTGCAAAATGAAAATGTCATGAATAAAAAAGGTTATTCACTAGATCATCGTTGTATTTCATCTTTAAAACATTTAATCTTTAGATCACGTTTTCCACATTAAAATATTAGGGCTTGGGATCTCTCTGAGTTCTCCTCATACACATTTTAATTAGTTTGGTGTAGAGTTCTATAAAAAATTAGAGCACTTTAGGGTTTCTGGTTTCAGCCCCAAAGGAATGGGGTTGTTCCAGCATCAGATTAACCCCATGGAAGGCATTAGGGCAAATCAGCCCTTTTCTCTTCCATTTTTATCAAAACAACAAGTTTCTTTTGAGATTTAAGAATAAACTTCAGAGGGAGAAAATATAACATAGACCTGATCCTGATCCAATTTTAATGGCAGTGTCTTGCTACCCTGTGCTTCCATGTTTGGCATAAACACCTCCTCTCTGCACAGTGAGACTCCTGGTTAACAAACCTGACCCAAAATGCTTTCCAAAGAATGCAGCTGAAATATCCCAACACCTGAATTCTACTTGGAAAGGGCAGTTTGGGGTCCACCAAAACTAAAGTCTACTGATTACAGAAAATACATCATCACCTCCATCATCCCAATTAATGGCCAGACACAGACACTCCAAATCTCCCATTTCTGAGCCCCGTGATCCCTCCTGTGTGACTCTAAAGGCTGCTGGCCTGTGCAATTGCTGTGCACTAAGTGTGCAGTGCTTCTGGGCAGTAGGACCAACTTTGTCTTGGTATAAAATGAGCCCAGGAATGCCTTGGATGTTGTTATAAAGCAGGAGGAGGGTGGCTGTGCTGTGGCCCACCCCAGGCACAGGGCTGGGCACCTGGGGGAAACTGCAGGCTCACAGCAAGCACCAGGGACAACCTCTGAGGATTGTTTCATGGCAATATTTACTGCTGCAAAGAGGCTCAGCCACGCTGGGGGACTCTCCCAACTGAGATCATTTAGTGCTGCAGGTGAAAGAGACAGTTTGGTGAGGGGTTTATTGGTTTAAAACTTTAATATCAGGGAAGAACCATTTTTCCTTCAGGAGTGGGGTCTTGTGTCTCCCTTTGTGTGGGAGGGACATTCCACCTGGGGAAAGGAGCAGTGGGGGCTGTGACAGGGGCAGGGAGGAGTCCTGGGAAGGGAAGGAGCTGCAGAGGAGCTGATTCAGGGCCAGGGAGGAGCATCCCATCCCATCCCATCCCATCCCATCCCATCCCATCCCATCCCATCCCATCCCATCCCATCCCATCCCATCCCATCCCATCCCATCCATCCCATCCCATCCCATCCCATCCCATCCCATCCCATCCCATCCCATCCCATCCCATCCCATCCCATCCCTGCCAGGTGTCCTGGCTGGGTGGATGGAACATGCACATCACAGGGAAATCCAGTTCTCCCTTTCAAGATGCACTCCAAAACAAAACGAAACATATTCCTCCCATATTCTTTATTTTCTTTATATATAATCCTCTGATGGCACAGGTCTGCCTGATCACTTTAGGGAGCTGATTTTGAGTACCATTAAGACAGACTGGGACACCAAAAACTTATTGGTGATTAATTTTTTTTCAATATTTAGGTTGCTTTCACATGTACAAATTCAATAATCCCTATATTTATTGCACTGACTGCGTCAAATATTCTGACTGCTTCCCTCAACAACCCCTCCCAGAACCTAGGTATTCTTTAAATAACCCTACAGGTTTTGTCTGTCACTTAAGAGCAGGAAAGGAACCTTCTTTAGGAGATTAGTGTTTAATCCTTCCCCAGTTAAATCCACTGAAATGGTAAATATCTCATAGAGGTTTGCTTACCTGTGCTTGAATAGAGACACAGATCTCTGCCATTGATCTGCCCTGGTTGTGTGACCCCAAGGAGTTCAGAAATATTCCTGCAAGCCCATCTATTTACAAGGAAGTCAAGTTTTCTAAATGCCTCTTAGCTCTGATTTGTTGTTTTTTTTTTTTTTTTTTTTTTTGTATTATTTTATTATTTTATTTTATTTTATTTTATCTTATTTTATGCCTTCATCACTTTATTTATTTATTTATGCCTTTATCACTCCTGACAGGTACTGTGTGGCACAGCAGAGAACAAATTCCCAAATCCATACGTTGTGTGCGGTCTCCATGGCACCTCCAGCCCTACCAATGGACCTGCAAAGCACATTTTAGCCAGCACATGACAGCTTCCATTGGCCTTGCATTGAGCCAAAGTTCCCAAATGGGGCCATCTGGGTGGTGTTATCAGCCCCAACCCAATCCCAGCTCCAAATGGTCACAGGGACTTGTTCATAATCAGTCAGGCGGATGAAAAAAATCCTCTTGAGGAGGTTTCTGGTGTCGAGATGACCCTGAGGTGTTAGAAAATCTCTTTTTCCCAGCCCCATGACCAAAGAAGAAGTTGACATTCCTCAGCTCTCCTTCTCAAGGTGGTTTATTTTCCCTTATCTATTCCATTTTTTCTCTGACCCACTGAGACCTGTCCGGCAGGTCGGTTCATGGCACACTGACACCCTCAGGGGGTGGTGTTATCTTTTTATACTAAAACCCATGTGTACTTTATTTACAATAATTTTCCAATACCTATCACCTATGTTAGACAGTCTGTCTCTACTCTAAACCAATCTGTAAGTGTCACCATCACAGCAGAAGATGGAGGCCAAGAAGAAGAAGAAGGAGAAAGACAGAACACACCCAGATTCCTCCATCTTGTCCCCTAAACCCCCATTCTAAATCTCCAAAATTCTACTTTTCCACCCTGTGATAAATTCACTATCATTCTACTCAAACCCCTGTGGCTTGTAACTCCTCACACAAAGTTGGGAATTGTTTCCATGGGCTAAAATCAAAGGCACAGGTGTCTTTGACTCTGTGCCAAGGTCTCTGAGCCCCCTGCCAGGGTCTCGAGTCCTCCAGGGCAGCCAGAGCAATGTCTTGGGTTCTGACATCCTCTTGTAAATTTTCTTTAAGTTAATGCAAATAATCAATTTGGAAATCACAATACTCGTAATACTTAACCAAGTAACAGATTATATAATTCACAAGAATTAACATCTCATGAATATGATCAGCATGCCTGGCAGCAGTTATGTTCAGAAACATGTGGTGTAGAAAATTTAGGTCTGAAATATCCTTGGCTGTCTCAGACCCTCTTAAGAGGATGCCACAATACCCTGGAATGTGTGATGATGTTGTAGAAGTTTCCCTTAATTGGACAATCTGAGAATGTCAGTGATTGTCACCAATATTGTCCCTGCTTGGTGTCACTGAGAGCCACAAGGAACAGAAATGCAGAGAGATTCAGCCATCCCTCCACTGCCAGCCTGGCTACATTACTGTGATTCCACCTGGCAAATCAGTTACTCATCAATTAGGCCTTTTCAAGGTTTGGGAAACACTCCCCACCCCTGTTGTTTTCCTTCCTGCTTAGGAGGGGGGACAGCCATTGGCTTGCAGGGAGGTTTTAGGCAGAGAAAAAATATCTTGCTCTGTATTTTTCTAATAAAATTACAGGCTTTGTAATCAATGAATGTTCAAAAGCTGGAAAGAAAAAGATGTTTTGATCTGTTGAAACTTATGGAATTATATACATTACTTAGAGTTGTGTGCAGAAATGGCACTTGGCTATTTCATGTTTTTCTGGAAAAATAAGTGAGGGACTGGACTCCTAATTCTAGATTTATTTAGTTATTTAGTTATCCTATTTATCCTACTGGACCTATTAAAAGAGGATGTCATAAGAATATTTCCTTCAGTCCTCAATTTCTACAGGAAAATGATCACGTGCTCTAAGCACCATGCCAAACACATTGACATTTAATGTGAAACTTTCCCCAAAACTTTTAATTAAATCCTTTTTTTTAATCTGAAATTTTATACCAAACTGTTTCAGTATGTTGCTTAAATGAGTAACAGAATTCAACATATATCACCAGTAGGCTGAGTGTATTGCTTAAGAGCCTCTTGGAGGACTTTAATTCAAATAAAGCTTTTCTGAATTTTCTATTGCATAGAAATTCTCAGAAGGCATCTACTGGAGCTGCAGTAAAAGATAAATTCAGTGCTCTTCAACTGAGCCAGGGTACTTGAGTTGGTCAGTACAGAAAGCAAAAAAGATGGGAAAGTTGGAGGAGCACATGACATTTCTGAAATTACTCTCTCAAATGTAGCTGTCCTGGAAAGGTAAACACTTCATTGTTGGAATACAGAGATGCTGGGATTCAGTCTGCTGCCTGCCATCTGTTTTCTTAAAAACCCAAAAAATCTTAATAAAGCATTTCCATTATTAATTACAGCCTTGAATTTGCAAACAAAAATGTTCTGAATAGTGAAGTTTCTCACAAAACTTCTGGGAAATCCCCATGTCCTCCCTCAGATATTCTTCCCAATGCCCAGCACTTTGCAGATTTAGTATTAAGTGATCAAACAGCAGCCCAGAGCCATTCAAGGTAATTGAAATCCAGGATTTGGGGCCAGGTGTACGAAGATGTTCAAACTAATTATTTAATAATTGGAAACAATAACCAGTGTAGTTAAATCTCTTGCTGATTTTCTAATGTTTATTAATTTAGGCACCTGTGTCTTCTGCACCACTTTCTTTCGAAATGCTTATGAGGATATGCACAGCATATCAATTGAAAATGGATGTGATTAACTCCATACCTACTCTAGGCTCTTAAGTGATTAGAAGATTATTTTAATTGTTATATAGATTTCCTTCTTGTGAGTCTGCTTATTGAATAGTTGTTTAAATTCCTAGATAGATGTCAAGGTGAAGAATTTTCATTAAACGCTCACTCCACCATTTTCCCTGACATTTTTTAATGATCTGATAGAGGAAGAGCCACAGCAAATATTTTCTTAAAAATTAGGCAAATGCAACACTCAGAAATAGTTAAATAAATGAAAAGAAACATCAACACCTGCCCTTATCAGCAGGAAAATCACAGCTCTTTCACTGGAGTGATTTTACTTCAGTCCATGGTTTATGCAAACTGCACTGAAGGACCATTTGAAAGAAAGAGGGTTATAAACACTAAGAAAAATCAGCAACATAATGTATTCTAAATCAGTCTGTGTCTTCTTTCCAAGGGCTTTGTGTGTTAGAGCAGATGTTGCACCCTACCCTTGCTTCACTTAGCTATGTGTATTATTTTAATTACCCTCTATACCTTCAAGGCAATTCCCATTATATTATTTTATTTTGCTAATGCACCTGCTTAAAGAAAGAAGACTAGAGGCAGAGCCTTTACTCAGGAAAGGGTGAACTGGCAGTAAGATTAGGCTTCCTGGTGTCATTTTCTGTTTCATTTTTTCCCCATTCCCTTCACTGTGACTAAATAATAACAACTGGAAGGAATAATTTTACAAGAGGGAGTTATATGTTATTTTTATTTGGTCCCAATACTGCTAATTAACAGCAGATATGAAAGGTCCTGCAAAGGTTTTGAAAATACAACAAAATCTGGTAAAGCCTTCTCTTCTTCTTTTGCAAACAGCGTTCTTGTAGCAGAATCAAATGGGCTGCTTTAGCCTGAAAGTCAGAGAAAAGAAGTACGAATACGGCAGAATAACAACACGATTTATCAGCGTGAAGGGAATAAATGGACAGTATTAACTGTATCATTCCAGCAGTCTGCCCAGCAGTCCTAATGCCTTAACAGAATGTGTGAAGGGAAATGAAATGGCAGCATGATTACACTGATTACAGTGGTTGCAAAGATGGGAGGCTACAGTCATGCTTCGGTGGGGCTGTAATTATACTTCAAGGAAATGCTGTGTGCAGCCCGCTCCACTCTTGGAGTGTCCCTGCTGTTTGTCTCCTCTTATTTGGTTCTTAGGTCCTGTAGATACTTGCTCGTAGGTGTAACCCTTTGTTTTGGCACTGGGAAAAAAACCACTTTTCATGCTTATCAGTGTATTTGGGTACAAACTCTCCCAGCTCCTCTATGCTGCTGCAGAAGTGCCAACAAATAACAGGATTCACTGTGATTTAATACTATTTCTAATTTCTTACAAAATAAACCTCTGAGCTCTCATGAAATGAGGTGGTAAAGAGTGAAGGGAGTATGGCTGCTCAGTATCAAACAGTTCTCTTCTCCTCCTCTCCCCTAGGTATTAGTCCTGAACAGAAGAAACCCAAAGCTTTGTGATTTGTCTTTGATTAGTGCTGCCTCACGCTGCAAGCAGTACTTCAGGAAGAAAGATGGATTTGTTGCTGTTGTTTCTCACTTCCCATTGGCAAAGCGTGGCAGCACCTAGCCTAGAGCTGGCCATTATATTTCATTTAAGAAAAGGTATTGAAAAGGAAAATACATTTTGATGTGTCTGCATTTTGTCTATAATTCAAAGGCACTGACATTTTACAGCAGCTTTTTTTCTTCTTCTCCCTTCAGATAACGATGGGACACCAAGGCAGAACACAGAGGCAGGATGGGGTGGTGTCTGGGGGTGCTGTCGTGTCTTCTGCCTTCCTACAGATAGCTGTTCCCCTCCCTGGCTGGACGCTGGTGTGTGGTTCCTCACTTTGCCAGCCTGTGATTTACAGGACTTGCTCTGTATGCCACAGCTGAGCACAGCTCTGAGCACCCTGGGTGTGGACAGACCTCCTCTAAGCGTGGCTCAGCCCCAGGCTCAAAGTGCTCTGTAGAGCAAACAGCAAAGGCCGAATCATTCCAAAAATCTATTTATTTGTTCCTTACCAAGCAAAATAAAACCTTTAGCTCTGCTCTCCATGAGGCTGAAGTGCTGCTAGGAAAAAGAACTGAGGTTGTTGTCATAGAGAAAAGGATGTTAGCAATGCTGAAAGCAGAAAAGGGATGAAGAATTGAAAAACCAAGGAAAATCCAGGATTTTGTTGTGGCTTTGAATCTTTGAAGAGATTCAGGAACCAGCAACAGAAGTTGAGAAGCAATCAAGTTGTTTCAAGGGGGAGATGGAACAACCACAGCACTGGAGTCTCTTTGGCCTTTAGTGGGAGAAATAGCTACTCACTTTTCATAGTTTATGAAGGGTTATTAAACCTTATCAAAAACACAACAGAAAACTGAATAGAGAAAAAGGTTACGGCGCTGGGAGCATAAGATTTTCCCCGCCATGTGCTCGGGCCCCCTCACAATGGAGGTTTTACCCTTTTTAACACTTTAACCCTCCCAAAGTTCTGTCCATCAACCCCTTCTTTGCTGTCCAGGGGTGGAGATCTCTTCCTCAAATCCTGACTGGAGCTCAGGTGTTCCATAATGACGAGCCAGCCCTCCCAGATGTCCCAACTCCAGCTGTCCCTTGATAACCATGTGAGAGGGTAAAACATAATTATAAATCTATAAAACTTTTCTTAACCTATAAACATGATATTTGTCTATTAATTGTGAGAGTCAGTCGTCACATTACTCATCTATCACACTTGGATCCATCCACTTCTGGTAACTTCCCTGCTCCTGAAGCCTTGGGCCCCTTTCTGTGCATGGCTGTGTGCTCATCTTCCACAGCCCTGCAGGTCACACTGCATTCTGTATAGCCAATATCCTCAGTCAAACCAGGCTGAGCCAAACCCAACTCTCCACCTTTCTGAGAGGGGAGCTGAGCATGGCACAACTGGAAGTTGCCGTGTGCTTGTCAGACACGGTGATATATGGAGGTAATTGCTGCTGCCTGCGTTTAATTACAGTATTGTAATTAGCAGGTTGCAAGAGCAGATGCAGAGGGTCTTTTCACAGAGCAGACTCTGATAGGCCAGGAAAAGAGTCTCAAGAAGAAAAGGGCAGAGCAATGTCACATTGTAATGCAGCTCTTTGTGCCTGGAGAAGAGGGTTAATTAGCTGATTGCTCCACTCTTCATCTTCATTTCTTAAGGTGGAGGAAACTTGGTAGGAAGGAGATTAATTTATCTTCATGAATTTTTAGAATTGGCACATAGCACTAAACCTTTGTTCAGCTCAGCATCGTGGCTTGGGCTCGGTGCTGGGCAGGGACCACGGCGAAGGAACAAAAACTGTGAAATCCTCATCCTCCCAGGGAAAAGGGGAGCAAGAGCTCCAATCTTGGAGTGGAGCTCACCATGGCAACTGGAGCTCCTCTGGGGGAGCAGGGCTGGCTCCGGGTTAATGCTGCTTGCAGGGCTGCAGCTCACCTGTGCTTCCCCACACCTGTTCAAGGCTTCAGCCCGCGCTGAGTCCCCGGGCAGCAAAGGCCACCAGGGGACAGCGGGGTCTGGAGGTCACTCAGGTTCAGAGCTGGGTGACAGGGAAACCGTGTGGCTGCCTGCTGACAGGCAAGGGGGCTTGTACACCAGATGGGATGCCTTTCAAATCCTTTAAGGGATCTGTGGTTGGGTGTCTGTGGGAAAGGGAGCACAGCGCTGCTTATGCAGCAAAGCACATCAAACTTACCCTCTGTAGTTCAGGGGTTGTTTCTTTTGCTTTCATACACAAAAAGCACCAAACTTTTTTTGTTTCTTTTTTCCTATTAAAAAACTTCACATTTTCACAGAATTCACAGAATGACCAGGTTGGAAGAGACCTCCAGGATCATTGAGTCCAAGCCAGCCCCAACACCTCAACTGAACCCTGGCACCCAGTGCCACATCCAGGCTTTGTTAAACACATCCAGGGATGGGGACTCCACCACCTCCCTGGGCAGCCATTCCAGAACTTTATCACCCTTTCCATGAAAAACTTTTTCCTGATATGCAACCTGTATTTCCCTTGAGGCTGTGTGCTCTGGTTGTGTCAGTGCTGCTGGAGAAAGAGCCCAGCCCCAGCTGAGCACAGGCACCTTTCAGGGAGTTCTAGAGAGTGATAAGGTCACCCCTGAGTCTCCATTTTGTTGTGGTTTTTAACTTATCCCACTGAAATATTAGATCCTGGCATTCATATTTATTAAAGTTATCTGCTAGGGGGATAGAAGGGCATAGTCTCTCTAAATGTGCTTGCAGTAGTCAGTACAAATTGCACATTTAATTATTGTGTACTTAAAATCTGATAATCACAGAAAATCAAATACACAGCCTGGTTGATTTAGAAAGTATTTTTAATAGGGCACTATTAAATTATAGAGTTAAACATTATTAGATATATTTATTCATGAGAGATAATTTGATATGTAACAAAATAAGCCAATACATGGTGTAACCTCTTGCAGTCTAATTTTCATGGATGAGCTCTTGCATATTTAATATCCTTTGAGGATATATTTTAACCTAGACTAATTACTACTTTCCTCTTATTTCTGTTCGGTTTGACATCGACATTTGGCTAAAATAATGTAATATTGTTATTATGGAGCAAATTAAGTAAATCTGGCTTATTTAATTTAGAGCCATTGTTGATACTGTAAATGGCCTGATGTAGGTTATGACAACAAACATTGTAGGCAAACAAAACCAGCTAAATTCTCTACACTGAGCCCACATTGCAAGATGAATACCATCAGGAATATTTTCTGATCTATAGAGCTGTTCTATAATATCTGTTTCTAATCTCATTGTGGCAATTTTATAAAGAGGAGTAAAGTAAGAGATTAATGGTGATATAAGTTATTCTTACTGTATTAAGACAATTTAGCTTAAAAGCCTATCAGGCTAGCTGGGGACCTGGTCAGAAACTTCCCATAGACAGAACACCTGAGCACAGAGATTTTGTACTTGAAAGTAGGTTAATTAATTAATTGAGAACCCATGTCATGGCTTTGATATATACATTAATGTCTGAGAAAAATTTTAATTAGATGTTTTAATTTTGTGCTCAGTGACATCTTAATAAAATGCACTGATAGGTCAGGTTATGTGTTTGTACATTTTGGGATAATGCCAGCAGTGTCAGCTGGCTTTAGCAGATCAGCTTTGCTTTGCTTGGCTCATCAGCCAAACTTCTTGCTACGTTTTGCTTTCTTTGATCCATGAGTTTTTAGCATGCTAAAGTTTTAATAAGTCTGTCTTGTATGGAAATATTTTTTAAAACTATGCATTTTGAAACATAGAGGCGGGTTACATTGATGTAACTTTTCATTGCATTTGATTTTTAAAGTTACAATAAATGCTATGGGCGGAAGGTTTTGTAGGTGAGTAGTACAATACAATAGCTCATCTTTGTCCTGAGCCAGTATTGATTTGTAAAAACTGAAATTCTCGGTGTCTTTTGGGAGGCTAAAGCCCCTTTGTACGTGCTGCACCAACTAAAGGCACTAATGATTTTGACTGCACACAGATCCTTTATGTTTTTCAGCCTTTTAATTTTTTCACCTGTAAATCAACTAAGCTTCAAAATAAGAAAACTTTTGTTCACTGAAAAAGAAAACATCTTTTTAAAAAAATCTTTTTTAAAAACCTCATGTATTGGTTACATAAATATCTCCTCATTAACACCAGCAGCTGCATAAATCAGCTTCATATGTTAAAGTGAAGAACCTTTCCCTAAAACCTAGAAAGCATTTGCTAAAACATCCCAGAACCTCTCTGCAGAGGAGGGGGCTGAGCCTTTGGTGCCTCTCAGGCAGGAGCATCTCCATGTGAGCCCAGCTGGCTCAGAGCAATGCACTGATACCAACACCAAATCATTTTCCCCCTCTATCAGCTACGGAGAAAGCAAAATTGCTTCTAATCAAAAGCACGGCCCTCCCTTTGCAATTGTTTGCTCAAGTATTTTTCTGACTGGTCTGCTTGTTGGGCAAATGTGCAAGGAAATGGAAAACATAATCTTTCAACATGAGAGAATGCCAATGCACTGTGAAGAACTGTTTCTAGCTCACTTCTCCTCTCATGTGGATTTACACTGCTGCTAATTGCCTAAAATTGGCTACCAGGTTGGCTTCAATTTGTTTGATGATGCACGTCCTGGTGTCTGGGAACGCCCAGCAACATGTCAGGGGCAGGATTTACTAAACCAAAGGCTTCTCTGTGACTAAATTAAATAATGTATTAGCAGCACATCAAAGTTTTAGAAAGTATGCATGGCTCTGTTTTAGTTCCCTGCAGCCTTGTCCAAAGTGCATCCACTCCTGCTTCCCAAAACATCTCAGCTGGTGAAGCTGGGTGGAGTTTGGAGCGGCCTGGGATGGTGGAAGGTGTCCCTGCCCATGGCAGAGTGATCTGTAAGGTTTCCTGCAACCCAAACCATCCTGTGATTCCATGATTCTGCACACACTTCATTCAGTGGGCATTTTTGGGACCATATAATCAGCCACTAAAGACAAAGACCCAAATGTTAGAATACTGGTTACTAAAGACTGGAAAAGTACTGGGCCCAGCCTAATCTAGTTTTTGTACCTGCAAAAACACTGTGTCCTTGGGCATAGCTGTAGTACTATAACAAGTAGTGAAAGAGACATGAGAAAAGAGAGACGTAACCTCTGGAGAATGGGGAAGAGCTGATGTTGTGGGTGGCCAATGGACAGTTTAGATTACAGAATATTCATGAGTTTATCGCTGCTGTAGATAAATGTCTAGTTCTCTAATGAATAAACTGAAGCTTGCTGTTCACTCATATCGAGTGCCTCAAGTTCTTCCCTGCACCGAGACAAATGGCTGTAACAAAGAGAGTTCTCCCTGCATCCGCAACACCCAAAGAATATTGCACCTCATTTTGCTGACAGCTCCCACAAAGCGTCATCAAAATCTGGGGACGTTTGGTAACCTTTTCTTGTGGGCACTTGGCACCTGGGTTTATGAATTAGTGCACTTAGCAAGTAGTTTTTTTCTCTTATCTACTAAAAATAACAACATGAACTCTAAGAGGTTGTCAACGTATTACTTCCCAAGGGAGAATTTTGCTCTTCTCTCTCATTTATCTAGGCATGTGTAGAGGCTTTTGACCCATTTAGCATAGATAAATGACCCATGATGTGAAATTTCCCAACAGTTTAATAATGCATTTAACTCAAAGTGACACTTGCTTGCAGCTGCCTTAAAGCAGTTTCCAGGCTATATATGTCTCTTTGAAATGATGTATGACAAGTAGGAAAGCTTCCTTGATAGAACCCCAAATCCCATGGGCAAGTAACAAGAAAATCCTTTTTAGATTGCCAGCAGCAAATTTATACTTCGCAAGTCTTTATTTAATTTTATCTGTTTTTCAATATAATTTATGGTTATGACCATTAGTCTAAAGCTCACAGTAACTTCTACACAAATTATTTTTTTTATTCCCTGTAATGCATTGTAAAGGCTTTTATTGATCCCAATTTTTCCCAGCGTACCAGAAGTAAACCCCTTGTCTTACCACAGAAAATGTTTTTGTAATCCTTGCACTAACTTAGCTGTATCAAAATTCTTTAACTTCTGAGCCCTGGGTAGTGAAACAGAGAACTACAGCCTGTGTATGTTCAAAATCAGAAACTTTCCTAAGAAAGCTCCCTTATGTGTTTGAAAACACAAGTCTGAATGATAGCTCTTAATTTTTGCTTGCATAGATTTAGAGCAGTCAGTGTTGAGCGTGTGGAAAGGTTTTTATTAAATCTGCTTCTGGTTTAGTGAGCAATTTCCCATGATACATGTCATACTAAAAGCAAGAAAGATTTAAGAAAGCAAGAAATTAGCATTAGACTTGAGGAGACAAACACTTCTAAGTAGACAATCAAATTTATTATTTAATCACATTTATTTCCAGTATTAAAATAGAAGTCAAGTAAGTGAAGCTAGACTCTGTTGGGTCCTGAATCATTTAGCACAGATAAATGGGGTGGGTTACCAAAGTCTGCAAACAGAAAACATGGATCCAAATAAGAAAAAAACCACAAAATCAAAACCCAAACAAACCCAGAAAAATAAACTTGAAAGAGCCCTGTCCACAAGGAAAGGTTAATGTGGGCAGAGGAAGAAGACAAAAAACCCAAGCAGATGATTAGAAGAGAAGCAGAGAGTTCACAGGATGTTTGTACCCCAGACTCTGATCATTTTCCAGCTCTGTACGTCCCTCTGGCCTCCAGCCCTCACCCCTCTTGTGTTTCTCATCCACAGTGACATTCCCCTCACTTTCCTTCCCTTGCAGACCCAGCCAGGCCCAGCCAGCTTTGGAACTGTTTGTACAGAGAATTTGGCTCTGGCCCACGATTTGTAACACAGGTATGAAACCAGGGGATGTGGAATTTTACTCCAGCCTGCAAAATGCCAGAGGAGCAATATCCCAGCAAGGAGCTGCTGCACAAAGCTGTGCTGCCTCCTGCTGCTTCCCTGCTCAGAGCAGTTTGAGCCCATCTCCTCTGCTCCGTTTCAGGGCAAAGCCAAAGAAGCCACCTTAAACCACAGAGGGCCTTTGATCTGGGTCTGAACAGGGCTCATGCTGGAGCTCTCTGGGGAGCAGCTGGCTGGAGTTTATTCCAAGAGGGGTGTGTGTCACCCTGGGTTTTATTTAGTCTAAGCCTTCTGATGTTGACATTCTTGTGAGGAACCTTCTCACACATTTTCTGTAAACAGCTCATTGTTTTTCATTCCTTTATGGAGGAGGAGAGAGTTGATAGACTGTTGGTTTGACCAGTGTCATTGAAGAGGTGTCACTGTCACCCTCCAATCCACTGTCACCTTTGGACTGGTGAGTGTCCTCTCTTTGGTGGGTGGCTACAAGACTGCTTCTGTTAGAGGTGTGTCAGCCAAAGCGACCTTTCCATCACCTAGAGCAACAGGGAATTCCTCCTTAAAACAAACGACCTCTAAGGTGGTCAGAAACCCTACCCCATTGCTGATATGGGTTTTTTGTTCATAGAATCAGAGAATGCCCTGAGCTGGAAGGGAGCCACAGGGATCATGGATACAGCTCCTGTCCCTGCAGACCCCCAGCAATCCCCCCTGTGCATCCCTGGTGTCCAAACACCCCTGGAGCTCTGGCAGCCTCGGGGCCGTGCCCATTCCCTGGGAGCCTGGGCAGTGCTCAGCACCTCTGGGGGAAGCAGAACCTTTCCCTGATCTCCAACCTTTAATTCCCCTATTCAGAGAATAGGAAAATGGAAATATTCCCTATTCAGGGAACAAGATAGCACTTAGGAGTCTTATAGCAAAACCTCTTTTACTTTTCAACACAAACCACAGGTTGACTGGGAGAGGCTTGCAGAGACCCCAGCCTGGCCAAGGTCCCTGGCACCACCATCAGCACTAGCTCACCACCACCTTCACTAACATCAGCTCCCAGCTCCCTGAGCTTGACTGGCCCTGTGGAAGTTGATTGCATGGAGCCTCACCTTTGATACAGAGCAATTCTTCCTAGCTGGGGATGAGAGCAGCTTTTACAGAGTAAGCTTGGATAAGCTGCTGAAAGGGTGAAGCTGCTGAGTCCCCTGCACAAAGATAAGCACGAGGAACAGCACAAGCGAGGCAGGGAGCCTGTATCAAAGTTAATGAAGAAGGCACAGGGTCTAAGGAAAGGAGGAAATTCTTGCAGGAGTTTGGGCTGGCGTGAACTTGGAGAGATCAATTTGCTGCTGAACCGTTTGAGCTGAGTGCCAGAGTTCATTTTGAGAGAGAGCCACAAACCTGAGCTGGCTCAGCGAGCGCCTCAGATGGAGCTGACCTGAGGGGCTGAGGCTGCTCCTGCTGAGCTCTCAGCCTCCTCACACACCAACCAGCTCCACACTGCTGCTGGGCCATCCTCACACCGACCAGCTGCTGCTGGGCCATCAAAGGACCCCTCCTCACACACCAACCAGCTCCACGCTGGCGGGCTGTTGGGGAAGATGAAACAGGAAAGCCTTATAAATATGATTGCCTGGCAAGAGATTTTGAGAATATGGAAACTATAAGTGAGATTGAAATGAAAGCAAGCTTTGAGATCCCTCAGTTACTGAACAACTGGAAAACAATGGTGTGGCTGGCTGAAGGTGATCCCCTTTTGATGGAGCAACACCCTCTGCTTGCAGACAGCTCCAAGGGTCTGAGCAGACCCTACAGCTTGGCAGAAGGGGCCCAAAGAGGAGTTTTTAGGGTTTAAAATGTAACACAGTGTGGTAATGTAATGATTCTTGCAGGCTGTATGTAAATGCTATAGGATTTGTATCTTGTATTAAATTAGTTAGTGAGAATTAGAATATTCAGCACAGAAGAAGATTTATGGTATTGTAACGAGAACCTCAGTCTCTTTTACTCTTCCTTGCTTTCTCATCCTTTTTACCATGCTCTAGCCTTCTCTCTCTTTCCCACTCTCTTTACTTCCCTGTGTCTGGCATCTCCCAGCAGGGCCCTGCACCCAGGTCCTTGGCAATAAACCCCAAATTCCAAAACCTGGCTGCAGAGATCTCTGCTCTCCATCCATCCTGCTGTCCTACCCCCATCACTCCTACACTGGGCCATCAAAGGACGCACCTGCCAATTCCTCTGCTTTGCCAAATCTACAAAATGAACTGGTATTTACACTTGAGCTTCCTTTGCCTAACTACAGATTCATAAATATGAATTGATTTGAAGGACTTTGTTACAACATTTCTTGTTATAGTTGCCTCCTCCAGCCGGGTCTCATAAACTCTTGGAGATCTATATCACACCCAAGACAGCTCAGCTACCTTAGAAGGCATAAAATCTGTTGCAGTGCTGGAAACAAAAAGGTTTATTGAAAGGCAAAATAACAAAACTCTTTACAGAGAAAAACCGAGCCAGGTGCAAGAGGTTCTTGCTCCTGGTAAAACACCCCACAAAAGCCATTGGTTTCTTTGTTCTCTTCTTTTTCTAGTAAATTGCTCAGGTGGGACTTTTTGCCTTCTGTCCAATTGGCTATCCTTAAGTTTGAGGTGAAGTCCCCCAAGGTCCCATGAGATGTCTTTTCACCAAATCCAGGAGAGAAACTTCTGTGCTTCTTTCCTTTTTGAGGGGACAAAGGATAGTTTTGTCACTCCATTAACAGGGGGTACATTCTTATAATTTCTCACCAATAATTTCTGGTTTTAAATATTTGTGCCCACACACTTCTCCCCAACTAAATAAAATCAACCCTCCCAAAGAATATTTTTGCAAGCTGCTTCTCTAAAGTGCGAGTTTATTTGATTTAAGCTTCTTTGCCTATCATTCTTAATGAATAATTATTCAGTATTTCAAACTGAAACAGATAGCTTCATTTAGTATGATTAATGCTGATGTGCCACATCATTTGCATAATTACAAAATATAATAAAATAAATTCCAAATGTGAATCTTTCTAACTTGTGTTACCAAAGGCCTGAAAAGAGACATTATGTTTTAAAGTTATCTCTAGACACAGTTATAAAGTTCTGTGACTAAAATTGAAAGGTAAAATTTTTTTTTCACTACGCATTACAAGATGTTGCCAAAATAAAAGTTATATCTCTGAGACAGAGACAAGTAATCTACTGAAAGCATGTGGCTGCTGAAACAGATATTCTTTCCCTACTTTTAAAGATTTGGAGCTGCTTTTAGTGAAAATTAACTGAGATTCTTCATGGAAACAGCATTTGGCCTTTTAAGATACATGGAATTTTTTTTTTTTTTTTTTTTTTTTTTTTGCTGTAAAGCTTTAACGAACTCCATTTCTTTTGCAGATTTTGGGTGGTTTTTACTGCTTTTAGGAGAAGTCTCACTGTCTGTTCTTCAAGGCAGTTACTTCCATGGACTAAGGAAGGCACAGTAAACAAATGCAGCCTTTGGTGGGGTGTACATTTAATAGCCTTTTCCTGAATGTATTGTTCTGATTTTTGGATAAAGGGATGTTCCATCAGAGTGATTGGTACTGAGAATAACTTCCTGCATCTTACCTTATAGGAGATGCATTGAAAACAGGTGATATTGCTCATACCTCCAAATAAATCAGAGAAAACAGCTTTTATTAGGACCTGTCAGGAATAAAAAAGGCTGAGGAAATACTGTCTGAACAATCAAAGCATTGAGGAAATTCTGTGTTCCTGAGGCTGCTTGTTGGGTTTTTGCTTAGACAGGTCCTGAAATCAATACAGTCATTTAGGCAGTAATTAGCCAATAATTTTTATAAGGAAGTGGTAAAAAGGACCTCAAATGTGAGGGGGTTCATCAGTGAACAAGTGAATTAATGGCCATAGCAGGAGAGGGCAAAAGCAAGCCCAGTTCTGGGAATATGTGCAGGTAGGTAATAAACGTAAGCAGAATGCAGCTGATTTATTCCTGCCTTGAAAAACGACTCAGTGTCCTTTCACCCCAGCTCTGGTGCCAGTCAGATCACAGGGAATCTTTCATATTTCTTTCTGTAGATGAAGTGACATCTCCAGACTGTCAATTTGCCCTTTCCAGTACCATTTAAAGATATAACATTATTTTGGCTTGCCAACATCCAGACCACAGAGCCCCTCAGCCTCCTGCAATAAGGAATACTTGATTTTTTCCAAGCGATTCTGTCTGAATTAATTAGCTGATATTTCCTTGGTTAACATCTTGAAGAATTCAGAGAGGCAGTTGGTGTTTGTACATATGTGACCTTGCACAGGGAGAGGGACTCTGTGTAACACTCTGGCAGGGCTCATACACAGTCCTGATCATTGCACCTAAAGTGGAAGGGATAATTCCAGCCCGCTTCAGAATGAAGCACATGGCAAACAAAGCAGGCTCGTGCACAGGCTGGTGGATAAGGCTCCATATGCTATTTAGAAAAGAAGATATACAAGGAGGTACAAGACAGAGCTGACTGAATTACAGCGGGAAGGGAGAGAGCGAAAGTTGAAATGTGTCTGAATCTGCCTCACGGTTTGAATCCTTTCCCTCCTTGAAAGTGAAACAGCACCGTGGATGCCCACAAGTGCTCAGGAGAGTGGATTTATCTCCTAGCAGAGAAAGTGCTCCCTTACACCCATCTTTCATGAGGAGACATCATTAAGCAGGGACTGGGTATGGATCCTGATTCTGCAGCAATTCTCCTTCCTTTGAAGGAGGTAAAAGCAGCCCCCAATATTCCAAAGTTGTGCTTGAACTCTCTGAGCAGCACCTCTGTGGCTGGCTGAGTGTGCCAAGAGATTTGTCAGGGTGGAACTTGCACAGATTTTTGGTGCTCAGACAGATAAAAGCCCATGGAGATGGGGTCCTCTCAGTGCTGCATTGGCTCGCAGCAGGTTAATGAGGAGGACTAATTAACCCTGTCTTGCTACAGGCATCGAGCCTGGTGAGAGTTTAGCTCAGCTGCCTGCTGAAAAGGAGGACAAAGGAAAAAATCCTGGTGGTAGCTGGGGACTGGAAACAGCTGGATGGCTCCTCAAGCTCCTGTCAGATGGCTGAGCCTGGGGAGACAGGCTAAATAACCATAAAATAGGAACTGGGCCTTGGGACTAGTCCTTTCAAAATAGTTGCTGGATTACTGTACTTTTAATTTGTTCATTCGTTTGTTTGATTCTTAATTTTTTATTCTGATTGCTCAGGAAAACTGGGACTAAACTGTGTGGGAAGGAAGGCCAGGATATCCCTGTGCTGGACAGTGAATGCTGTGGTAGCTGGTCACTGGAGGCTCTCAGGGAGGCGATTCCAGTGGGCTCCAGTGGGATGGAAACACAGAAGCAGATTGCTACTTTCATGTCAGTCTTCCCACAGACATAAAATAGAACAATATTCACTGTACTGTTGGTTTTCAAATTGCAATGCCTTAAAAAAAATCCAAAATAAAAGGTACTGTTTAAAAAACCAACATACTCTCCAGAATGGGAATAAGAGACAAAGATGTTCCTTGGATGGCTTAAAAGCTGATTCAGCTGAACTTTGAAATGTCAGTTTTTAGCTTTTAAATATATCTATAACTGTTCCAGATGGGGGATGTAAGAGATCTTGAGCTGATTTTAAAAGGAACAGTAACAAAAAGCCACGAAATAGGAGTATCTTTACATACATATTTTTCATCAAAGTGTGCTGACATCAAGCTTACAGACTGTTCATCAGTGATTATGAGATTAAAAACCATAATTTTAGCACAGAGTAGACACACGTTTAGTGCACACAGGCTGAAAAATAGTATCCACCTGTAGACCTCATCTTTGGTGGAAAAATGAGTGTGATTGTGATGAATGTGTGTGGGTTTCTAAACCAAAATAACGGGTACAGAATGATAATGCCAGGATGAAGTTAAGTGATGAGCTCTGCGCCTTTTTTCCCTCTACTGAATGCTGCTAATGACTTGAACTCAAAAGGCGAGACGGGGAGAGATTGTGATGTGAAAAAACGTGAATGAAAACAAGGAAAACAATTTGGAGACCGTAAGGGTTTGTTGCCAGCTTTGACCAGCCCTCCAGATCCCCTGCAAACTCTGGTGGGTGCTGAGAGCTCCAGCAGAGCCTTTTGTGTGCCCAGGGCTCCGAGAGGGGACTCAGCAGCTCTGGCACTGACCTGGGGTGACTCTGCTGCTCCTGCCCTGCACCTGGAGCCTGGATCAGGGGCTGCCTCCCCATGGACACCATGGGGGATGCCCTGCTTCGAGGCATCATCTCACCTGCCTTTTGGTACTTGCTGTTTTTGGGACTTAGAGAGAAATTTTTGCCCGATTTCAGAGGGGAATGATGAGGACTCCATCTTATCAGAAGGTTAATTAATTATTTTATTATACTATATTATGCTATCTAATATTACATTACATCTAAACTAAATCTGCCAAGCACTCAACTGCACAGTATCTCATGACTCAGTCCCAACACACACACCTGGATACAGTTGGTCAGTGAATCAAAACACTCACCCCAGAATCCAATTATCAATTATTGCCCTTCAGGTAAACAATCTTCCACCATGAATTCCACTTGTGAACAACACAGGAGCAGTAAATGAAATAAGAATTGTTTTTCCTTTCTTTGAGGTTCATAGAATGTGAATCCCAGAAATATTCCTGGGAAGTTGTGCCTTTTCTCTGTGAAGAGAAATGTGGTGGCAGGGACTCCTCCAAGTTCCTACTGAGTGTCTTGCAAGAAAAGTGAGTGTTTCTGTTGAAGAGAGCCTGTCTGGGTGAAATCCTCTTTTGCAGTGTACTGTTGAGAATTGTCTGATTGCTAAATATTGCATTTTCTGAGAAAAATAAAAAACAACCCAACAACCAGGTGATATTAAAAGATCACTTCTTTTCCTCTTGTGCTTATAAACTTAGTTACATGAATGCCAGTGGCCTGATAATTAAACTAAATTATTTTAGAGAGAAGTGTGCCGTGCAAACAAGTGGAAGTAAAGAAAATCATTATTGAGAAAATATCCTATAACTTCCAAGTTCCAAGTGTCTTCAGACCCCACTGCCCTCTTTACTCATATCCCCAAACTGGGAAGGCAAGCACAGTGACATCTAAAATCGAAATGCCACAATATAATCTTTTAGAGGCAGGATGTCTAGCATAAAGGCAGTTTAAAACCCCACAGTTTTAGTAAGTGTTTTTATTTAGCACAGGTATTTTGAGCTTGAACAGGCCCAAAAGGTATGGAGAGCTCCTAATTGGGCATTTGCCTACAAAAATGATTAACTGAACTAAATGGGGATTAAGCCTTTGAGATTGAATTACGAGGATGGAGATCAAACCTCCACAGGCAAGTTAAAATCCACCAATTATTTAAAGAGTTTAATTAAGAGCAGATCTTTCTGTAGGCTGATTTAAAAAGACATAACATAACATTTGTAGCCAATAAAATCTAAGGAATAAAAGACTACTTTTTTTTTTTTTTTCATTTATTTCTACCATAAAATATAAGCTGTAAACGCTGAGGAACATCTGAAGATATTTCACAAGTAGCACCATCTGTCTTGGCAGACTCTGCAGCATGTGGGTGGCTTCGTTACTTGCTTATGGATCCATGGCATCCTTTGCTTACTCTGCCTTATGGGGTTGCCCCTTCCTTGTTTGGCATGACTTCAGCAGCTCTGCTCTGCTTCCATAAACCAATTCTCTTCTTTTATGTGGCTGCTCTGTGCACCTGGATAAAGTAGCTGGCAATTTGCTTAACGAATGCTTACCCATAAAAGCAAGTCTCTTGGGCCTCATAAAGAGAATGCTTCTTGCATGTGGATATTTATCTGTGTAAATCTCTGCAAGTTTGGAAAGTTTATTCACTTATGCTGCTTTTTTTAAGTACATCAGGATGATAACTAGTGCCAGTACAGCAAGGTGCTTCTTCTCCTTCCATCCTGTGGAGAAACTTCTGCCTGACCATTGATGCCTTGTGCAGGCTGCCCTAGAACAGAGGCTGGACAGAGCTAAAGAATAAAGCAGGGATTTATTAAAAGGCCTCAATGGATCCACCTTGGGCAGCACAAGAGCCCAGCCAGGGCTGCACCCAAGATGAACCAAAATGGTCACAAAATGAACCCAAGATGAACCAAAATGGTCACAAAATGCACAACCGGGCACAGGGTCTCTCCCTTTGATCAGTTCTGCTCCATTTGCACCTTGCAGTTCATTGTCCCATTCCAGCTTTAGCCCATGCAGTCCCACCCTGCTTGTTTTTCTCTTTCCTGCCCATGTTGTTTGTGCTCTTGGGCTGAGATTGGGTCATTTGTCCTTGGTGCCCAGCTGGAGCAGGAATTGTTTTGTCTCCCTGCTCTGTGCACAGAGCTCACCATCCCCTCATATGAAGATCAGAACTACTCACCAAAGCAGTACAGAATCTGAAAAATATGAAAACTAAAACCTGAGACATCACCATGTCCATGTGTTTGATACTAAGCTCTAATCCAGAACAGGTTTTTCATTATTAACTTAAGTTACCAAATATTTAATCAGTCCAAAGCCTTGAGACAGGCTCAGCTCTGCTGACTGCAGCAATCTTTGTCTGTAGCAGAAAGTTTTGGGGCTGAGACATCATTCAGTGAGGAAAAGAATTCAAGCAAAGAAGAAATGGGTGTCTTAGCAAGAAACAAGTGCTGTATTCTTATGCATTTCACTTATTAGTCAAACTACCCAATTCTCAATGTGGTTTCTTACTCTTGTGCATTGTTTCTGTATAGTAATGAGTCACTTGGCAGCAAAGTTTGGAGCTATTTCTGTTGGCTTTAGGAAACAGCCCAAACCTGACAGCATCATCTGTATATTGATCTGCATTTGAGGAAAATATAAATGATCCAATGGCACTGTTTTACAGATGAGCAACAAATGACTATTTCCAGGCTGGCTGCCTTTTTCCACTGAGGATCAGAAAATAATCAGCAAGGGAGAACAGGGTACAGTGCTTCATAAAAAGAGCTCCATTTCAGCTGGCTTCCATGGGATGTGGGAGCACACATTTTACTTTTGAGTCCAGAAAACCTATCAGTTCTTCTGCTGCAGGGATTAGAGTTGAAGAAAAGCATAACTTCACTATTTCCTGGAAGGATGACCAGTAGCAATTAGCAACAACTAAAAAAATGGGGGTGTAGCCTTCAATATCACAAATATGTTCCAGTACAACCTAGAAATAACCTCAAATTCTCATATTATCCAACAATAGAAGACTGCTGCATTTATTAGGAAATTCCTATTTATTATTTGCTCTTAATATGAGGTCATTTTCCTGACCTTTTCTGAAGGAAAGGCATCTTTTTGATATCTTGGTGACATTTTTCATGTGTCTGAGTGAGGTTTTGCACCTGTGGAAGTCTTGGATGATTTGTGGTAAGTTATGTTATTTAATTTTTATGTCAGTTTTTAGGGCATTTGTTTTTCTCTGTGCACAGATTATGTGCATTATATCTCTCACTTTATGTCTTCTAATCTGAAAGAAAATACTTCTGTTGGCTGCAGTTTATTCACCTGCATTACTCCCAATTTCAGCACAAAACACTCCTGAAGTTTCAGCATTATTCTGTTGAGCAAAAGAAGGAAAAGAGCTAATTTTTTCTGTATTTAGGTGTATTTATTCTGTATTCAATGTATTTAGATAGCTAGAAATAATTTTAGAAGTTGCTCTTTACCATAGTTTTAATTTTTGTCTTTCTCTACATTAAACTAATGTCGCAAACCAAAGCAAACCAAAGAGATTTGATTCCTTGCCAATAATTGGTGCTTAGGATTTTTGGACTTTTTTTTTTTTTTAAATAGGGAAAATTTTGAGTCTTGCAATGACAACTGTTTGCTTTTTCTCCTGAGGTTAGAGGAGAGTTTGTGCTTTTCTCAGGAGCATTATTCAGTCAGTCCTGGTAAATACTCATCAAGGATGAGAGGTTGTAATGATGTCTCTCTGTCAAACACCAACAGATCCAAGTTCACAGCTGCACCCTAAGGGGAGGCTGAGTGAATAAAATCCCCTCAACTCTCTGGATTACCCACATTGGTAGACAAGTGATAATCTCAGGGGATAAATTAAGATTTTCTCCACATTGATACACAGGTGATAATCCCAGGAGATAAATTAAGATTTTCTCCACATTGATACACAGGTGATAATCCCAGGAGATAAATTAAGATTTTCTCCACATTGATACACTGGTGATAATCTCGGGAGATAAATTAAGATTTCCTCCACATTGATACACTGGTGATAATCTTGGGGGATAAATTAAGATTTCCTCCACATTGATACACAGGTGACCATCTCAGGAGATTAATTAAGATTTTTTCCATGTTGATGCACAGGTGATAATCTCAGGAGATTGGTACAGAAGTGATAATCTTGGGAGATAAATTAAGATTTCCTCCCCATTGACACACAGGTGATAATCTCAGGAGATAGATTAAGATTTCCTCCACACTGACACACAGGGGATAATCCCAGGAGATAGATTAAGATTTCCTCCACACTGACACACGGGTGATAATCTCGCAAGATTAATTAAAATTTTCTCCACAATGATACACAGGTGATAATCCCAGGAGATAGATTAAGATTTTCTCCACATTGATACACAGGTGATAATCCCAGGAGATAGATTAAGATTTTCTCCACATTGACATACAAGTGATAATCTTGGGAGATAAAATTTTCTCCACATTGACACACAGGTGATAATCTCAGGAGGTAAATTAAGATTTCCTCCCAGTCACCCAAGAGCAGCCCTCTCCCATTACTGCCTCAGCTCTCAGAGCTCAGTGGAGACACGAGCAGCGATTCTCACGGCGCTGCCATGCCCTCCCCTCTCCACTGGAGATATTATTTCTGTACCCAGCCAAGCAGAGTTTCTCCTCCCCTGGCTGATGGCTGCCCAGCTCAGCTCCAGCAGCAGATCCCGACTCTGCTCTCCAGACCCTGCCCCTGTGCAGGAATTGGCAGGGAGCGGGCGCTAATGATAAAAGCTGGCCGGGCATGCAGAGGGCTGTCAGCCGCAATCATTTATTCCCCTCCCCGGAGCACAGAGCACCGGGAGGAGCTGCTGGGACGCCGAGGAGCAGCCCTGGCCCGGGGCTGTGCCCGCAGGCTGGCTCCAGCGCTGTCTGAGCCGCGGACGCTTTGATTTGCTGTTTTACATGCAGCGCTGACATTCCTTTCATGGCACACACCGTGTTCATCAGGCATTCCAATCCGGATAATGAGAGGAATGCGTAATCCAATTGCAGCTGTTCATTTTATTTCCTCTCATGGCGGGCACATTGCTCCAGTTATTCCCCAAGATTATCTGATTAGCGCCGCTATTCTGCTTTTTCAGGGGAGGAGCCTAGCAGGAATGGGCAGTTGAAAGAATGCCACTTTATTTTTTTATTATTTTATTTTTTTTACATACTGCCTTTAACAGAAATGTAAATATTTGCCATTTCAGAATGGGAGAAAACTGATATGGCTCTTGCCTTGTTAGCGTTCAGAGACACATAACCACGAGAAGTGATTACATGGGTGCTTTTATTGAAGAGCTCTGGGTGCCAGGGGTATAAACCCAAATCTGACTCCGACCATAGAGCCGAGATGAACATGTTTTAATATTCTATAGTTATATAACTTTCATGTTAATTATTAAACTTATATTGTTCTATTGTATACATAGATTTCAGCTAAGTATAGCCCCCTTTGAATTTTTAACATACTTTCTCACTATTCTTCCTATGGTTATATAATAATTATATTTAATTACTAAACAATCATCACATCTAACAATTATATCATTTATCATGTTGCTTACACAGGTGCAGTGATCTGGGAAAAGCACAAAGCCTAACATTTCAGAGTCTATTTTAATATTTTCCCAGGCCCCACTATCAGCCTCACTACCATTTCATTTGGAGTTCAAATGATAATTAAAAAAAATAAAAGAGTTGTTCTGTTAAACCATGCTACAGCTACTTTAAAGATTGATTCAAATTTACCAGAAACTTACCCAGCATCTGCTGGGTCTTTAAAATTTGTGCTGCCAAAGTTAAGACACCAGATTGTTTTCAACTCAAATTTCTGCTGCCAGTGTAATTAAATAAGGTGAATTATTCCACCCTGATATTGTCAGTCTTACAGCCCCTCACTGAAAATATTTATAAAGTACAGGGCCCTTTGTTGTAAGGCATCAAAAGCTGGCCAAGTGTTGCATTTCCACCATGGCAGGTATTTATTGGCTACTGTAAATGGCTTCTAAAACATATGGAATGAATTTGGAGTGGTTTAGGGGAGGCTCACGTCCCTCCTCCTTAAGAATTTGAGAAAACAAGAGGTGCTGTCTCAATTCTTTCAATCACAGCACATATTGAGAGGCACCTTTGATGAAAATATCCATCATTAACCACACAGGCCATGTCAAGCTCAGTCAAACAAAATAGTTCATGCAGCTGTAAAAGACTTAGCTTGAATTAAAAAATAAATCAAAGGAATATTTATTAGAGCACATTCCAGTAATATTCATCTTATTCTTCCTGCTGCTCTTTTGACAGCTGGCTAACAAAAACCTGACACCCAATCTGGATTTTTTTTCCTCCTGACTACTTTTTTTTGTCTTTCCTGACTATCCATTGAATAGTCAATGTGTTTTTTTTTCTCATGCCTATAAATTCTCCCACTAGTGAAAAATATACTCTGTGAACTGCACATTTCTAGAGTGCCAATTCTTTCTGAACACAGAGGAAGGCAGCAGAAGAGGGAATTTGTCTTGAATACTTTAAACTCTCAGCTTCCCCCAAGGAATCCCTGAATTAGTGCTGCTTTGGGAAAAGACTGAAAGCTGATGAGAAGAAGCTGGATCTGACTGGTTTGGTTTTAATTATCTTGTTTTTTTTTTTTAATTAGCTTTTCCTTTATATTTGCTTTCTCATGTATGGAACCAAGGCCATTATAACTCATGTTTATTATAAATACAAGGTGTCTTGTGTATGTAACTCTATTTTCCTCAACAAATCTGTTGAAATTTCTTGTGTTTGTTCAGGCATTGTGCTTATCCCTGAGCCTCTCTTGTCACACATTTCCTCAGCAAACCCATATCCACAGTGAGATGATTCTGGGCACTGAACTGAGTCACTTCTCTTTCAGCTTTCAGGAAAAGTGGGAGTTCATAAACCAGACAACAGTGATGAGAAGAAAGATGAATGGGAAGGGAGTATTTAAGTGTTTGAAAGTTGGAGAACACTGAGAAGGAGCAGCCCACTGCTCTTCCAGCTCATGGTGGTGAAGCATTTTTAAAAAATGAGGAATGAAACTCCTGACCTAAAGATTGAAGAGCGTCTGGACCACCCCACTGCTCCAGTAATTCCCTAAATCTTCCTGCGAGGACTCCAGTACCCCTCAGAGATTACAGAGATGCTGTCAGCTCCCACAGTATAGAGAAAACTGCTTAATCTATTACAATAGGGAAGTTAATGACCTCTGACAACATATATTTATGGCTGAAATGAAGCATTCACTGCTTGGAAGTGTTTGACACTTCAGTTTTACGTTGCTAATGCTTATTTCAATGCATGTACAGACAGTGAGCATTGCTTAAATTTTCAAAAACTCATCAGCTTCAGCAGAAACTTCAACCCACACAAAATGCAGGGAGTTTAGGATGCTTTTGACAGAACCAAATGACACCTTTAGAAGCCATGAATTAAAAATCCTGTGAAAGATGAATGAGCTGGGATTACACAGAATTCAGCACTTCTCTCGAGGCCAAGTGGAGTAGGTTGGTGTTATTTTCCAAAGGCTGATAAACTGATTTTTTAGTTAGAACACATCAGTTAACTAAGCCAGGCTTGGAGGTTTATTTTTCCTGCTGATCTTACTGAAATCAGAGCTTAAACTCAGAACTTGCAGGACGTAGACCTCTGTTTGGCACAACGATGTAAGGGCTGGATGGATTGTGGTTCTCTTCACTCCTTCTCTTCTCTGGTTCTCTTCACTCCTTCAGCTGTGGCTTAGCCTTAACTAGAAATTTAATGAGGACTCCTGCCTTCTACAGAAATGCCCTAAAAGCTGTGATATTCCCTGTCTTTGTCCCCAAGCTGCTGCATTTTGGAGCATTCTCTATTCAGATATCTATTTTTCCAGGGTGTCACCACCCTGAGTAGCCTCTGTGGTGTTTGGGCACTCTCAGAGCCCTCCCAGATCATCAGTGTGTTTATCTGGCTGCTTTTGCAACCCAGGCAGTGTGTGGGAATGCTCTTCCTGCTTTAATCTCTCAGGAGAGGGAAGAGGCATACAGGGAAGGAAAGAGATACAAGCAATTTATGGGATCTGCATCCCAAATGAGGGCAACTCCCTAAAGCCTTCAATAAACTCCCTGTATTATTATTAAACCTGATTATCCAGGTTCCTCTGGATCGCTGAAGTTTGTAGTGGCTGTTTTGGAGAGGACCCAAAGCTTTCTGCCATCCTGTGCTCTGTGTGAGGTCATGTCTGTGAACTGAGGCATTTAAACCTCTACTCCAGGCCTGGGATCAGTAAGTAAAATGTGGATAGTGCAAGGCCTGACTTAAGGACCTTCAGTCTCATTCAGATTTCAGCATATGTGAGCAATAATTGACAAGACCTGATGCTTTGAAATCAATCCATGATTTCTAGCGGGATCTTTTCAATGTAATATTCTCTTTATTTTGAAGTTTTGTGCTTCAGTGTTAGGGAGAAGGGTTAGAAGGAGAACTGAGAAGGTGACTGTGAAGCTCAGGAGGTTTTAATTCTTCATCAGTTGTTTACAAAATATCAAAAAATAAAGGTGCAATAGAATATTAACCGAAAAATCCCAAACAACAGAAATGTAAATAGCTAGGGTGTAAAACAAGATAAATGAGATTAAAATAGTTCAAAAAGAGGGGGTAAAAATATTGGTATTCTTAAAACCCCCCCAAAATGTTGAAGCTGGAAATGCTAACACTGCTGGTTTGATTTCTACTCTAATATAAGACTATTAGAATATGGCTCCACCACAAAGTGAGGCAGTAATATCAGACTTGGGATTAAGTAATACATCGAGTATGATTGATTATAAATGCAAAAAGAAAACTGAGAACCACTAAATATGTTTTTATTAGGTCAAATGAGAAGACAGGGATGAAAATTAAAGGTGGAAATCCATGAACATCCATCTTGAGGGAGTCACACTCTACCCTATATTGGTGCAGTCAAACTGGGATGAAATAGTGCAGGCAGCTAACTCAAGGGAAATGAAAGGTGCTCGGGGAGAAACAGCCCAAACAGCCAGGCCAAGAAAAGGCCTGATCCAGATGATAAACAGAACCTGCTTTCCCCTGGGTCCATCTCTGAGGCAAACACATTATTGCTCTTCATCAGCAAGCAAAGACTCTGATGCTTATTGAACCCAATTAAACCTTTCTCTGGTTCAGCAGCCCCTCGACAGCAGCATTTACATCCCCTTGTCAAAACACCAAGGTACTGGCAAAACACAGCAGCAGAACTTTTGCTGAGCAGCTTCAGGGAAGGAATGGAAAGTGAGTGACACAGATGATTAATGAGCCTATTAAAGCTGAAAGTCTGACAGTGGAAAGATAAGCTGGCAGTGAAAATGACTCCTGCCATATATGTATCAAGGGCATCAGAGAGAGGACCTCCATATAATAGCTCCCCACCATCATTAGTGGCAGGACATACATTTCTAGCAAGTGTTGTCTCTCTGCTATTTACTCTGATCAGACATTTGGAGGTGAAGGGCCTTGAGTGTGAAGCCTCAGCTGAGTTGCACAAGGCTTTGCAAGGTCTGATTGGAAAGGGCACCCATGCTCTGTTCAGGGGTAACCGGACCAAAGCGTGGCAGGTGACAAAGGAAAGGAAAGAAATAAACAAACAGATTTTGTAACTATGCAGCTGCAGAGCAGGAGCCATAAGAATGCTAAAGGAAAGATCTGATGTAAGAGGGAGAAATGATTAAATCCATTCTGATCCATTTCTGAAGGATACATATTCATATCACACCTTCTACCTCTGCTGTGCCTCTTTAGACAATCCATTATTTGCAAAAGTGCATCCAGAAGTTTCCTATTGCAGATGTGCAGAAGCAGTTCAATAAAGCAATAAATATTATATTTTATTCTTGTACAGGCAGGTGGAACAAAAGCATCCTTAGCCTCCAAATTTGGCATGGATATTGTCATAGGAAAGCTCACTCCTCTGGTGCAGTACTGCTGGAGTGTGCATTTGCCAGAGCTGCTGCTTGAATGCTTGATTTATTCCTGCTATAGTGTTAACTTTTATTGTCACAGTTTACAAATATATCCATCCTCTTCCAGCCTGTCACAGACATTATTTCCTTTCGCCCTCAGAAGAGAAAAACATCCTATTTTTTTAGTATCTCCCCATGGTAACCTTCAGCTGGCAGTGCTGTTCTGTGCTCCTGGGGACTAAACCACATAAAGCACTAAGTCCTCAAAAATTATTTGATAAGTTGAGCAGATGCAGCCCAAATGGAAAGGAATTATTGTGTCATAAACAGGTCCATTAGATGGATTCTAACCAGCACACAATTTCAAGAGGTATCACCTGAAGGTTGAATTTGGCTTTTTTTCTGCAGTAACGCCACAGCACTGTCAATGGGGTGATGATAAATCACCAATAATATCCATGGTCCTCTGAGATACTGAGTACAATGAGCAGACAGTATAATTAGGTGTGAATAAGAGGGGAGATGTTTTACAGTTTCAGTATTGCTTTTTTTAACCTTGCTTGTCACAGATGCACGATAAAAGGCATGTCCAATGAAGCAAACAGCTGCAAAATGCTATGCTGTTAGATACTTCTTGTTTTCTCCTATGCTGGTCAATTTTGTGGGCTAAAACCCACCAGAAACATCCCTGAGAATATTTTTTAACTTTATATTTAGGCCACATAATCACAGAAGTTAATTCTTTAAAAATTTAAGACACTGGATGGGTGGTATTCCTATTGGATTTAGAGCCTCCAGAAAGCTCATATTTCCCACAAATATTGATTTAAGGACAAGATGAATCTTGCAGTCAGAAATGACTGCTGAAATGTATATTGATAGGTATCAGCTGATTTAATTATTTCTTTTTCTTGCTGGAACCATGCTAGTATTTTAAAGCTTAGTTGACTATAAGTTGAATTTTTGTAGGAAACAAAGAAGCTGCAGCTCTAACTGGTGAGACTGAAGGCTGAGCAGGAACACTCTGGCTTCACACACAAAGCTCCTGGCATTGCATGCCAATGCTTTCCCCTGGAAGGAAATGCAGAGCTCCAGAGCAAAGTAAAATCAGAGCAACTCAGGCAGATTGAACTGATGGATTGCCTGCAATAGATGATCAGAAGACAAGAGAGCTCTTGCAGTGCAGACAGTGTTTATGGGATTACTCTGTCCTGGTGGCTGAAAGCAAAATTGATCTGATGAGGTGGAATCTAGAGCCAGCAACGTGTAAACTGACACTAAAGCCTCACATGTTTTTATTAGATGATACAGCAAAATCTCCATTACCTCATGTAGGTTCTTTCTTTCTTTTTCTTTCTTTTTCTTTCTCTTTCTTTCTTTTCTTTCTCTTTCTTTCTTTTCTTTCTTTTCTTTCCTTTCTTTTATTTC
This sequence comes from Calcarius lapponicus, assembly GCA_039654755.1. NCBI lineage: Eukaryota > Metazoa > Chordata > Aves > Passeriformes > Fringillidae > Calcarius > Calcarius lapponicus. Next base: position 17,664,540 of record CM077474.1, on the reverse strand, counting down.
CTTTCCTTCCCTCCTTCCTTCCTTTCCTCCTTCCCTCCTTCCCTTCCTTCCCTCCTTTCCTTCCTTCCTTTCCTTTCCTTCCTTCCTTTCTTCCCTTCCTTTCCTTCCTTCCTTTCCTTTTCTCTCTCATTGTATGAGGGTTTGAGGACAGAGCTGCCTGTTCCACCACTGGCCTCGGGCAGGAACAAAAATGGTGAGGAGCCCTCTAAACCTTACTGTGTGTCCACAGCCAGTCCAGCTACCCAGGACAAGGCTCTGCTGATTCTGGGTGTTCGTGTCTTCCCATCTACCTTGGATTTATTGCTTATAAGATAATAATAGAAATATATGTTCTCTGGAGCTTTGGAGTTGTTGTTTTTGCTCTTGGAAATAGTTTACAGCCAAAACCATTCCAGTTTTCAGAAGCTCACAGATTCAAAACTGCCCCTTCCAAAAGGAAAATCAATTTACCAGGGGTCTGTTGCACCTGCCTTTGCTGGAGAAAAGGGGGAAAAAAAACTCAAACAACCACCCAAACAATTTTAAACCAGGCCTCAGTACTGCAGTGTTCTTGAATAATCTGCAGTTTCATTGCAGAATGAAAGACCAGACCCTCAGCTGGTCGGAGCTTCCATGGCCATACTGTGCTGGTGGAATGAGATCAGTTTGTGCTGTTCAACAATTAAATCCAGTTTATGGATTTACTACTAACTTGGGTATTGTTGTAAACAAAGCAGTGCCACCTAGGCCAAGAAGATTTTGGGTTTAACTCAGAATATTTTGGGCCTGGTGCTGCCTCACTAACTCAGTTCAGCTAAAGGAAAGTCAGAAAAACTGAAGGCTTGCACGTAATGGTTTTGGGAAGAGCTGTCCCAAAAGAACACCCCTTCTCTCCCACCACCACATGTGCCCTAAGGAGAGGAATGTGTCTCCCTCTTCTGAATTTTCTCCAGGGAGTGGCTGACCTGGTGCCACTCAGCAATACAGAAAGCACAGCCCAGGGAGCTGGACAGCTTTGCTTAGCAAGAACAAAATAATTGATAGGTTATGATGGAAATTTTTGTTTGTTTCATGCCTTTAAATCAGGAGACTGACAATCTATGTTGCTGGGATAATGGTTTTCTGAAAGCAATAAAGAAGTATTTTAATTGTTTTAATTTAATATGCAAGACTACAAAATGTTCCTCCTCACACTGCCTCCATAAAAAACACACTGAATTTATATTAATTGGATCTAATCTAGGATTATTGACTATATAAAGACATATAAACCAAGTCATGCAGTATACAAATGTTCTAAAACACATGATTAATAAAAATATTTTGACTTTTATCATCTTTTGCTTTCTGTGCCTCAGTAGCACAGATATAAAAGGAATCTTAGTGAAAATAGCAGTTATTTCACAGCAGTACTAGAATATAACAATTCAGACTTAATGAAACATTTAAAATATGCTATTACTGACATTGTTCATTTAAAAATGCTATTACTGATATTGTTTCATTATACACTTTCTTGTACACTGTTTTCATGCTTAAGTGGCCTCTAAATTGGACTATTGCAAATCACTGCTAATGGGTTTGCAAGGAAACACTTGATATGAGTTTCCATGGGGCCAAATGTGATGGAGAAGGTACCCTTGTCTCTATTAAAATTTACAAAGCCTTTTGGAAAACAGTAGTTCATGCAGAGCTTCCTGAATTAGTGACCCAGCTCTATTTCTGAGTAGCAAACTAAGAAACGTGACAAGGGAGGGACAGGGAAGGGATGCATTCATTTTATGAAGACATTCAGCTCAGCTTTCTTCTGATGGATATAAGATGAAAGTTAGAGGGGAGAGGGCTGTTTCCACAAAAAATATTGTAGCTATTCTTAAAAGTTTAATGAGGACTGTAATACATATTACAAGCAGATTATATTTATAGTAGAGAATGAATCCCATGATTTGCTCTAAACCTCATACTGCAATACTGAGGAGAAAAATTCCTTTGTTTACCACCAAGAAAAATATCACTTGCTAGTTACTGCAATTTAAGCATTCGGTCACTGACAACTTGGAGGTACAATATAATGCTTTATTGTAATTTATTAGTCTCCCTCCTTGGAAGGGTAGTGAAACCCTGACTTGAATGTGCTCTGGCAAGACACAGAAATGAGCCTGGCATTTCTGATAAATAGTGTAACACAAGCAGCATATACAGCCATTAAGACTGTATGGCAGGACAGCTCTTCAAGTTTTCATTCCCAGAGAACAATTGGCCTCTCTGCATTTTTGTAAAGAAAATGATGCCTCTGAAGGAAGTTCTGGTTGCTTCCATGCAGCTCCCTGGCCGCAGAGCTGGAGATGGAAGCCTTGCCTTTCTTAACATCTGACAGAAATTATTTTTCAAGTACAATGAAAAAGCAGGGAAAAAAAGAAAAGAAAAGAAAGGAAAAGGCAAGTCTGGCAATCAGGCAGAGGCAGTAGCCTCCCTGTTTCCCCCTGTGCTGCTCCCAGCCCCGCTCCATCGGAGCCGCTGACGGACGTATTCAGGTCAGGAGCAGCGGCGCTGAATTAATGCCAGCAACCGTCACACCACTTCTGATCATCACAATAGCAAATTTTAATTATCAGGATAGTCTAGTGCCCTGATAAACCTGAATTCACTAGCCCATGGGAGCGTGTGCTGCCCAGAATCAGTAAGTAGTAATTCCTTGATCTGAGTGGAAATGTACCAGGAATTATCGTGGCTGTCACTGCAAGTTTATAAAGCATTTTACAAAGACATAGCAAGACATATTCCCTTACTCAAAGATCTTATAATCTGATATGAGATAAAAACAAGACAAGACAAGAGGCAACAGTTCAGGAGAGATCACTGATTATAAATAAAGGGTAGAAATAATTGTCTGAAGAAATGTTTCAGCAAGGAACTCAAAGGAACAGAGAGGGTGCCTGCATACGAGATCAGAAGGATCATTCCAGGCACACACAGCTGAAAATCAAGAGAATGTGATTACGGGACTGGAAAGAGCAGAGGGACAAGAGGCAGGAGAGAACGTGATAGTGCTGAGCTACTAGAAGCAAAATTAGGCACAGCTCTACAGTCACTCCTTAGTGTAGCTCTGCTGGATGTTAGCAAAGTATCCACAGCAGCAAGTCCAAAGAGCAGAAATGAGGACAGTTTAATTTAGAGGAGTTGCCATGATAAAATAAGTGACAGATGATTCAAACATATAGATGAGGGCATAGTGGTTTTATATTTATTTTACATATTTTGCAGAAATGGCTGTATGAATTTGGTATAATTTCATTAACAGCTCTAGTCAGCCCACACATACAGTTTCCTAGAAATAAAACCTCTGACATAAACATGTTGCCAGTTGTACTTGCTGATCCAGAAAAAAAATACACTAAAAAGGAAAACTCCTTTCTGTTCCCTGTCAGATCCGTCTTTGCACCGGAATGAAGAAGAAACCCCTCCAGTGTTACAAAGCTAAAGGTCCACCACCAAGCTATGAGAAAAATCTCCATGTTGTGAGGGACCTTTATTCTCTCCTCCAAGACAGACAAATAAATCCAAAGGTGAACCAAAGCCATTATCTGCTGGAGTCAGAACAGCTTCAGGAATTTGCCCAAATTAACTGGTCTTTCAGCACAGCAGCTCCATAGGATAATGTACAGTTGGTATCTGCAGGAGATCTGATATAAATGGAGCTGCTCTTCACCTTCATCGACCAATACAAAGGGAAAGGTCAGGGCTGGTTTCCTCATATGCCTGGAATGTCACAGGCTTTTTTCATGCAGGCATTTTCTGTCAAATATTTCCAGTGAGTTTGTGGGAATTAAAAAAAATGAATTTAATATCCCTTATGTTGTGTATGAACAGAACCATGTAAGTGTAGAGCAGCACTTGTGGTAGGGCTCTGTAGGTAAATGGAGAAAAATCCTAGGGCAAAGTGATACATGAGCAGAGGTGGTACTGAAGATGTCTTTGGCTTATGTGACACTGAGCAAATTCCAACTACAGCAGGCACAGACCTCCTGCTCTTCATGAAGTGGCTGAAGAGAAATCCTCTTTTCTGCAAACATCAATTCTTCAGTGATTATTTCAATCTACCTCGCTCCCCAGCAAAAATTAAAAGGCAAACATGAACTCTGCCTCTAGCTAGGAGATTTATTTTGTAAAGAGTTACTATTTACCAGAGGCAAGGTTCACATTCATATTTTTTTCCCATTATGTGTAAACATTAAATATTATTCTTACATACAGTCTGGCTATACATAATTTACAACACTTGAATTTCCTTCTCCTCCTGTAGGAGGACGCCGAGTTCTCTCTCCCTCTGGATGTTTTACAAGGTGAAAGATTTGCATTCTTTAGCAGACTTACTGAGTTGTTGGAGGGTGATGTACAATTTCTGAATCCTCATCAGCACAGAAAGCAAAGTTTATCTTGAAGTGTCAAAATAATGTGTTCCTTTAGTTTTGATCAGCAGAGCTCCCTCACTTTTGATCATTGCAAAGACTGAACATGGCACACACAGCAAAAGGATTCTGGGAACTATTAGCAGCTAAGCTTCTTCAGATTAACAGATTTCAAAAAATTACCTCCTTATCTTTTGATCAGAAATGAAGAGTTGTTGAAAGGTAACAACTGTTACACTCTCTCCTATTTGGCAAAGGAGTTGTCTTGTTGTGTGGCAAAGCAGCATGTTAGAAAACAACTAGTCAAAACTGTTACATGGATTCGGGGCCTGACAGCATCTCTGTTCATTTCTCATCCATGACCTTGTCTGGAGGAAAAACATGGTATATTCCTGATAATGTTTACCCAAGAGGTAAGAAACATTTCCAGCAATAGAAAGTAAATTGTATAAAACTTCAGCTACACAGGCATTAAATCCCACCCTCTCTGGCATTAACAAAAAGCAGATTCTGAACGGAGCAGTTCTTCATTAGTGCTTACAAGGCATGAGGAAAAGTTCTGATGATTTCTGGCTGCATTGACTCTCTGATGGTAAGAATCTGCAGTGGAAGTAGGTGTGTGCAGGTAGGAATGAGCAGTTAGGGAGGCTCCTACTGAAAGCAGGAGCTGGCACCGAGGGTTTGCCAAGGCAGCTGGAAATTCTCAGCTAAAAGGACTCCTGTGAAGGCACAGGGGACTCAGAACAAGGACAGGCTGGCCAGACTGAAGCCATGGCCTGATGTGACATCCAGCTACATGGGAAGTTTTAGCCAGGCTGAGGTTAGTGCTCCTATCACTCAAGTTTCAAAGCAATTCTTTAATTTCTAGGACAAGCTTTCTCCTTCATGAGAAAACAAACAAGAGCCACATTAAATGTGAAAAATCACACTTGTGCACACAGAACAGGCAGATGTATTTACACAGAAGTATCTGTTCCAATATTTATATGCAATTTATCACAAGTTTGAGAAGCTTTTTCAGGAGATAACAAAACCTATCATGCAAGAAAAATCCAAGTTTAGAGGAAGAGGTTTATTTACTACATCCAGATTTCTGTCTTTCTCATATCTAGACTTCATTGGTTACAATTAACTTCCAGAAATTAAGGAGAAGTGAAAGAAGGGAACAGTCTCTTCAAATATTCTCCCTTTGGGGCAGGTTTGTATAAATAGCTCAATTTTTCTCCTGACTCTTCAGAGTGAGCACAAAGAACACAAGTGGTGTGTTATAAATAAGACACAGAGGATGCTCAGCTATCTCCTGCTTCACTGGTAAAATTACCCCCACCAGTTATTGCCTGGTGCTTGGCTGGGCTGTCATACTCAAATCCAGACAGATTCTCCTCCCGTGGAATTGTGCTGCAAACAGAAAATCCAGAGGCAGGCTGGTGGAGGGCTGGGGAGGGCACAGCTGTGCTCCTGTGACAGAGCTCTGAGCAAGGTGTGACCCACGGGGAGCTGCTGGCCAGAGCTTCAAAAGGGATGGAGCTCTTCCAGATGAGTTCTCTCCTGAGCTTTCTGCATCTGTTTGCATCCAGAGCTGCTCAGACTGACACTCAGGAGGACATGAATCCATTCCAGTTAATATAACAGCTTCACCAAATGAAAGCATCAACCTTTTCCTGATTGCTGGTAAGAAAGAAGCAGAAGTTTTGTTTAATCAGTGTGTCTGAAATACCCAATACTGTTTTACAAAATCAGGTAAGTACCTACTCCATACCAATATTAAAAATAAAAAAATGCTCAAAAATTAAAAAAAACATTATATTAATTGTTTACAGCATGGGTTTGTTCTGCCCCATTATTCAGAAAACATGCAGGAAGTTCGCAAGTTATACTCAAGAGTTCTGGAAGAACTGATATAAATCAGTAGGTAAGTTTCTGGTTTAAAACGTTAAGCTTCTTAAAGAGTTTTCCAACTTAAGAGTTTTCCAACTCTTTTTTTTATTCATTGTTAGTTTATTTCCTGGTCCAGTTAAGCCATGAAACACTGCTGACATATTTTACCATTATTGTTACTCTTCTGAAAACTACTCTATCCAGTGAATCTGCCTAAAATCCAGCTATAGGGCCTCTTTTTAATGCTCCAAATCAATTAATTCTTCCTCACAATCCCCCACTTAGCTGGGAAAGCACAGAAGCTAAGAATAGTTAAGTAACCTGTCCAAGATCATCTAAAATCAGACCTACACTGCCTGGGTTGGAATTGTTATCAAAGCACTGCCATTTAAAAACCAGGAGTAAATATTTTTTAAGAAACATTTTCTACCAGGCAGCATCTGGAACCACTGCTGTATTTCATATTTAGGATTTTGTGATAATTACGGAAGTTACGAAGTATTTCAACATTAAAATTCCCCAAATTCTAATCTTTGGATCAAAATACCTGTCTGCATCTTCTTTCATCCCCACCTCAGCGCACACAGCCAGAAACCATGGGGAAAGGGGATTAGGGAACCCAGGCACCACAGGAGCACTCCAGACATTTTTACTCATCTGTGTTTCCTGCACTGCCCAGAGCTCTGCTCCTCCTTATATCTCTTATTAATTACATTCCTAATTACATCCCTAGCTGAGTATAAACTGGCTGGATACAGGAGTGATGCTCTGTAGTGCCACTGACCAAGACACCTTTTCTCTTTTTCTGGTCTAAATATAAGTGCAGAAAATTACTTTCCTTTGATTGACACAATCTCCATGAAAATTTTTGGCTTCAAAAAATTTTTAAGCAACCTATCCTGGAATAAAAAAATAAAAGCAAGAAACAACCTCCCCTCCAACACCCCCCCCCAAAAAAAACACACCAAAAAACCACCAAAAATCCACAAAACACCCCAAACCCCCCCCAACTCCCCCCCCCCCAAAAAAAAAACAAACAAACCCCCAAAACACATAAGAATGCCAGGTTTAATGTAGCTTGTATTTACAAGGATTTATTTTATTTCCAAAAATATTTTCCCAATTTACTGTCATCGTTGTTCCTTGTTTTTTTGCTTTGGGTTTCTTTCCCTCTCCTGATTTTTCTATATTTATTTTGAGTGGATTATTTCCCAAGGATTTTTTTTGTCATTACTTCTATATAAAGTGAACTTCAAGGTCTTCTGATGAAAAATCAAATCACAGTAAAAATGTTTCTGTACAATACATCCATAATAAATAAGCATTGATATTGTAAGCTTAAGAGAGAATTCATTAAGAATCAAATAACAAAAGAGAAAACTCAGAAAATAAAGTATTAAAAATTAATGGACTTATTGTACAGGAAAGGAGAGCAAAGAGAATAAAACAAGAGAGCTTACTGTAGGCAAGTATGCTTAATGTTTATTTAAGTAAAAACAAAATGTAAAGAAAGTTAGATTAGTGGGTAGATGAAAAAGATATCCAGTGAAGGTGAGAAATAGGAAAAAGGTAAAGCCTATTGAATTTTCAAAAAATTTCAGATTTGTTTAATTTCTTTTTGTCATTTGTTTTCTCATTTAGGAAAAAAAAAAGGAGAATTATCAGTGATCAGAGGATCCATGTTAGAGTCCCCTCTAAGAAAAATAAATAGCTCAATGACTTTAAAGAATTCAAATACATTTTCCATGAAAAATTGAGAGACTCTGCCAGAGTAAAGATCAGAAAAATATTGTTGCTGTTACTATTTTCAGGACTTTCACCAAGTCATCAATACACTTTCATTGCAAAAATATATAATTTGCTTACCATTTCTTCAAGATATTATAAATAACTGCCTCCTGAAACTCCACCCTTTCAGCTTGCTGGGCACAAAAAGAAACACTACTGGTTTATTTTGATGTCTAAAAATGTATAAATCAAAGAAGTGCTGCTTTCCTGGGAGTTTTCATGGACAAAAAAAAATACCAAACCTATTTGAAAATGCACAGCTCTACACTGCACTAAACTGTAGAGGAAACTGCAGGGTTGTTAGGATGTGTGAGGAGCAAATACTGAGCCAATATAACAGGTTTTTTAAAATGTTGATATTTATTACAACTTAATTTCTGGATCTGAGTGAAGAAAACTACCATTAACCAATCTGTGCAGACAATCATGCTAATTAAAGCTATAAAGGGAGGTACAAAATGCCTGTTTCTTCCAAAATTCCTCCCAATTCTGGGAGCACAGGCTGTGGATCAGTGGGGAAAGGCCCCGTTGTCCTCTGCAGGCTCAGCCCTGGCACTCCTTTGGTCCAGGCTGCAGAGGGAAATGGTGGTGTTTGGCCAGAGGTTGGATTTGAGGACCTTGGAACTCTTTTCCAACCTCAATGATTCTGTGAGTCTGTGGAAGGTGATTTTTGGGGTATAACAGACATGAAGACAAAGCTTACAAATTACACAGGTGTTTCACAGGCAACCTGCAAATGATGCCAAAGCCTTGGATTTTGTAGCAATCACCAAGAAAAATGATTCTTCCTTCCAGGGGACATGGCAGTGGGGCCCTTCTCCAGCTGGGGTGACTGGGTCCCTCTGGGGAGTCTGGCTGCACATCTCCCCTGAGACTGATGGGTTTCAGTGCCCAGCCTGTCCTAACAGGACAGGGAACCCAGCAGGACCTTCAGGCTCTCTCCAAGATCAGTCCTCTAAGCTCGGAGTGTCTCAAGCTAAAATTGCTGCATTAGGAAAGGATTGCAATTAATTCTGGCACTGCTGTGCTTCCACAAGCTGAAAAGGTGGGAATTGGTGCTCTGAAAAGGGTAAAACCCAAGCAAACTTTAGTACTCCTACTGCATCCAAGTGTTTTTTTTCCCACATCAGATGGAATGCTGGTCAGACAATAGTTGCTTGAAGTAAGGAGAGTTTAGGCTACTCTCTTTACTTGTCTCAAGTCTTTAATTATGTTGTGTGTTAGTAGTACTCATTTGGGATTTGTATTTTGTCTGTTATGTTTTATTGGTATGGCTATTATTTGTGTTGATGCTATGCTGAAAGCTCTTTTTTATGTCTTTCTTCTAATCTCTGCTCAATTGGTAAAATTTGGTGTGTCTCTTAAAGGATTTTTTGTATTATTATTTGAGACTCTTGGAAAATGAGGAAATGGGACTAATTCTGTTTGTATTCTGTGGGTTTCTGTCCTGTAAAGATTTTGTTTTTCCAGGCTGTGAGGCTGTATTCAATGTATCTGTGCTGTCTAAAAGCAGCAGCCTTTCTCTACCATGCACACAGAGCACTAGTTAATTGAAATAGAAACAAATAAATAACCTGCTAAACACACCCAAAGCACTGACATTTCTTTGATAATCAGTACTTGAAAAAAATCTGCTTTGAATTTTTTGTAAAAACTAACTTTTTTTTTTAATCTCCTGAATAAGGACATTTATTGCTCATTTGTTTATAAACCAAATTGTTCACATCACTGGAAATAACTTCTGAAATGTTGTTCCCTCCACTGTGCTAAGCTTTAATATAGCATAGTAATGAGTGGGATGTGCAACTTCTGCTTATCTGCTCTATTTTGGACAATGCCAGTGGCTCATGTTTATGAAGAAAGTTGGCAGTGAAGCTGAATCTCTGGTTTCCCCCTGGTAGATAAACTCTGTCTGAGCTAACATTCATGAGGATCTTGGAAGGCTCATTTAAATACAATGCCTAAGGCTATGCGGGTTTTTTTGCTGGATTCCAGAACAGCACATAAAGCTTCTGCTTTTCTGATGTTCTTTTGGAACTGATGCTTAGGTACTACAAAGTCTGGCCAGGGTTTTGTAGGAAGTACCAAGGGTCTATGTCTGAGCTGAGTGTTCAGGTATCTCTGCACATGGTTATCCTCTTTGCAAGGAAGGCTTCTTTTGGAGGGGAAGACTTAAAGCAAAAGATAAGTTCCATCTTGCCAGTATATTTGTATTTCTCTTGCCAGATTTTAGGGAAACTGAGTAAGCATTTTGCCTCCTTTGTCTGGGACCATGGACCTCAGCCATTCACAAATGCAGTGTGCCTTCTTCAGGCCATAATAACCTATGAAATTTCTTCACGTAATCCAAACATTTATTTACTGACAACTCTGCCTCGTTGTCCAAATAAGATCTTTTTCAATCTAACAGCCTAATCTGAACTTTTCCTGCAGTTAAAAGAAAGATCAGAAATATTTTCCAGCTCTTTAGGCAGTAGTCATTACTTCACATTATCCCTATGCTCTATTTCAGAAGTGCTGAGAATATCTGAATATGTTTGGATACCTTAAATAGAAAAGTTGAAAAATAAATGAATAAGTCAGGTATTTGCCTATTTCTGTCATCAGTGTCATCAGTAGTTAGTGCTGTATGTGTTGCTATGCTTTTCTAGCTGTCATTTAAGTACTGCATGTATCAAAACAAAGTAGCCCATAAAAATGGCATTTTTTCATCATTAGAGGAAATTTTGAAAGGGTCAAAGCTTCCTGGAATATTCATGAGGTGGAGGTGCTTTTCAATAAACATACCATGTCACATTTTATAAAAATAACTTTTGGTTCTGTCTCACAGATGCCTCTACCATTTCCTGCATCTCTGGATGTAGAGAGGGGTTTTGTCCAAAAAACTTTGTGGGTCTCGTATATGTTGAACTACATCAGATGAAGACACCTTCCCTTTTGTAAACCAAAATGATATTTGTCACCCTTGAGCCAAGAAGGACACAGGAACAGATGAGAGACCCAAAACAAGAGAAGAAAAGAAGGGTTTATTACAAAGGGTTATTTGGTTTTTATAGACCAATATGTTACATTCTACTTGATTGGCTAGTTAATAAAAAACATCTTTCTCACACACTGTCCTTGAGAAGAACAGGAAAACAAGGTGGAAAAACACCACCTGCAGATTGTTTATACAAACAAGTTATCACATTCTTACAACTCCCTAAAAATCACAAGCCACTGTGAGAAACGATTGCTGTTTCTCCCTGACTGGCTGGCATCCACAGATATTATTTTAGAAAGAAAAATAAATTTCCAATCATATTGCAAGCATTATAAAGCCCACAAGCAAAAAACCCAAATGAACAAATGAGGCAATGCAGGAAGTCCCCGTTCTGAAGGGTGATCTCATAAAGAGTGACAGGGTGGGGTGTGACGGTGTTCACAGGGGTCCGAGGATGAGGCAAGAGATGAGGATCTGGCTCCATGTTTCAGAAGGTGTGATTTATTAGGATATATATTATATTAAAACTCTACTAAAAAACTAGAAGAAAGGATTTCATCAGAAGGCTAGCTAAGAATAGAAAAGGAAAGAAAGATTAACAAAAGCTTGTGTCTCAGACAGAGAGTCCAAACCAGCAGACTGTGATTGGCCATTAATTAGAAACAACCACATGAGACCAATCCCAGATGCACCTGTTGCATTCCACAGCAGCAGATAACCATTGTTCACATTTTGTTCCTGAGGCCTCAGTTTCTCAGGAGAAAAAAATCCTAAGGAAAGGATTTTTCAGAAAATATCATGGCTATAGAGGGGTGTGAGGGTTTGGTGCTGCACTGGCTCTTTTCCAAGCTCGTGGTCCCTGGAGTGGAAACCTTGGCTTAGGGAAGAGGGCTCCTGCTTCCCCAAGAGCCCCTCTGCAGCCTGAAGGAGGGATAGCTCAGCACTTGGGGACTGAAGCAGCCACCAGGCTGAACGGGATTCCTCCTTTAATCAAGCTCTAGCTACCCAACAGTAAGGGAAACCACTAAATATTAATCTCCTGTGGGTCTGAGTGGTCTGTGAGAAGCTGAGCTCCTCAGCAAAAAGCCCTTGCTGAAAGCAGGAGCACAGTCCCTTTGAGCAGGGCTCCTGCTTTGCTTTCAGAGCGCTGTTGAAGAAGGAGACACTGAGTCTTTCTTTCCTGCACAATAGCCAAGTGGTAAGAATGCTTGCCCTGTAAAAGGCAAGCAGGGATTCAATTCCCTCTTGTCTGAACTTCAAACCTAACCTTTTATCTTCCAGATGAGTACCCAAAACACAAGGCTTGCAAGAAATAAGGCTACTCAGGAGGTGGGGAATGTTGCTGTTCTCTCAGAGCAGTACCTTTGTGCAGGAAAAAAGCTCAAACCTCACAAGGTCAGAAAGGATGGATAACTTGGCAGTTCAGTGTTCAAGGTGCTCATTACATTTGGTCCCTGCTCCCAAGGCCTGTTTCTCCTTTCTGTTTTTGAATGCAATTCCTGTAGAATATAAAATTCAGTTCTGTTTTCTATAGAGGAGGCAGGTAAGTACAGACCTACTTATAAATGAGTACTTTAACTGTGAGGAGAAGGAACTCACCAGCCCTCCAGCCAGGGATCACACTTAGGCTAAATAGGCTCATAATTAAACTAAGCTATGCTAAAAAATGAAGCTCCTGGCTTGGACAACAGCAGCCAGCTTTTCAAGGAAAAAGACACTGGTTAAAAGCAGTTTCCAGTCTGGGAATCATAGGAAAGCTGAAAAAAGGAACTCCTGAGGAAAGAAAATATATGGAGTAGCACCTAGACTGGATCTCAGCTGAGTTTAGGTGTCAGGCTTGTCAAGAGTGATGTAATTTGGGGCCTTATCCAGGGGTGACTTAAAAGCTTCAAGGTCAAACAGCAAGATCCCTCTGAAGTTCAGGTTTCTGAGGTTTAAGTGACAGATTTCTAGACAGGAATTTTAAAGCCAATTATTGTTTATTGTTTTTTACTTAACATTCTTTTTAGGAAAATCACAACTGACGTGGAAGCACTTTAACCATAAGCCTGGTCAGACCCCTGAGTCTGAGGGTCAGTGAGAGCTGAACTGAATTTCTGCTTCTGCCCTCATACAGAGCTTCACTAAATGTTAGCCCAAGCAGCAGAACAGTTTTTTAGAAGCCATGAAAAAATCCCATGGACAATTTATGACCAGTTGCCTCATTGCCTGCTGGGTTGAGGTGCTGCAGCTCTCTGAAGTCTGCGGAATGATGGCAGCTTGTGTCCACAGCCAGTGTCACTCAGAATTCAGCTGCATCTTTTTTAAGTGCAAAATGTCATTAGTTGTACCAGAAGCTGACATGAAGTAGCATTTCCACCTAATTGTCCTATCCTTTTACTGACAGCTTGCTGTTGCCCTTCTGAAACCTTGTCACTTGGAATTTTGCTGAAAAAGTGCATTTGGTACCATTTTGAACCAGCCTTTTCCTTAAAAATTCTTGTTTGAAGAGTGAAGGAGAACAGGGAGGTGGACCAGGTATTCTGTCCTACATATATAAAAAATATAAGTCTTTGCCATAAAGTTGTCATGATTCTTTGTCTCCTTCCATTGTATTTTCTTCCATCAAAATTTTTATCTGCTTCTTTCCTAGAATCACTGAAATTTTTGAATATGGCAAGCTCTCATACCACCCATTCAGCTGCTACCAACTTCTCTCATATGGAAAGCTGGCAACATAAGTAATTTCCCCCTAGTTTTGGTCAATAAAAATGTTATTTAACTGCATTTGCAAATCTCAGGAGTGTGTTATTGTTGGTAGATTCAGTATTGTATACCAAGGTAGCTATTAAGACATGCCAAAGAGCACTTCCAGATAGCTCCAAACAATTAGAGAAATACAAAATTAAAATAATTATATTAAATTTTGGTTTTCAAAAAGCTAATGGAGGCTATAAACCTACTTCATCCACAAAGAACAGGTACTGTGTGATGCCTTATGAGTCTGGAAGGGAAAAAGATTGAAAAATGATAGAATCGAGCCCATCAGCTGATATGGGTAATGAAGGAGGAGCTTTTTACTACTTCTTGGTTATAGATTTTCTTTGGGACTTACGAAAATTCTACCCTCTCAAAGTTTTGTATCCCAAACCCATGAGATAGAGATACCAAGCTGTAGCTGATAATTATAAATATACTCAAATCCATTGGAGATTTGAGAAGGAGAAGAAAATTAATCTGTTTTGCATGGTAAAAGCCAAAGGAAAAAGGCCTGAAGTTCTGAGAAGAATATCTGGAAAGCCTGAATGTTAGCTACAGTTAAGTGAGATTGTAGCAGCCAAAAAGGAAATTATTATTTTTACATATATATGTTGCAACTCCGCTGCACAGAGTAGTGACGAAAACTTTAGACAATAATTTTTTTAAATTTTAAAAAGTGTGTGTGTGTGGCACAAACTTTAGCAGAAAATAAAAACTCACAGGAGTGCCAAAAGAAAATTAGAAAGTAATTATCACTGTGTTGGAAATGGGAAAAAGCATTAGCTAGAACCTCAATAGTAGTGAAGATATATGATGAACAAAGGGAGTATAAACTGATGGATGAAGGGAGCAGGACACCATTTTTTGTTATTTTTTGTTGTCAAGAACATTTGTTAAGGCAAAGGATACTGCCAGAACCTAGCAGATGAGAAGGAGATGCTGAAAATGCTAAAAGTAACAAAAAAGAAAAGAAAAAACTGTGAAAAGTTTACTATTTAATTCAAAATGGCAAGTATCAATAACTGTTAAATTAGAGGAGAACAGCACATTAATTAATAAGGAAAGAAACCCCTAGATTTACTACTGAAGGCATGGGGCCCTGGAAATGACACTGGAACAAAGGCTGAGGTGTTAGAGATCTGGAAATCTTGAAAAGCAGGAGATGGAGACTTTACTGCATTGCAGTGCAGGACACACAATTGTGGGAAGAATAAAGATGTGGCTGGACAAAAGTCACTTGATTCAGTATCACAGAACTTAAGAGAACATGAATTGAAACTGAAGAAAGGCTGTGCCCAATGGGAATTACCAGAGAATTCTGTAAAGGACAGAGAATTGAGGAAAGAGGAGACACTCCATGATAAATAAAGCAATATTTTCTAATTTCTGCTGTCCCACTCCCATCCTAGGACTGATGCATCTGAACTCCTTTGGGTGGGTGCATTACCCACATGGAACTGCCTGTACAATTTTCACAGCAGCATTTTTCACCTACTAATATGCTTTACCTTGTGACTTATTAATAGCACATCAGCCTGCTGAGAGAGAGGATTTCTGGCTTTACCTCCTTACATCAGCCTTGCAAATGCTCCTTTTCTCAGGCCTCCAGTCTGAGCCCCTGTTGCAAATGTGGGTGTTAAAATTCTGTGTGAATCTTAGTGAAGTCTCTTCTTAGGTGGATGTTGAGTGGAGAGAGCAACACAACAGAGGTGAAACATTTGAGATTCTGCATCTTGCATGCAAACTGGGAGTTGTGGGATCACATTTTTACTATGGCAGAGTATTTTCCTTCATATTATTCTATGATTCTATGATATTAGAATACTGCACAGTTATCTTAAATCTGTGAAGTGTTTACATCACTATTTTTCTCTGCATATCTTTATTCTTAATTATATTTATATATTTTGAGGCTTTGATAGCTTTATAATTGCATATTCTCCTCTGTCAGATAAAGAATCTCAACTCCTCCAGGAGTCTGTTATTATTGTTGTTTTTATAGCTTTGCTCCAGTTAGGAGAATGATTTAATATTAAACATTAAAGTATTCCCTTTTTGTCTCTCAGAGATAGGCATTTTAATCCTCTGTAAGAGGCATCATGTGTCTGTCTGCTGAGCACCTGCACCAGCAGGCAGGGTGGTGACAAGTTAGAATCTGGGACCCAAGGTGGCATTAGTCAAAGCTGTATGCATGGAAAAATGCTGCTTCTTTCCCCAGGGCTCATCTGCAGCCGGCAGCAAATCCTGCAGACAACAAAGGAATTTATGGGAGGAAAGTACAGGTACATAAACCTGAGCTGCAGCTTTTGGCAGCCTGGCCTGAGAGGGCTCAGTTTGAGGCAGTTTGTCCCAGAGAGCCCCAACGTGTCATCCTCGAGGCACCCTGGCCATGGGGAAGCAATGCCAGGTGCTGGTGACAGTGACAGCAAAGGTGACGCTGTGCCCATGGAGCAGTACAGCCTGACCTCCCAGCCAGGGACCAGCAGAGCTGGGGAGCTGCTGCTGCCAGAGCCACTGGTGCTGGCTGGAATGAGAGTTCTGCCTTCCCAGAGGATCCTGGCTGGGAATGAGTGGGGAAAAGGACAGGTTTCTGAAGGACCCTGACACCTAGACCCAGAACCTGTTTTTTAATTCTTCCCTTAAATGTTTGAAGACCTGATGCTAGAGCACAATTTCCTATATATGTTTTCCAATTCATACCTCTCCTCAAAAAAATAACAAGGCAATGAAGAGAATAATTTAAAAATAGTCCTTTTCACAATAACCTTGGCAGTTCAATTTTGGAAGTGCCCTTCTGATACTATCCATAAGAACTGTCCCACCTGGAAAAGAGTCAGACTCTACAATGCAGAACCACAGGGCCTGATTGTGCCCCAATTTGGCCCATTAACCATACCCTGTTAATGATTAAGTCCATTTATTTGGTAGTTGTATCAAGTCAGATGCTAGAAATCTTATTAAATTACTCAGGATCTATATTTTACAGTGGTAAATATTTACATAATATTATTACATGACTTGTGTACAACAAGTTTGTTGTTCTATGATCATTTGGAATAAGAAAGTTTCTTCTGTAATGCATATAGTTATATACTTATATACTTATTTAAAATTCAGTTAAGTATATAACTATAATTTATTTAAAATTTAATTATGTATATAACAATAGTTATATAGTTATATACTTACTTAATTGAATTTTTCATTCCTTTGGCAGCTTTTTCTAGTTGGCCCATATTTTCTCCCAGAATCATCCTAAGAATCAGCTTTAACAGTGATGTGATACAAAGTTTTGTAAAAGTCACCTTTAAGATAAGCCATACATATTTATTTATTTAAGCCTTTTCTCATTGATCAGCCTACCCAAGGCCTCAGTCCTGAATGCCCTTTCTGTTTGTCAATATTTTTTTTAAACCAGACACCACAATAGGGTTTTTCTGACACTGCTTGAGAGAGCACTGATTCTGGAAAAGCAGTAAAGCACTATTGCCTCCTTTCTCTGCATTCTCACAGTAAAATATGTGCAGTTGAAAGCAGTAAAAATAAATCCTTAGAACATTATACAAGGCGCCATAAGTAAAACTTTCCTGCATTTTAAGCTGATTTGCATCTTTAATAGATCTCATCTATTTCACCTAAGTGCAATGTTTATATCTACCTTATATGTATAATCTTACCATCCAAATAGCTATAGCAGTGGAAATGAAGTCTAAGAACAATCAAGATTTTGTTTGGTGATAGAATTTTGCTAAAAATGGCAAGAATTTTTCCCTTCTCCAAAGTATATCCATTCTTCTGTGGCACAGTGTGTGCCTCCCTCTCTCCCTCTGCTTTAATTCTGATTCCATCAAAAATCAGAATCCTGTGACTGATGTTCAAAATGAGCTGAGGTGATATTGAGGTTTTGAACTTTATCTGAGCATGTCACTCACTTGAAGGCATTCCAGACCTCAAATGGCTCAGTGCCATTCTTCAGAAATGAGACAGGAACAAGTATTGATTTTTTTCCCTTCTTTTAAACTGAGTACCTAATGAGCAAATGAAGATATGGTTGGTCCTGGATTTATTAGGTGATTTAAAAGAAGCTTCTTGGAGTACAAATGTATGAAGAACAGTTTATTGCAATTCTACTTTAATTTTCTTTTTTTCTAAGGGAAATTTTCGTTATAATGTTTCTGGATTTTGAACAGAGATTAGATAAATTATACCATATTATATTTCCATAGTAAAGTAAATGGTAAAAATATATTCTTTGGATATTACAAGAGACAGTTACAATACTACAGCATGTTTTTGTTGGTACTTGAGAAAGTAAACAAATTTCAAAGGCACTGGAAAAAAAATATAATGCTCCCTGAAGCTATAAGTGTTTCTTCAAACTGAAAATTACAGGTTTATAAGAAAAGCCAAGTACTTCCTCAAAACAGAGTGAGAAGTCTTAAATCTGCTGAATTCACATGAGATAAATATATTGAAAAGGCATCTGAAACCACTGAACAGGTATGAGGTAAATGTATCTTGTTGTGACAAAAAAAAAATTAGCGTACAGATGAGTGGAAAAGTCTCCAGAACAACTAGAACTGGAAATAATCTAAAAACTTTAACAAATAAAATGGGCAGTCCTACAGCCACATGTATATAGTGGAAAAAAAAAATATTGCAGATTCATTACACAGAAGGAGATTTTAAAGGATTTCATCAGCTCATGATAGACATGGCCTGGGCAGGTTTGTGTCCCACCTGGCACAGAAAGGGGAAAAGGTGACAGAAATCTTGTAAGGAGAGAGGAGCAGAGACACAAGCTCAGAGCACCAAGCAGGCTGTGACCAGCACAGAGAGGGGACAGCAGAGCCTGGGCAGCAGCTCAGGGGGGATCCTGCCCTGTGCCAGCCCTGGGGGCACCTCTGGGTGCTGTGCCCAGCTCTGGATCCTCAGCACAGCAGGGACAGGAGCTCCTGGAGATGAGCAAGGGCCTGGAGCATCTCCATGATGCCTCAGGTTTTGGCTTTTCTATTTTTCACATTCTGTGCTGCTTTAGTGTGGGGGTCTGGGCTTCATATGAGGGGATGCTGAGCTCTCTGCACAGAGCAGGGAGACAAAACAATTCCTGCTCCAGCTGGGGACCAAGGACAAATGATCCAAATCTCAGGCCCAAGAGCACAAACACTGTGGGCTGAAGAGAGAAAAACAAGCAGGGTGGGACTGCATGGGCTAAAGCTGGAATGGGACAATGAACTGCAAGGTGCAAATGGAGCAGAACTGATCAAAGGGAGAGACCCCGTGCCCGGTTGTGCATTTTGGGACCATTTTGGGTCATCTTGGGTGCAGCCCTGGCTGGGCTCTTGTGGATCCATTGAGGCCCTTTAATAAATCCCTGCTTTATTCTTTAACCCTGTCTAATCTCTGTTCTTCACAAGGCATCAGCAGTGCCCAGGAAAGGCTGAGGGAGCTGGGGTTGCTCAGCCTGGAGAGGAGCCCCAGTGAGAGGGGCCTCAGCCCAGTCTGTCCCTGTCTGTTTGTCCCTGTTTGTCCCTGTCTGTCTGTCCCTGTGTCCCCCTGTCTGTCCCTGTGTGCAGAGGGCAGAGCAGGCCCAGGCTCTGCTCCGGGCCCAGCCATGGCCCCAGAGCCACGGGCAGGGCCTGAGCCCAGGAGCTGCCCATGCACAGAGCTCCTGCCCTGGGCAGTGCCCAGCCCTGAGCAGATGGTGACAGAGGCTGTGCAGGCTCCTGCCTGGGGACATTGCAGAGCCACACGGACACACTGCTGTGCCCTGGGCTCTGGGATGGCCCTGCTGGAGCAGGGAGGTGCCACCAGAGCAGCCCCTCCAGCCTCACCCATCCTGGGATTTTGGGACATCTTGTCTGCAGCAGCATGGAAATAAAATATGATTTCTGAATAGCATACACTGCACCAACACAGAAAGATGTAGCCATGATATTTTCTGAAAAATCCTTTCCTTGGGATTTTTTTCTCCTGAGAAGCTGAGAGGCCTCAGGAACAAAATGTAAACAATGGTTATCTGCTGCTGTGGAATGCAATGGGTGCATCTGTGATTGGTCTCATGTGGTTGTTTCTAATTAATGGCCAATCACAGTCAGCTGGCTTGGACTCTGTCTGAGCCACAAGCCTTTGTTATCATGCTTTCCTATTCTATTCTTAGCTAGCCTTCTGATTAAATCCTTTTCTATTCTTTTAGTATAGTTTTAATATAATATATATCATAAAATAATAAATCAAGCCTTATGGAACATGGAGTCAGATCCTCATCTTTTCCCTCATCCTAAGACCTCTGCAAACACCATCACAGAAAGACACATCCAGACAAATAAAATGGATAGTACTGTTAATAATCCACAGTCATATCCCAGTCTCAATGATCTGTTTATGTCTGCCTCCCTCAGCATTAATGATTAAATGTGGTAATTCAATGTATAACAATTAGCTTGGGATTACAGAATCCATCTGAATGCCAAGCAATAAGTCTTTATGTTAAGACGGAATTTCTCCTGCCATCCATTTATTTAAAAGTCTCTCTGAGCATCTGATCTAATGTAATAGGTTGTCCAGAGTACATATAATAATCTAAATAGCATTGCTAAAAATTAGATATTATAGTGTTGATAAGTTAAGTGCATTTCCAGCAACACACTTTTTATGAAGACTGTTTATTACTACTATTGGCTTATATTCATCTCTAAGTGCTTGATAAAAATTCCTGGTGCAAAAAAAGATGTGTAATCACTCATTCATCAGTAATTCTTTATTATCTCATTTTCTCTTGGGAAGAAAATATGTGTGTATGCATCAATCAATTGATCAAATGATAACGTGAAAATCTAAATCATGTCAAAAGCATTCAGAGAATATCAATGTAGGGCCAGACCTATCAATTCTTACTGACATCAGCCGGCCTTTCAAAACCAGTGTGATAATTTACATAAGGGAAAACTGTCCCTCACAGCAAGGACTTTGATGTCCTGATCCTTCAACTGAGCACAGGGTAAATTTCTGCTGCACCTGTCTAGTTAGCCCAATCTTGTAAGACTACAGTTAATTAACGTCAAATCAGAATGAAAACTCAGCTTTTGTGCTGGATTTTTATTGGTAATTTTTCCCTGCTTTCCTCCTGGGCCTTTCCAGCAGCATGAGCCAGGTAGCTTGTCTGTCTCTGAGTGCAGCACGATCCTCCTTGTCAGTAAAACATCAAATATGAGCAAACTCAGCTGAAGCAGGGACACAAACAGATCAGAAGAGCACTGAGTGTCTTACCCAGCCCCAGTTCCCCAGTCTGTCAGAGGATGGCTTGGCAGAGTTATGCTGAGAGTTAAAGCTCTTGTAAAGCACTTGCAGCATCTTTTTCTGCCTGGCCTGATTGAAGGGCAGGCAGCAGCATGGTGTGATGTAGGGAATGTTTGCTGGGAAGCCCTGGCAATGCCATCTTGAAAGGCAGACAATGAGCACAGCCTCAGCCACAGCAGGCTGTGACTGGATCCTTTGAAACCACGGAATACAGATATGCAGACCTTCCCAATCTTTACAGCTTTTACCCTTCCACAGGGAGCATTGCACTTATGAAATCTTTACAGCATTTTTAGGGCCTCCTTTCTCAGAAAAGTTCCCACAGTAGTGTAGAAAAAGGCTATCAGTGCTTCAAATGTGTATTTCTGGGCACACAAATCTGTTATTTCTCCTGGACCAACTCTGCCTACTGAATCCCGCACGGATAATCCAAATGTAAAAATATACAAATATTGGCAGCCAATAGGGGGCTTTTCATCTCAAGCAAGAAAACAGAAGTAATTCTGATAGCTTTTCCAAGAGAAGCCTGGTGGGGCTTATTTGCCAAAGTTTGACTCTGCAGTAAACAGGGTACTGCTGTTTCTGTTTTGAAGTCTTCCTGAGCAACATTCGCTGATGGATTGCCATGTACAGAATGTGGATAAACAAAGTGATGAGCAGAGAGAGGCTCCACACGAGTGCCATGAAGGCAGACTGTTTATATGGGTTCATCTTGTTCAGAAATCTTCCTTTAGTGCTCTGCTTTGTGAAAGAACTCGGCCAATGAAATGCAATTTATCATTGGAAGCTATATGTGGGAAACACACCGGTGGGGAATATGGAAACTGGTAAAACACCACCTGCTTTGCAGATAAGAGGAGATGTTTTGGAATATCCCAGTGTTTTCTGTGAGGTTCGAGGCAGAACATTTCATTCTAATTTCCCTCTCTGTGGGATTGTCCTGTGTAGCTCTGCAAGCACAATCCCTTCCTTTTTTTTCTTTTTCTTTTTCCAGGTAGGAAGGGCTTCAATGCTCTTTTGTAACATTTAGCTAAATACCACAGCTTTAAATTTTTGTTAAAGCAGAAATGTTCAAACCTTATTTAAGGTATCATAGATTTATGATCTGTACAGACACAGAAATGGTACATATGCAATGTATGGCTCTATGGTAAACCATGACAACATGACAAAACAAAGAGTTTTTAGTATGAATCTAGGACTAGCTATGCATAAATATTCATGGGATTTTGTGGAGGAAAGAACATGGGCAGTACATTGCATTCAGATAGCAATGTTGATGGTAATAAGGGGAAGAATTTGGAAGTATATGAAGAAAAATGTTGAATGTTTTAAAATTGCTTTTAATTGAAAAAATTCTGCTTTAAAAATAATCTTTTGAAGTTTGTAAATGGATTGAATAACTTAAATGTGTTTGACCCAAATCGAACCTCTACATTTTGGGATCTGAATTTAAAAAAGAGTTATTTTTGCTTGTTTGTTTTGCGTTTTCTTTTTTTTTTTTTTTTGACCTCTAAGTGGAAAGTCTCATCTTTTCATATTTTTCACCTGTGATATGTTTTGATATGTCCAAGAGAGCACCAGAGAAAGCAAGCACATACACAGTGGGGTAGGCAGCATTCACCGTGTGACAAACCACACATATTAGAGGCTGATTTTCAAAACAGGGCTGTCCTGGAATTACTGTTGAGCAGCAGCTCTTCAGCAGAATATTTGCTATATTTTGGGAACATTATGGTACCTGCAACTTTCTCTTAATTTTTTTTTTACACCTGCTAAAATGTGGTCAAAGCTAAAATATGTTAAATGCCTTTTTGATAATTTTTCTTCTGTGAGCAGCATGTACAACAGAGAATGACAGTTTGAACATGTGCCAGTATAAGCATATGGGGTGTTAATGGTGGGAACATAAAATGCTTTAGGCAGCCTCATTTCTCCAAGAATGATGCACAGAAAATCAGTTTTCTCCTTGAGGATGAACTTTGAAAAGTCATAGACAGGCATTTTCCAACACAATGTTTCTCTAGCACTGTGGGTCCCCAAATTAATATTTTAGTCAGAATAATGGAACTCAATAAAATGATCTCATATACCCTGGACTTTCTCACCTCTGGGTAAAAATGATTGTTTCGTATTTGTGTCTCCTTTCTGGCCCCTATTGCTAATACACCAATTTTTCTTCTGCAATCCTGCAATAGACCAAACAGCCTCATCCCACTTTTTTAACAGAATAGGATCTTGCAGCTCTCTCAGCTTTCTAATGATTTCACCTTTTGGTAACACTTTAGGGACTAAAACTTCTTTTTTTTATTATTTATTTTCCAATTACACCAGCAATTTGCTGAAGCCTTGTCTCTTAAAGCTCAGTATGTGCTACTACCACATGGTGTGAGTGTGAGGAGGTAGGTGGGAGGGATATGGAATTATGGAATTTGTGAATCAGGTCTCTCAAAAAAAGCACTTTCAGAGGAGATGGTCATCTCCTCTGCCGGTTCAAGACTGGTGATCCCCATCCCTGTTCCCAGGGAATTCTACAGGAAAACTGGCACTGTCTCCAACAAGTCTGGCAAAAGCAATTACAGCCTTGCTGAGAAGTGTCTGGCTTCCCAGTCCCTCTCCTGTTGTACATGGGAAAGGTAATGAAACAATAAACTGCAGCCCACCTGAAGACACCGCAGAAATCACTGGCAGTGTTCAATCTGGGAGTTTTGATTTCTGGTTGTGGTTTTGGTTGGTTTTCTTGGTTTTTTTTTTTTGTTTTGTTTTGTTTTTTATTTGTTTGTTTTTTTTTTTTTTGTTTTTGTTCAGGTGTCCTTAAAGCTCAGGAAATTAAATTCTATAGAAAATCACATCAATCTACTTCAGCCATATCAGATACAGAACACATTGCAAAAGATTAATACCATGTTTATTTTCCTTCTCTGTGGTTTTTATCTAGTTTCAAATACTACATACCTCTTGGCAATCTGCTCTTTGTGTTTCGGTGTCCATAAATAAGTTTTGACATGGTTTTGATCTTTTAAGTGTTGACTACAACTGGTACCAGACTATTTTTGGATGGAAATGAGCCTTAATTTACCTTTACTAATCACTTTAGATACTGTTTCAGCTGCAGAGGGTTAATGTGGTGGATGTACGTGTTATTAATTATGAAAGTGGAGAACATCATCCAGCTGAAATTAATTAATTATGTTCTTTTGGGTGAGAGAAGTCTAGTGTGGCAGTAGAGATGTAGGGTCATGATTCCCTGCATCATGTTTAGAGCTGATTGTATTAGATGTGACAAGCTTTGCACTGAAACAGGAGTTTTGCTCATACAGTAATGATACTGCTCTTCTCCTATTTTGGTGCAATTTACCAAAGATCAGAGTCTTTACACCCATTTTTTTCTCATTATTTGTTGGTATATCTGGGTTTTCATAATTGCAGAGTACTTCTGAATCCTTTTTGTTTCACAGCAATTCTGCTACAAACTCCTGTATTAAAGTTTTTTCACTTTACTTGGAAATATTAAGTTTGACCATTAAGTCAAACGTGAACTCCTGGGCCAATTACTGGTATTTTTCATTGTTTCCAATGCCTGCTGCTCCTCATTGCCAAATGTGATATGGAGTTCTTTCACATTCCAGGACCCCGTGTGATTTTAAGTACCAGCAATTTAATGTATCACTCAAAGTGCTGAAGCTCTGTTAAGGCATAAGTAATTCTCAGCAGAACACTCTCAAGCTTTAGGAGTACAGCACTGCAAATGGAAAATGAAGAAAAGTAAAAATATGAAAAGCTGCTTTTCTCAAATAACCCTCTAAAATAAACCAACCAAAACATGAAGCTATAAAAGCACATTTTTTTTCATGATGAAACAACTTGAGAAAAGGTATCAATTTTCTCACTTCCTGTAAACAAATGCAGCATCTTAGGGCTTTCCTCCATGAGTTCTGCTTTACTCTAATCCTGCTGATGCAGAAGCCAACATAGCTAAAATACAGTAGGAAAAGGTCTATAATTAGGATTTAAAAATGTAATAGCATGACATAAAAACCAGTTCATTCCACTAAATTTAAAGGAATCAGCTATACTGGTGGAACACCTTTACACTGGAGCTACATGAGAGGCTGTTCCAGTGTAATTATCCTTGGGTAAAATTGCACTGTAATCAAAAAGTTAGGGCAAAAAGCAGTGTGCAGGCAAGGCTGGTGTTTCAATGAGCTGGTCTATTTTTCTGTCAGCCAGTATACCCAAACATCAAACAAAACCGAAGCAATTATATACACTAATCCTTTCCCATGTGAAGTTGCAGCCCAATGTGAATTCAAAAGCACCAAGTTGCAAATCCTTCAAAAAGAGCATTTACAACTTATAATGGAAACTCCAACAGAGCTCTAACTATAATAGTGTGACTGCTGCAGCGATTATTCTTTATTGCCATGGCATTTACTGCTGAAATAGTGGTGGGCAGATCCTAACATTCTCAAAATTAATGTGCAGTAACATCCTCATGTGAGGTATTGCCCAAGGTAGGGTGTTTTGAAATGTAATATATCAAAACGATGATACTTCTCCATTTAAGTTGTTCTGGTCACTCACTTCACACAATTGCTGCTTCAAAGGCACTTTTCATAATTTCAAAATAAATATATATGAAATAAGAGAAGCTGAAAAGCATTTCTATTCTGGTATTAATGAGGACTTGGAAAATGCCAACCCATCTCCAGTGGAGCAGCTTTACAGCAGAGTGAAGATTATGGTGGAGTGTTCTCTGGTAATGATTAATTTCCCCTTGTGAGCAATGCACTTATGGCCCAAATCAGCTACTCCATGGACAGAACTCGTTGTTCTGAGTCAAAATCCTGCCTCAAACACAAAAGTGTGCAGCCTGTCAGCCATGGGTGGTGGGAGGTAAACACGGGTGTGAGCAGCAGTGGAAAGGGGGTGCTGTAATCCCACTGCATCCTGCTGGATTCCCTGCTGGATTCCCTCCTTTTCAATACAAGAGAAAGCTGCCAGCTCAGCTCCTCTGATGTCTTTATGTATAGCTGGGCTAATAGTGGTTCACAGCCTCTAATTAAAAAAAAATTGTTTCTGTCTCAAAATTCACTCAGAGCGTGATGCCAAAATGCTGTAAAAATGTAGCATTGTGGCCAAAAAATATAGAAACACTGCATTATTTAGTTTTAATGTTAAAAGTACTTAATATCTAACCTATATGCTTGTAGGGGGCACAACATGCATTGGGAGTGATAAGAATCTGATTTTTCTGTGACTTTTGTTATAGTTACCCCAGTAGCACACGAAAAAGTGTCTGAAAACAAAGGGAAATCAAAAACACAGGGTTAGCTGAAAAAGGGCTGCTCATCTGCCTTCAGCCTGAAGATTTCTAGAAGGACAAATAGCAGAGGAGACAGACTTCAGACTTCCCCTAATATATATAGAAGTAGACTGAAATATCAGTCGTTATTTTGCAACAAAGATGCGGAGTAAAAATAAATTTTAAAAAATAATAAAATCAAAGCCTTAATGCAGGTTCCAGTAAGATTCTTTCATTGTTGCTGTTTAACATAGCAACATATTAACATTTCACATATTTACCATAATCTCATTTAAACAGGGACCACATTTCCTTCATCCCAAGGACAATATATAAAATATAAATGCCAAATAGAAATAGATGTGTAAGGTAAAGGTTTGGGTGAGCTTTAATAGTAGGACTTTTGGTTAGGGGTGGAGCCTGATGCTACCATAGGAAACCATAGGAAACCAAAGGAACAGATATTTTCTGATGTTAGTTGAGGTCAGGCTGATAATTCTGACCTCTCTGCGCCTTCATTTCAGTCTTTTAGCTCCCTTTATCCACTCTGAAAATTCCCTTCAGTCATAAATGGGCCTGGGTCTCCCTTCCCCTGATTTGGAGCTTTCCCAGCCTCTGCCCAGGGAGCAGAACCAGATCCCTTCTGTTCCACCAGACCTTCCACGAGCTCCTGTCCAGGGGAGCTCCTGACCCCCATTCCTGGAGCTCATTGGTGCTTTTGCCTTTGTTTCCCTCAGATGTGACTTTTGGCCTAAAGTCTAAAATAAACAAATAAATTACTACCTGTACCTTCAGCACTTTCAGTGACCCTAGACAATATTAAACCCTCCCCCACTAGAGGAATCACAAAACCACATCTTGTTGGAATGAAATTCTAATGGCTTTACTGAGAAAAGCCTCTTACCCTGTGGGTTGGCTACATATACTTTTTATTTTGATTTTTTTTTTCAAACAGATGGTTTATTTTAATTAATTCTTATTATAGAGACATCTTTGTCATAAGGTACTTCTGGAACAGATGAGCACAATTAAATAAGTGCTTTTGTTTACAGGATTAGTGAAAGAATTCCTATTTCACAGGGGAGGAAGTGATGCTGTAATTTTATCTTCAATTTTTCCTACATCCTTGACATTTAAACACAGTTTTAATATTATTATTATTGAATTGCAAAAGAAGCAGGGTGTTGAATTTGTATTGATTTCACTTGTGTGCTTACACTCAGAAAGATGGCATTTCAAAACCTTTTCTAAACATAAATTTTCCCTTTTATAGTAAACAATACAGAATGCATCCTGTCAGTGCCTGAGCTTCACTATAGAAGGAAAATGTTACTTTGCACCACAAAGTAGTCAAGAATTTAAGAATATATCTGCATTCCATTTGTCCCTGTGGGCTACAAACCCAGATGCCACCTGGGAAGCTCAAGGGATTTGAAGCACTAAGCACCAAGACTTTAACAACAAAAAAACTTCTACTGAAGGGTGTCATTTTCTTTGGCAATGAAAGGAAGAAAAGCATTGAAAAGGTGACTCACATTTCACATATTTCATGATTGGAAAGGTTTTTGGTTGGGAGGGACCTTAAGGCTCACCCAGTGCCACCCCAGCCATGGCAGGGACACCTCCCACTGTCCCAGGCTGCTCCAGCCCCAGTGTCCAGCCTGGCCTTGGACACTGCCAGGGATCCAGGGGCAGCCCCAGCTGCTCTGGGCACCCTGTGCCAGGGCCTGCCCACCCTGCCAGGGAACAATTCCTCATTCCCAAGATCCCATCCAGCCCTGCCCTCTGGCACTGGCAGCCATTCCCTGCCTCCTGTCCCTCCAGCCCTTGTCCCCAGTCCCTCCCCAGCTCTCCTGGAGCCCCCTGAGGCCCTGGCAGGGCTCTGGGCTCTCCCTGGAGCCTTCTCTCCAGCTCTCCCAGCCTGGCTCTAGAGCACAGGGGCTCCTGCAGGTGCTTTTAAGTGTTCTGTCACACAAGGTCAGAATCAGGTCAGCTTTTGGATGACTTCGTAACTCTGAAGTTTTTTACAAAAGAGAAGCAATAATTCGAGGTGATCAAAGCAAACCTACAATGCTACATTGCAATGCTGTTTGGACATACATTTTCCATGTTTCCTTACAAACCAGCTATTTTTAATGTCAGATACAAATCCTGCCCTGGCTTACAGGTGGCTGAGAATTTTTTGATCTAAAGATCAAAATTAAAATCTAAATTTCATTGATGCCTCATTTTTTGGGTGGGGTTTTTATTGATAGACAAATTATTAGAACTTTACCAAAGCCATGAAAGGAATTGCTATCACTGTAATTTATTTTAGGATGCAGTACAAATTCAGTATTGGTTTTTTACTACTTAATGGCTTGAATATATATCATGAGTGCACAGTTTTGTAAGCAAAGTAAGCAAGTACCTTCCAGAAGGAAAACTGCTGATGTTCAGAACCCCGTGATGTCCATATGCCAGCATGGACCAGCTTTACAAGAACATTTCCTGCAGCTTCCAAATCACTTCAGCTGGTCCAAAATAATTCAACAAAAATCACTTACCACCCCACCAAATGAGGAGAAAACATTAATTTATTTATCTTTTGAAAACATGGAGACAGTGTTATTGAGCAAAATAGTGATTCTGTTTCCAGGAGGTGGATGTAAACCCAAAACCTGACTCTATTGGTGTGCGCTGACAGTGATGTAGGAGATTTCAGCAGTCAGAAGGTGAATATTTGCCTGCCCTTATAGATGGCAGTGATTCCTAAAGGCTTGGGTCTGCTGGGGTTTTATGACAGCCTGTTAAAAGTTTTTTTCCCCTTGTTTTTGCCTAATTACTCTGTGTTTATGTGGAATAGGAATAACAATCTGATTTAGTATGCATTGTTGGCAAGCACCAAAACCACAGCTTGAGCACCTACTTTTTTTGATGTTCCTCAGACTCTCAAGCTCTCAAGAGTCTTGTGGAAGGAAGGAACTGGTGGGACATTTTTCTGACATCAGGAGAGCGCTCCCAGTCAGATGGCCCTGCCTTTAAAGGCAGCTTGTGCAGAGTTTTCTCAGTTTGGAATCAAAAGCAATTGTTTGAAGGGCTGCTGGATAATGGGCTCCATATTCTGTGCTCTAATCAGGGGGAATGCAAGTGGTGATTAAAGCTCAGTGTTTG
Organism: Calcarius lapponicus; assembly: GCA_039654755.1. Lineage (NCBI taxonomy): Eukaryota > Metazoa > Chordata > Aves > Passeriformes > Fringillidae > Calcarius > Calcarius lapponicus. The sequence continues at coordinate 17,635,007 of CM077474.1, read as the reverse complement.
TGGGAATTAGGCTGCCACGCTTTCCCGGGCATTCCGACGTGCTCGTGCCCAGAGAGCACAAACACAGCCAATATCCATGGCTGCAGAACAGGGCACAGCCTGCCTGATCAAAACTGGAAAAGAAGTATCAAGAGCAGATCTGCTCTGCTTTCCAAAGCCCTAATGAGCGATTGTAACTATTACAGTACATAAAATATTCGTCCCTTTCAGTGGAGCTAATGTCAGAACTGAATACTTAATCACGTATTTGCTTTTTCGTATAGCTTAAAGAAAGGTATTGCTGAATATAAATCTACAGAGATGAAAGGGCCAATAGTGTTTTTCAGACAATAAAGTCTAGGTATTATGTACCTGTTCTATTTTTTTGTTCTTACACATACAGCTGGTATAATTTGCACAAAATGGAGAGCAGGTATCCATAGCCTGATCCAATTCCTTTTGAAGTCCTTTGCTGGCTGTCTGAATTTAAGTGGCAGTAGGACTTCAAAATCACTTACCAAAGAGGTAAGTCCTCTTTACAACATGGATTTCTCAAGATCAATTATTATTTTTTTAAAATCTTCGAAGTATCTGAGGACTCTTCAATTTTTATTTCTTCTTTGCAATCACTAAAGCGGGTATGTAATGAAAGCAGAAATGGAGATGAGGAAGCAGGCTTTTGAAAGAGGCAATTAGAAATGTTTTGTATGGGGCAGAGAAGGGTTTTCTAAGAGTAATAAGCATTTTGAGGGAATAAGCAACATAATTCTCAAGTGTGGCTGCACAGCAAAAAAACCAAAAGATTAGTTAATCTTTACTCATTCCCATGTCAGTTTAGCAGCGCTTCCTCTGCACTGAGGAGACTTCTAAAATAGGACATCTGCCACAAATTCTCCTTGGAGAACTTGTTCATGCACTAATCAATTTCCTCCTTCAGCACACATGTCCCTCTGAAAAATTTAGTCACAATATCCATCAGACTCAGAAAGTTGGAGTAATGGGACTTTGTTTTTGTGATTAACAACATAGGTGAGGATTCATTGAATAAATTGAGGAGTCCTGGAAATCAACATAAATGAAAAGAAAAGATTTATTGTTCTATCAGATGAGGCTAAAGAAATTAGAGTCAAAAGAAGCAGGCACCTCACTAATGAAAAAGTATAAAAAGAATATACCCCTCGACAGCCTCCTGCATGATGTGCTTTTAATTCATTTCTTGTTCCTTGGACAAGGTGATAACACTGTTCCAGTTTAATCCAATAACCTATCTCCAAAATGATCAGTGTTCTTATTTCAAGCCTTGGCTCCTTTCTGCTTTGATTTGGCTCATATGGCTCCTACCCTTTGATTCTGTGCTCACCTCTTCTGCATGCAACTTGACCTTTTGCAGCTTTTCTCCCCCCTCCCATTTGCCACACTCCCTTTCTCCTCTCTCTTTCATCTTTCCATACATATTAACTCAGCAGGATTTTTGCTCTAACCTTAATTTTCCAGCATCCCAAAGCTTCACAGCTAAAAGGTTGCTGCTAATCCTCTTTCTATTTCTCTTTCTTTATAGTGTATTTTATTCATCCACTTTCATTTTCAGAAATACTTTGTATACATAGACATTTACTCAGACTTGTGTATTCTCCAGAAGAAGCCATTTTTCTAAGCCTTTTTTAATGCATTTTGAGGATCACCAGAGGTGACAAATGTAGAACCATATCTATATGAGGAAAATCCTTATTTTTAGCACATCGTTAAAATTGTATGATATTGAGAAAAAAATTGCATCCCGGCAATCAGGCAGAGGAAATCACTTCTGTTTACCACAGATGAGAAAGGGACATCCTGCTATCCTTGCAAATCAGTCCAAATTAAGTGGACAGCACAGGGATGAAGGGCCAGGTTGGCAGCAGCTGAACTCTGATTAGGCTCATTCTGCAGATCAGCTTCTCTGAGCGCGGAGGTCGGTCAGAGGGCAAAGGTGCTCAAACCTATTCTAATGTGGCACAGGGCCAGGGCCAAGAAACACCACCCCTGCTCCAGGGCTTGAAGGGAAAGGCCTGCAGAAGTCTCCTTTGAACCTGCAGGCACTGGAGTTTCATTCACAGTACAGATGGAAGAGGCAGGATAGTCCTTGAGGAAGAACTCGAGGAAAAAGCGAGGCTGGAGCAGAAGTTAGAGCTTTTTGCACAGATGGCCACCTCCATAGTAAAGAGAACAATCCATGGGAGAGGATTAGCTTTGACCTTTTTCAGCATGAAGGGTAATGCTTGGAGAAGACTGGGCAGGATGATTCCGCAGTACCAAAGAGTCTGAACATTTGCATTTTATTTTTATATACTATTAATGAAGAAAATACTGTAGGAAACGTTTTTTTCTTCAGTGAAAACTCAGTCTCCTGGAATTCACAAAATATTTATAGGCAGTGTACTTCATTTCTAGCTAGGGGTTGGTTTGGGGTTTATTTTTTAGTAGAATTTATTGACAATTTTGAAAATGACAGATGTTAATGATCTGCATAAAATTCATATGCTCACTTGCATTAAAAGAAATCATTTTGTTAGGATATGGCTGTGTAAATTCTTTGGGAACATAAAATCTAATGCAATAAATTAAATGCAATATAAATAGTTCTTTTAAAGGAATTAGAATATGTGCTAAAGAAATGAGTTGTGTGCAGTCCTCCACCTACTGAAGTGAAAAAGCAAAATTGCCATTGTCAGCAATGAGATGATGATTCCCTCCCATCCCAAACAGGAATTTCATCATCTCCTGCAGGTGTGATTTCTCACTTAATGTTTTGAGTTATGGAAGAACAGCAACAACAACAACAAAAAAAAAAACAACAAAACAAAAAACAACAAACAAACAAACAAAAAACCCAAAAAACCCAAAAAACCCCAAAAACCCCACCAAACCAAAAAATAAAAAACCCAAACAAAAATAACCACAAAAAAATCCCGAAAAACCAACCAAAAACAACAACAACAACAAAAAACACATACTAAAAACCAAAATAAAACATAAAAACCCCAAAAAGACTGTTCCTTTATGAGGAACTCTTTACCAGATGGTGGAGGAGTGGGTTCTGAGCTGATGAAATTCATCCCTCCCTGCCAGGACCCTGGCATGGTGGGGGTGCCCTGGGAGAAGGGCATCCTGTGGGTCCCATCTGACTGTAAGTGGGACAGACAGGATACTGCTCTGGGAAGTCTGGTGCAAAGCACCTGCAGAGGACTTTGTTACAAAAGTCAATTTGCCTGCCAATTTTCAAAGAACAGCGAGTTGAAATAATCAGGTTTTCCATCTCTTCTGATCTCCCCGCTTTAGTGCTGCATTTAAGCATATGCTTGTAAAAGAAAAAGATACCACGTGGCAAATTGTAATGTTATCTCAGAAAATAATTCCCCTTTGTGTATTTACTGCCTATTCTTCTTGCCAAGCCTTATATTTAATACTTTTTTCAAAGGCTTCACTTCAGAGGAAATGCTAAATGTCTAATCCCCCATGCCCATCAAAAGGAGTGGTCCTCATATTAAACAAAAAGAGCTCCTCCTAATAAGCTCCCCTTTGGTAAATGAATGCTACTGCCTGTGCTTCCAAAATTAAACAATACTGGCAGAACTAACCCCAGAATGCACCCAGCCCTGCACAGGAGCTCAGGGGACACCCAGAGGACAAAGCTCTCATTCTTCAGCTTTGCTACATCAGGTAAAGGTGGGTGCAGCCTCAGCTTTGGGCTGGAAAGGGCAAAGGCTGCTCAGATCTTGTGCTCACACTTGCTCAGCTCTCTTCTCTCCAATGGCTGCTGGTGGTGGTCTCATGATGGGAAATTCAGGAGGAAATCTGGGAGGCAGGACAGGAAATCTTTTAGAGTTTTTATTGAAAATTTCCCTACATCTTGTTGCTGTAAGAAAGCGGAGAAGTTTCTAGTACCTAAGTTTTGACCAGAAAAAAAAATTATATTTTCCAATAGATTTATGTCATGAGCTCTTCAAGAATATGTCCAAGGGCTTTCACACATCCATATCTACATTTTTCTCATGTTCTGAGACCAGCTGATGTAAATGCACATAATTTTTTTTTTCCAGTAACAAAACTTTAAGGAAATGTTTTCAATTTTTTCCCCCTTAAGCCCTTTTATAGAATTTAAAACATTGGGACACTGAAAGAAGTGTGTGCCTGATATGGGATGAAAATAGCTTTATAAAATCAAGCTGGAAAGGGAAGAGTCATGGGTGTGTAATGTGTGTTGAACACAGCTCTTTATTGAAACACTTACTATTAGTGTAGCACTTTTTTAAGGTAAAGTCTAGAAGAATTCTAATGTAAGTGGAAATGAATTTAAATGGGAATATCTGACTAGAAACATTCTGAGGTATAGGAGACTAGAATTTGGATTTGTGTCTGCAGATGTGAGCAGGGGCAGACACTAAAACTCAAATATTTAAGAGAGTTTGGGAGCTGATGGCCAGATCTGTTCCTGCTTTTTAGAATTATCTCTTCCCTTCAGCATACCTGGACCTGCTAAATATAGTAACTATTTCTATCTGAGATAGAAATACTAACTTTGTAGATATTCTTTCTCCATGAGGTATGATTAGGAGTTTTTAAAATATATCTTTCTAAGGGGTTGGAAAGCCATTCCAAACATCCTTGTTTGATAGTGTCATGATTAATTTTTAGTTTCTTTTTTTCTAATAAGCTGCTATATACTCAATCCTAATGCAGAGTAGAATAAACCCCTTTCTTTTCTTGTTGCAAGCTTGGAAATGAAAACTAATGTTATTCCAACTGGGGTATGAAATTTTAGGCTGGGTGGAGATGTCATGATATAATCTGGTAAACAGTTTAGATTAGAATAGAAGAGTTTTTTGCTCCTCTTCCCAAACAATTTATTTCTTAAAGCTGTGAAGTCTAGACCATTTAAATTTTATTGTTTCAACCAGCAGCAGGTGGAAAATGCTCATATTGTTCTATTGATACCTTCTGAACCTGCTGAAACTAATTAAGAGTGACGCTGATGATCTGTGGTGGTGCTGGAAAACCTGCAGAGCTGGTTTTTAAATTTTTTTTTTAAGTTTTTTAAGTTTTTTAAACTTTAATTTTTTTTTAATTTTTAGATTTTTTTTAATTTAAAAAAAATAATCAAATGTCTGTTCTACGTGAATCTGGGCAAGATCTGCACAAAATCCCACATTAACCCAAGTGTTTTTAGGACCCAAAATACCTATTCTTGTGGCAGGACAACCCTGCTCTGGAGTTTTAGTCTTTGAAAAGCTTCTCCAGACCATGCTGGGCCAGATCCTGAGTTCCTGGCTGCTGTACAAAAGGCAGCAATAAATTCAGTTTTCTCCTCTGCAAGGGTGGTGGGTCCTGGTGTGGGTATTGATCTCAGGTGCTAACGCCAGCCTGAACGCTGCTGCCCAACAAAGCAGCACAAGATCACAGAGCTGCAAAGGCCTAAAAACTGCTGCTTGTTAGGGGAATTCTCAGGACACTGAGGAGCTCTGAGGCTGCTGGAGCTGGAGCTGTCCCAGCCAGCCCTGGTGGCAGCACAGGGAGAGCAGAGTATCAGCGGCGCCTCAACCGCATTGATCCAATTACACAGGGGAGGTTCAGGCACAGCTTCTGTGCCTGCTGCCACTTACAACCATCTCAAGGGTTGCTTTTTGCCCTTTTCCTTTTTCTGTCTGCTTTTCTGGGGGAAAGATTGAACAGAAATATTTGAGTGAGATAAGCAGAGTGAGCAGAGGAATCTGTTTGAATGCTCTGCTATGGACTCCCTGCCTTTCAGGGTGTTGGTTTGCATCAACATCCATCTGCCTGGAAAAAACAGGATTATGCCATTATATCAACACCACTGAATGCACCACAACACCTGAGGATATTTCTATCAAGCTGGACAGAGAAGATGTAAGTGCCTGAATCTCTCTTGCTATGCCACCCAAGCCTCCAGGGCATTTCACAGCAGTTTTACAAAAAGAATATTTCCATACCTAGCATACTGACAATTATTTTAATTCGTTTAAATTGGCATAGCCCTGTGGACGACTTATTTAAAAGCTGTACACACTGTTATGTGTTCATTCCCTAAAGGTATTTTTACTGCAGGCACATTTGGCATTGAATTAATTATCACTCTAAAATGTACTTTTGGAGTCAGCCTAGTTTAGCTGGATGAAAAAGCTTTTTGTGGAAGAAATGGTGATTAGAATTTGGGGTCCATAATGGTTTACAAATGTCAGCTCCATTAGTCACTTATGGAAAGTGGGCTCATTCTTCTGAAATCAACTGCAGTGAATCTCTAAATGGTGTTAATTGAAACTGCTTATAGCTGTCCTTAGCATTGGGGAAGCTCACAGGCTTCTCAAATGCATCTTTATGTTCTTACTGTTCATTGCAGAAGGGGGTTCTGTTACTTGCTTGTTTTCTAATTTAATTACTTTGCTTTTAATTACTCTTTGCTTTTCTCATTGATCTTCAATTTTTTTCCTTTTTTTTTTTTTTTAATTGTAGCTGGCATCTTTTTGTTACTGAAGTCTACCCTTTCCTAAGTTCCTCTCAAAGTGTTTTCTGTCACACCACCTTAAGAGTGGCACCTGTCAAAATCTGACTTTGGTTCCCTTGATCATAGAGTCATGGACTCATGGAATCATGTAGGTTGGAAAAGCCCTCCAAGATAATCAAATCCAACCTTTGATTGCTTCTCAACTAAACTAGAGCATGAAGGGCCACATCCACTCATTCCTTGGGCACCTTCAGGGATGGTGAGTCCACCACCTTCCTGGGCAACCCCTTCCAATGCCTGACCACCCTCTCTGTGAAGAAATTCTTCCTAAAAAAAGAATTTGTAGAGGATTAATATTGAAAATATTGTGTGACTGTGTGAGGATTAGTATTGAAAATTAACATAAACACACTGCTAAAAAGCAGCCAGAGAAAGCTTTTGAAAATCTTGTGTTGCATCCCCACCTTTTCACCTCTCTCCTGTTCCTTCATGGGAAATGCCAGAGCTGCTCAGCTCCAAAAATGTGTCTTTTCAGAGTTGTTTTGCACAGGTGTTTCTGTAATTACGATGCATTTGGAATAAATGCTTTGTTTAATGGTGCTTAAATGCATACTTCCATCTGTGACAATGGGACTGACATCAGAGCCCTGATGAAGCGCCTTTGGAAACGAGAAGTGCCAAAAGATTTTCTTGCCTTCATCTGTGTCCACCCTTACTTTATTTGTAAGGGGAAAATGCATCAGGGTTTAAGTTCAAACACAGGATGAATTAATGGAACCTGTGAAAGCAAAGCTGAAAGGGAACAAAAGAGTGAAAAATACAGAAATTTTCCACATGGCAAGTTCCCAAATAGCTGACTGTTAAATCGGATGAAATAGAGAGAAGTCTCATGACAAATTGAAGTTATGCTAAATAGTACAGTGGAACCATCAGCCTTGTGTTTGGCAGCAGTCAAAAAAGTGCAACAGATATTTGGGACTTCTTAAAGCTTGCTTGAGTCTAAGAACAAAAACAACAGAAATCCCGAGTGGAAAAAAGTGTGGGCCATCCAGATCTTGAGTGACTGCAGCTGTGGTTCTTTCCTTCAGAAGGACTTGTTAAAACTGGAAAGATTTCAGGGAAAAGAGTGTGATCAAAGACAGGGAATGGCTCCCACCCATTGTTCTGCTGGGAAAGCTCAGGATCCTCAAAACAGAGGAAAAAAAATCCATGATTCAAGAGAAATGAAGGACTACAGAGCCGTGAGTGGAATGGAAAGTGACATTAAAGCCCTGTATTTGCCTTCTGTTTGAATATGAGAAGTAGGAGCTATCAAAGCAAGTTAATGAAAGCCAGATGGAAAAGAGACAGAACAAAGTGGTTCTTCACACCACATGTTGCAGAAATGGAAATGTTTATTGAATGTTGTGGATGAAAAACATTCGTGTGAGCTCAAAAGACCAGGCAGGAATGGGAAGAGATTTGCTGTGGGTTATTAAATGGGCAAACCACAACAAGCCCAGAAGATCTCCTGAGTCAAAGGGTCAGGGACTGCAAGGAAGAGGAATGTCAAGGAGGTCATGATTGTTGTTGATTTTTCCTAGATATCCCCTTGTGGTCCCTGCTGGAGGAAGAGCACTGAGCCAGGGGAGTGCTGGGGCTGAATCAATACAGCCATCCCAATTTTCACAAACTATTTATTGTCTGAGGTTGTTTAGGGTGGGTAATAGTGATGAAGATCCATGGGAGTGGCCAAATTCCAAGCTCTCCTTGGAATACTTCAAACCAACACAGGATTTATGATTTGAGGATATTTTTCAATAGTCTTAATGACAGAAGAGAAACATGAGTTTGAAGAAATTAAGTAAATGAAGAATGGATTTACTGGGGGAGCTGTTAGAATCATGGATATGCTCTTTGCTGCTTACAGCACTGCTTTTCAAATGTTTTTAGGAAAATCAGTGTGTCTGAATAGGTAGTGATCAGAACTGATGTATATTAATCATCAAATCAGCCTGGAAATAATGTGTTTAATTGCATATATATTTTGCAAAAGTTATTAAATTGTAGCTAAATTTCCACCTCCACAGGCTTTGAGTAGTAAATCCTGTGAACTTCAGTGTACTTCCTCACTTGTCCCTTTCTAACATTTCCGTGCCATGACCAGGACCAGAGGTACATGTGCTGCAGATTTGCAGTTTTTCCTGTGTTTTTGAAGATAAAGGCTTGGAAACATCCCCTCAGAAAGCTCTTTGAATAGAGGGAATTGCACTGAGGAGCATCCAGGCAAAGGGATCAGGAGGCTGGTGCTTTCCCCTGAAGGAAAATCAAGTTTTTAGGTCATCAAGACAGGAGACTGGACAGGGGTTCTCAGCCCCTCCTAGGATTGTGAAGAAATAAAAGAAACTCCAGGATTGTGAAGAAATAAAAAAAACACTGCAGATATTTTGTGGTGGAAGAAGCTTCAGAACGTTGAGGATAATGTGGATCAAAAACTCTCTACCACAGAAGGATTTTGTAGTGCCTGCTCCTTGATTATACAGTAGGTAGGGGTATAATGAGGTAGATGTAAACAGTATCAAGTGCACAAACATAAATTCAAGTTATTTACCAGAAATCTCAAGATCATTGTTTTCAAGTGCATTTGTGGCACCAGAAACCATGCATTTACCTTAAAAATCAGCTTTTCTGTTAATGCATTAATAGCATCAAGGTGCATAAGATCAACAAGTAGAAATTCTGAATTACACAGCAAGAGAAAAGGGTCTCAGCTGGGATAATATAGCCTGACATTTCAAAGTCTGAGCATTAGTTTCAGACTTGGCAGTAACTCCATCCATTTGTTTTCTATGTCTAAACAAACAATTTACTATGCCTGTTTTGGTCACTCATTTTCCAGGGGATGTTCTGTGCTTCTCAGCTGGATGTATCTTAGTCATAAAATGCCCTCTTCGCATCTGGATTTCTGTTTGGACATACCAACAGATGCAGGGTCTGTGATTTTCCTTTCTTTTAAAATTTAGTCTTTTTTACCCCTTTCAGTTTTGTTTTTGTTATGTTCTGACTCTGTTGGCTCAGTCTCAGGTGAGTAGAGCTAACATTGTGTGTGCATGTGCTGAGCTGCCACATTCCATCCTATTTGTGCTCCCACATCAGGATATGAGGCAATTGAGATATTCCCTTGTGGAATCTGGTATAGACTATTCCGTGGTTTTACCAAAATCTCAGTAATGTGCTCTACAACAACAATACCAATATATAGACATTCTTGTAATGTATGACTGGGTTAAATAGAAAAGCACCAAAACAAGCAAACAAAAAAAAAAAAAAAACACTCAAAGCAAAAACCACTGAAACTTTCTTCTCAACCACACAATTTTAGGGCTATGCTGAAATTTTAACAAAGAAACCACTGGCAGATCATTTGAATCTTTTATTTAGTAGAGAGTTTACAGTCATATATATTTGTCAGTGCACAAAATGTATTCAAACACTACAGTTTTGCTTATGTTTGAATGAGAATTATTTCCTTTTTTTTTAGCCATTTCATGGCTTTTCACTGTTATGACCAGGAGTAAAAATAAAACTGTGTTTTCTTATCTGATGGCACAGACCTTTTCATCATACCTTAATTTGTCTCCTGAGCCTAAGCTTCATTCACAGCTCCATGTTCAATTTAGCCGTGGGCTCAACCACCTCCTTTTTTTTATTTTTTTAATAACTGCCATCAATTCTACCTAAAATGCCCTCCTATGGATCATTACATTGTGACTTGGCTTTTCCCTTGCACTTTTCCCTGAAAGTTGTGTTTTAGCTGAGGCTTGGGACCTCTGCCTGTCCCTGCCCTCCTGAATTGATCATCTTTTGCAACAGATGATGCCTTATCATGATAGTGCAGCCATTTTCATATCAGGTTTTAAAAAACAAACCCAAAAAATCCCAGTAACCACCACCACCTCCAAACCTGTAGAATTTTCTCTTCTCTCTAATTTTCTCATTGGAATAATAGAGATAATTACAGATGCTTTGGGTGATGTCAATGCAGACGCCTACTTAGCTTTGTTTACACCTTTTATTCAAAAATATTTCACATTATTACTAAGGCAGGAATAAAAGAAAAAACAGTGAAAATGTAATTTAAATGAAGCAATACTTTGGAGAGTTACAGGAATAGCACTGAGCAGCTCATTGTGCCAAACTGAATGGCAGAATGCAATGTACAATTTTAAGTAGTTTTATTGCAGCACAGCACTTTCAGAACTTTGTGAAGATTTAAGGTGAATTTTCACATAAATACAGTATTTCTGCCTCTTCCCAGCCATATCAGCAGTGGAGAGCAGAAATGCAGCTGCAATTATAAGCTGCACTTGCAACTTGAAGTGTAAGAACCCTTCAGCTTCACCTTGAAAAAATGAAAACATGCTAGAGCTGGCTCTTCCCTACAGTGATGTGACTTTACCAGAAAAGCTTTCACACAGCCAAGGCTGTGCAGGACTGATGGCAGGGTATGAAGAACACACACAGCAAACATTCCCCATGCAAATCCTGGAGTTTTGCATTTTGCCCTGTGCTCTGTCCTGGTTTCTGTTCCATCAAGTCCAAATCAAAGTCTTCAGACAAAGGAAAAGACAGGCTGGGCTCTCACACTTTTCTTCAGGAAAAGATTGAAATTCAGTTTTATCCTTTGGCTAAGAGGACTGGAATACCATGTCACTCTGTGAGAGGAATATTTCAACTATCTGAGCTTCGTATTAGAACTGAAGTTTCTCTCAGCCTCTCTTTTGGAGATGTTCCATTCTGTTTTAATTTGAATTAACAGTGCAAATGTAGCCTAGTTTCCATACTCACCTGCGTGGCTGCAGTGAATATGTGAGATGAAAGCTGTCCTCTGTCAAGGAAGGATTTTTGTTTGGCCAAACAGGCTTCTGGGAGCCCTGCACAAATACTTTAATGAGAGATATCCCTTGAAGGAGGTGGAAATGAGACCAGGGTTCCTGTATTCATTCTCAAGTGTCTTTTCAAATGAAACAGAGCTATATAGCAAACCAAAATCCTATTAAAAACAGAGATAGCTGAAAAGATATGCTTTGTGTGTTTGTTAAATAAAAAAACCCAACAAACCATGAACATTCCAAGTAAACGCATGTTCTTATCTTTTCATCCTTTATTAGGTAATTCTCTAAGTGCTTGTATTTACTTACTTAAAACTGAATTGTTATGTAGAGAGTCATGCATGGGTTTACACCAGGTTTCCTCTCATTTCAGTGCTCATGGGATAAAAAGCCAGAGGGATAAAATGGCAGCAGAGACAAATCTCTTGAGGTGTCCACATATGAATACACACAGAATCCTCCTGCATGTCCCATGCAAACTGCTCAATGTCAGCTTTGAATTTTGACAACCCCTGCTTACATTTACACATATATTTACAGCACTTCTGCAGCAGCACAGGTGGGTTGTGCCTTGTCCCCTTTCCTGAGGAGCTCAGCTATGGAAAACATTGTGTGTGAGTTGGGGGCAGGGAGTTGGAGGGCTGAGAAAAGCAGGAGTCTTGTGGCATTTGTCTGCAGAAGATAACAAACCAATTTCATATTTGCAGGCTGAGAATTACAGACTCGACCAGCAGTGATACAAGTATCAACTTTTAATTTGCTGTTCTTTCAGATTTTCTTTTTCTTTTTATTTTTTTTTCCTTTTTTTGTCTCTCACAGACAGAGACTTCTAGGCAAACACTTGAGGACATGTAAGAGCATCACACTTTTAATATTATAGTGCTCATTATTTTAATTAATGGCTGCGAGAAGTTGCTTGGAGACAATTTTTTAAACTTCCTGAAATGATCATTAATATTTGACGAGAGGAAGAACACTATCTCCTGAAGTAATGAATTGGTGTGTTATGAAACCCTGGATCTGCACACTTCTTGGGCAAAATGTGCTCATTGCTTTGGCTCACACTGCTCCCAAGGGGCTGGAGCCTCCACTGGAGCTGGGCTTTCCACCTGCACATGTCGGGATCTCTTGCTGGTCACAGTGACCCCAAGAAAAGTTGGAAAGTTTCTTTCCCCAGCCTGGCAGTCAAAGAAGCTGTCAGGGCTCTTCATTTCTCGGGCTCAAGGTTGTTTATTGTTCCTTATCTATAAAATTCTTTCTCCTGCCCTGCCCAGGTCCATCCAGCAGGACAGTTCCAGGCACTCTGCCTGCCCCCAGGGCAGGGTTATGGCTTTATACTAAAAACTACCTGTACAATGTTTACAATTACTTTCCAATACCCATCACCTGTGTTAGACAGTGAGCTTCTACTCTAAACCAGTCTGTGAGTGCCACCATCACAGCAGAAGATGGAGGCCAAGAAGAAGAAGAAGGAGAAAGGCTGGACATGCCCAGATCCCTCCATCTTGCCCCCTGAACCCCCATTCCAGAAACCCCAAAATCTACTTTTCCACCCCGTGGTAACTTCACTATTGTTCTACCTAAACTGTCGTGGCTTGCTGATCTTCATCCAAGGTTGGTGATTTGCTCCACGGGTCACAATCAAACCCACAGGTGTTCTGGGCTCTGTGCCAGGGTCTCTGAGCCCCTGGCAGGGTCCTGGCCATCCTGGACAGCCAGAGGGATGTGCTGGGTTCCCACTTGCACAGTCCTGAGCTGCTGCTTGCTGGCTTCTACCTCTGCCACAGCTTTCTGAAGGGGAAGCTGGCTGGTTTAAAATATCCTCTGACTTTGAAATGTGGTGTTGGGAGTGTAGAGAAAGGGATTTATGTGTCCTGGAGTAACTTGGGCAGTGAGAGACTGAGCCACACACCTGAGATCTTGGGCTTCTGTGGGCCTGCCAGAGACAGGATAAAGATTTTCTCTGCTTGGTACCTAGACATAAATATCTCTGAAAAACACAGTCCTGTAGCTTGGCATGTGGGATTCTCACAGAATGCGCCAGCTCTTGTATTTAGATCTATCTGGAATTATCAAGATATTGGAGATAATGAAGAACCTCAACTGCAAGCTTGCAAGGACCAGATTCCACTGCTCCATTCACTCTTCAGCTGAGTTTTTTTGCTTCTGTCTTTTCTTTTTAAACCTTTCCCATTGTTCAGATGGTCCTGAATGGAAATTTTTAGTCTCTCAGTCCTCCAGTATCTGCTCAAGTTTCACTTTTGTCAGGTGTGCATGGACTGGCCCATGGTCTGGTCCTTTCTCTCCATTCCTTGGCACCTGTTGAACCAGCTTGCTTAGTGCTCCTTCTCTAGTTTTCTTCCTTTTACTGTAATCCATAATTCATCTCCTAATAAAAAAATCCTTAAATATCCCTTAAATAATTTTGTCAGTGGGTTATGCAATATGGCTGTCTTATACAAAACCTACAAAGAGAATAGCTGATTTCAGTGGTCATGTGTGGAAATTCAGGCAGGAACCTGAATAAAGCCTTCAACTCTGACAGCCAAATTTTGTCTTTAAGGGATTGTAAAGAAGAAAAAGCAGAAACTGTACATACCCCTACCATTTGACCAGGAGAAATACTCATGTCCCAAATTTTCAGTATAGGAAGGCAGTCAGGCTCTTTTTGGTGGTATCTGGGCACTCAAGGTAGAGAACCTGGGAAAGGTGTCCAGTTCAGAAGATTAATCAGTCCAGTTAAGTTGAGCATCCAAACTTGGTGCTACCCAGAATCTGTAACTGTTTTCAGAATAAACCAGAATACACTTTATTATTTGTAGTATTTCCTATTCATTCAGAATTTTTTGAAATGAACCTTCATTTTCAGTTAACCAGTTAGATTTCACGAGGTAAAAATAAAGAAAAAATATTAATTTAATGCTGTCCTCTTTCAATAGCAAGATTTCTTTGTTTGGATGAAACACACAAGTAATGGTTGCACAAGATAAAAGGCATAAACTGAAATGAATACCTGAAAATTCTTGTAAGGATGATCTTTAATAGTTCTACAAGTTATTTTGAACTAATAAGTTATGCTTGGTGTTTTGCTACTGTGTTGGTCTCAGCGGACATAATTAATAGAGGTTGTTTTTTATTTTTAACAAGAGTATTTTCTAGTGCCCCTGAAAATGAGGGCATTTTTTCTAATTAATAATTCTCTCTGTTTAAAAGGAATAATATTCAGTTATAATAATGGCCACATTCTTTGCATGACTGGAAGGCAGCTGCTAAGCATACTGTGAAGTCCTATCTCCAAAGCACAATTCTGAATGAAATTCTAAGCTGGTATAAACAGGCATAACTTCATTAAGTTGAGAGGAATTATGTTTGCCTGCTGCAGTCTGGAGATGGCCTTTACTATCATTTGAGATATTAAGCATAGCAGAAAGTCCCTGACTTTCCTGCTTTTGAAAAGCTTTGGAGCTTTTGGATGTACTGTAAACAAGAATAGGGCAGATTGGCAATTTAATTTTGTCTAACGGCACCATTTCACCCAAGGTGTGTCATTAAGCAACACAAAGAATTTTTGAGGCTGTGAGAGGAACTCTGGAGTCATCGGTGCCTTTGTTGTGTGACATGGTGCAACTCATGTAGAGATTCATTTTGCTAATTATCTGGATAAAAAACTGCGGTGGGAGAAACAAAAGACTATTTCTCATTCAATTAAATCTATCATTAAAATGTTTTTTTCCAGGACTGTAGATCTCTCAGCACTTCAGAAAGAACTGTTTGTTCTCATAGGTGATTTGAAAAGCAATGTAAGACAAAATCAAAACCTTATCCACTGCAGAGGACACCTTCCCCTGCCCCATCCCCATCCAAGGGGGCAGATTTACACTGTGTGCAAATCAAGAAATAGTTACACAGTCATCCTTGCTTGGTGAGGCTTTACTAATCTTTCCAAATTTGTTATAAAGCAGTTGAAACATTTTGGTGAGGAGAGAAAATTCTTCTCTTGCCCTGTTCCAACACCTATTAAAAAAAATAAAAAACTAATTATTTTTTCAAATTCCTTGATACTGAATGTTCTCTGTCCTACATGCCTGAGGTGTTACAGGTGCTGTTCCATCTAATGACTGCCTGAAATTCTGGCACCACCCTGAGCTGGCAGAGATCTCCCTACAGACTTGGCCAGGTTCACTCTGCTCTCTTGAGGCTTCTCCAGGCTCCAGCCAGGCCTGGGGGAGCCCTGTGTGCTCTGGAAAGCTTCTGCCTGTGACAGTGGCAGGCTGGACGTGGCAGCTTCAGCAGAGCCTAATGTGGAGACATTCACAGGGGTCCCAGGATGAGGGAAGAGAGGAGGATCTGACGCCAGCTTTCAGAAGGCTAGATTCATTATTTTATGATATATATTACATTAAAACTATACTAAAAGAATAGAAGAAAGGATTTCATCACAAGGCTAGCTAAGAATAGGAAAGGAATGAAATGATAACAAAGGCTTGTGTCTCAGAGTGTCTGAGCCAGCTGACTGTGATTGGCCATTAATTAGAAACAACCACATGAGGCCAATCCCAGATCCACCTGTTGCATTCCACAGCAGCAGATAACCATTGTTTACATTTTGTTCCTGAGGCCTCTCAGCTTCTCAGGAGAAAAAATCCCAAGGAAAGGATTTTTCATAAAATGTGTCTGTGACAGCCTGTGACGAGTGCGTTCCAGTGCAATGGGACGGGCTTCCAAGAGGTATGGAAACACAGATGTGATTTGAGCACATCTTCCTGCAAATCTCAGGCTCTAACTAACTTTATTCAGCCCCAGCAGCTCTCCCAGCATCAGGCAGTGTCCCCTCTTGTCCCACTGCAGCAGGACTCCATGAAGAACAGGGGGGAAGATGTGTGGGAATAGGGAATTCACTGAGAACGGGTTTGAATTCCATGTCAGTGTCCGTGGCACCAGTTTCTACACAGAACAGCCTGAGAGTTCTGCATGGACTGTCATGGATTTTTGATCAGTCCCCCCAAAACAAAAATGACAGAGAGATGAGAGGAGAAAGCAAAATGTGGAAAGCAGGTGAGTCAGACAGCAGCAGAAGAATCTCTGCTGAGGTCGGAGCACTGAACTATAAAAACCCTCACTGAGTACCCTGCATGGGCTCCCAGCTGAAAAATATTTACTGAGTGCGTTTAACCAAATGGATTTAAGTATACAGAATCCATTTGCAAAATGTCTACAACTGTTGGGTAAATTGAGCTCATTGTTTGTATGGTTGTCTCTGCAATCAAACTGTAATCATGTGTAAACTGTGAGCAACCATGTGCAGTTCATATGCAATTATTTACAAACTGGTTTTGTGAAATTCAATTGTATCACCAGTGGTAATGAACTTCAGTGTGTAATAGGTTTTTTTTTTCAACATCTTTAAAATGCTTCAGTGCCTTTCTTCCTATTTTAAGCCCTTCTGAATTTAAAAATAGATTTATATATACTATAATACACATTTCAGGATTACCTTTCATTTAGTGATGAAGTTCATGCCACAAAATGCAGTGCCATGCCATAACCTGCTTTTGCCATGAGCACTTGATCACTCCAGCTCAAACCTGGGGCTGATATTGTAATTCAGAGTAGAAACTCTGTGGGCTGATAAAACACTGAGAAAAGTTTTAAGCTGTGCTACTTTCTTTTCAAGGCTGCTAAAAGGTGTTTGTTGTTTGCCTCCTTCCCAATCCATAAGCCTTTAAACCTTGAGCAGTAAGTCAGCAGAGCTTTGCAGGTGGTGAGAAATGAATAGCATTAAAGCCATTTCTTTTAAAATTCCTCTTTCTACTTTCTCTGGGAAGCAAGTCACAAAAATTTCATGGAGTTGTGAAGCCTCCTGAAAGTTTCACTTTTGAGAGGATCTCATTAGTCTCCTGTTAACTGCTTAAAGCACACAACTGTTTAAAGTTTTAATGCCATATCACCAGAAAAATGTATTTCCAGCCCATAAACATGTAACACTGGTGGGGGGGATAGAATGCAAGAAAATAAAGAATGTAAGAAAATCAAGATAGTGCAGAAGGCAATCTCACCCATGACGAGTTGCAGCTGTGCTAATCACCAAAGATTAGGAACAGGCCTGCCCTCACCAGGCCACAGCTGTGTCCAATAAGGATGAGTGCTATGAAAGAGTGGGTTAGGTGGCTCAGAAGAGAGCTGGAGTTTGTTGGCTGTGCTGTGAAGAAGAAGGAGTTAGTGGTGTGAGACACCCATGAGACATCACCAAGGTATGGAACTTTCGCAATAAGATTATAACAATAATGCTCTGTGATGGGGCTTATTTTCCATAGTTTCCCCATGCCTCACAAAAAAGAGCAAAATTCCAGCCTGGGCTTGTGTCACAATATCACAGTTTTCACTGACATTTTGTGTTCTGTGTATCAGAATATGGTAGGGAAGGTGTTGGAGTCACAGCTTTTGGAAAGGATGATTCTAACAGGCATAAATCCTGAGGGTCCTTTAGACTCTGCCTTCTGTAAGATGCTGAAGCCAGGCCAGAGAGCTTTTTCCCCTCCCTCACAACCATGGCTGTAGCAAACAGTCCAATGGAGGTGTAAGAAAATAAGCAGATTTTTGTCCCCACATAAACCAAACAGCTGTGGAGTTCTACAAAGAACTATTTTCCCCGTCCTAGGAATAATCATCTCCACTAAGAGAGGATTGTCAGAAGACATCCTGAGGATCTGGAGAGGAATATGGGGGGAAAATATGCTAAATCAGTGTCTGAGAGAATATTGGTAAATATTTCATGAGAAAAGGAAACCAAAGTCATCGTGATATTAAAATTCTGATTTGACAAAGGTGTTCCTCTCCTGAACTTAATTTAAATAGCAGTTGCTTCTTTCCTTTCATGAGTATGTAAGTTGATTCCTGTTCTTTCTCCCCAAAAATTTGTCTGATGTGTCCTCAAAGAAAAATGTCAGAGGACAACAGTGTGCTGCTAGGGGGAAATGTCAAGGTGAAGCCTGGCCATACATCATCCCCAAACGCTGAGGCACAAGGATTTCAAGGGGGAAGGTGTTTATCATGTGATATTGTTCTATTACAATGACTATATTTCTGTAGTGCCAGGTGATGGATGCGTGCTGGCTGCAATCATTCTCCTCCTGCAGCAGTTTGTGGCTCACTGTGGCCTTGTTCAACAGCTGCATCCTCATCACTGTGGCCAGGGGCACGTGCTGGGCACAGCACAGCCCCCAGTGCCAGGGTGTGCAACAGCATCTATCCAGCAACAGACAGCATCACACTGCCAAGCAGCAGCTCTCCTAAAAGCTTTGTGAGAAACATGATTCGCTCACAAAAAATATAGAAGGTTTATTGAAACCTTATTAAAAAAATACAACAGAAGTCTGAATGGAGAAAATATTGCAGCAATGGGAGCAAAGGATTTTTTTCCCACCATGTGCTCATCTAAACAATGGATGTTCTGCCTTTAACCCTTCAGGCCCTGCCAAAGTCTTGTCAATTGATCCCTTCCTTGCTGTCCAGTGGTGGAGATCACTTCCTTGCACCTTGATTGGAGTTCAGATGCTGCCATAGTAATGAGCCAAATGTCCCAAACCCAGGTCACCCCTGATAACAATGCACGGGGTGAAACATAACTATAAATCTATAAAACTTCTCTTAACATATGCATAATATTTTCCTTTTAATTGTGAGAGTCAACCATCACATTACTCATCCATCACAGCCTCTAATAAAGATTATTTGACAATATGGATGGGTAGCTTGTGTGAAACACAGTAAACAAGATACAGGGAGTTAGTACAGTAA
Source organism: Calcarius lapponicus (assembly GCA_039654755.1). Classification (NCBI taxonomy): domain Eukaryota; kingdom Metazoa; phylum Chordata; class Aves; order Passeriformes; family Fringillidae; genus Calcarius; species Calcarius lapponicus. The sequence continues at coordinate 17,615,861 of CM077474.1, read as the reverse complement.
ACAGCATACAGGGAATGACCACAGTAAAACAACATGCAATGAGTGAGTACAGTAAACAATACTCAGGGAGTGACCACAGTTGGGAGCTGGAGCTTCATTTGGGGAGGTGTCCCGAGTGCATCATCTCTCAGGGGTTGGGTCCCAGCCCTGCCTCTCCTCTGAACAGGACACAGAACGGTTCTGCTCCCTCAGTGCCATCAGGAGAGCTGTGTGACACCAACAAAGCAGCACTTCTTGTCACAATCATGTGTTCAGGATCATTTCACTGGTGTTCTGGGGGTGACTTTTATTAGTTTTTAAGGCAACAGGCTTTAACAGAAATGGAGGTAGGACTAGAACTGAGCTACCTGTCCATTTCAGGTGGCCCTGGTAAGCCAGAGAGAGTTGGTGTGACCTCCCAGCCAGTCTATGAAATTTCAGTGACATCAAAAAGGGCAGTCATGCAAATAACCCAAGAAGCTACTTACATAAATAAGCTTTCCTTCATTAGGAAGGAGAAAAAAAAGCTCTTAGCAGAGCTTGCAGACACCTCATTTTTTAAATAAGGCTTTTTTTTTTTAATGAACAAACATGATGAAGAGGTTTGATTTGTTTGTGTGAGTACTGATATGTCTGTGTGAGAACATTAATTCTTGTCTTTGAGTGCTTACTAGTCCCAGAATCATTTGCAAACTGAGTTTGTACTGAAATTTTCTTACATTTCTGCTAGTACCCATAACCTTGGAAACAAAATATTTTTATTTCAGGTACTCATTGAAATTAATGACTTAACACTGATGTTAAATAATGCCAAAATTTCATAGTGCATTTCATAGTGTATCACAGGTATTTTCATGAATAAATGGGAGACTTTGTAAATATGATTAAGATCCTTCCAGTTGGACTGGAATCAGCTACATGTACTTGTGGAAATATCTACACTTTGTTTTTATTCACTGAGCTATAACTGTGCCTAATACAGCTTTTTTACAGCTTTGGGTCCTTTGCTATGGGAAATCTTAACTTGTTTTTTACCTTCCCAAGGCATGGTTGGTTGAGATTTGGGACTTCAGATAAAAACGCTCTTGGCACAATTTTGGGGGATGATGGGACTATTACTGAGCAGAAATTGTGTATGAAACAGAGCACAGCTGAGAGTGAATCTGAAGGGGTCTTCATTCCCTCATCCCAGCACCAGCTCCAGTGGGATTTTACTCTGAGCTATATTGTAATTGCTAATTGTTCCCCCAATGTCACCACATTTCCCTTCACAGAGAAAAGCAAGGCACAATTCTTCCCAAGAATATTTCTGGGATTCACATTCTCTGAACCTCAGAGAAAGAAAAAACAATTCTTATCTCATTTGCTGCTCCTGTGTTGTTCACAAGTGGAATACATTGTGGAAGATTGTTTACCTGAAGGGAATTGGTAATTGCATTCTGGGGTGAGTGTTTTGATTCACTGACCAATTGAATCCAGGTGTGTCAGCACTGTCAGCTGACAGTCACAGACGTGCAGTGGAGTGCAGATGAGTGCTTGGCAGGTTCAGTTTAGATGTAATGTAATATAATATACAGAATAATATAGTATAATATTATAGAGAATATAATATACTATCTTATATAGTATAGTAGTAGTATATTATATTCTATATAATATATATTGATATATATAACATTGTATATAATATACTATTACAGTATATATACTGTAGTATGCTATTCATACTATATATAGTATATATAATATATATTATATTATATATAATATATATTCTATTATATAGAATATTTATCATATATAATTATATAATACTATATAATTATATATTATATATTATAATACTATACAATTACATATTATATATTATATATATTATATCGTATAGTGTAGTAGTATATTATATTCTATATAATATATATCGATATATGTAATATTATATATACTATACTATTGCAGTATGTATACTATATATACTGTAGTATACTATATATACTATATATAGTATACATAATATATATTATCTTATATATAATACATATTATATAACATTATATAATACTATATAATTATATATATTATCTTATATATAATATATATATTATATAATTATATAATACTATATAATTATATATGTAATATAATACTATACCAATATAATATAGTATAATAAAGTCATTAATTACCCTTCTGATATCAGTGGAGTCCTCCTCATCATTCCTCCCTGCCACGAGGTTGTCTTGCTCTGGTACCCCCTGGCAGAGCAGAGCACTGCAGCCCTGGCTCTGGGGGCCCTGCCTGGACAGACAGACTGCTGAGCACTGGGGGTACATCCGTGGCATCCCTCTCCCACACAGGGAGGAATCCTTCCCTCTCCCGGTTAGCCACTCCTTTCAGTAGGTCCTTTGTGTCTGCAGAGTGTTTTAGCTGCCACACAGCATTCTCCACCATCACCACAAATATAACTGCAGAGAGGTATTCAGGGGGCTTTCCTGTGGCTCCCCAAAGCCACTTAGCAGAGAGTAGACAGGAGGGTAAGGTGTGTCTTTGTCTTTATTGCCCCCAGTGTTGTTCAAGTCAGGAACAGCTACGTTTTTTGCCTTGTGTAAAAATCCTACACTGACTACCTGAAACGGGAGTATTTCATCTCGTTTAGAAGTGACCTTGCTAGAGAGGCCTTGAAATCTATCAAAATATGCTTTTCTATCATCCTTAAGAGATACTGCTCTTAAGTAATTTGATTGCAATGGAGATAACAGGAAAATGATCTGAATCTTTGCTTTTGCAGAGGTATGTTTGACTATTATTCTGCTTTTCTACATCAAGAACTCATTCAAGTGAAATATGTGGAGTGGATTGTTAAGGAAACACAATTATTTTGTTTGATATAAAACAGCATATTCAGGCAGCCAAGCTGATGTTTCCTCTGTAATACTGCTCCTTTTGTCCCAGTGCAAGGAAGGAGGTAGACAATTTAGGGCAGGGTTTTTTAATAAGTAGTGGCTTTTTTTTAATGTCATGCATTCTTCATTTACAAATTTGGAAAACATTTGCAAACGTTTATTCCATCTTTTAATGACATAAATTAGCTAGTAATCAACATAAACTAAGAATTTGGTTTGGACTTTCAGGCTAGATTGAAAATATGATGACTCAAAAACTCCAAATGGAAATCCTGTAAATACTCACTTGGACTTCCAAAAAGTTTGATGTGTTCTTTTTTTACAAGTTAAATTTAGCAGCAAAGCATCATCTATTTTTGAGATCTTGTTCTGGGTGGGCTCCATCTCCTTCTGTCCTGCTGTACTGTACAGACTAAACTGTAGATAAAACACAGCCTCACCCTTGAACCCCATCCTTGCCATCAGGTGAGTTCCTGGTCTTTGGAATCAGGTGAAAGTGCCTGCAACTGGAAGAACTTTTGGTTCAGGACTAGATCTCAATTAGATGTGAGAACCAGAGTTCTGGAAACCAGGACTGTCCCTTTGGCTGCAGATCACATTTGTAGAAGAGTAAGAAATAATGAAATATGTCACTTTATTCTGCCAGAACATTTCAGAGCAGCTTTGGGTACAATTTCACCTCCTTTGTGTTTGTTTCTGATTTGTTAGTGGAAGGTTTAAAGTGTCATGAAGCAAATGAGATTCTGGTCCTTGGGTCAGGCTGGAGATTTCAGTGAGATACATTACGTAGCTTCATATTTTTCATCTGTTTTTTTTTATGTCTCATGAAGAGATGTTGAACTTCTAACTTTCTGAAAGAAGGGTATTCTTGTCCTCTTCACTTCCCTATATCTTTGCACAACACGTTTTCAGTCCCTCTGGGCTGGCACCAATTGCAAGAACGTGTTACTTACATTCGGTTTTTTTTTTTGTTTTACCACATGTTCTCTAAGGAATTTTCAAGCTTGCAAGGCTATGAAACTATAAAAATGAAAAAGATTGGGGAGTTTTAGGCTGTATCAAAGGTACTTTTCATGGCTTATGCTCTCTGAGAGTCATGCACAATCAGGTTTCAGACAGTGCTCAAATAGATCTGGAGTCGGTATTGTACCACTGACTCCATTATCAGCTGCTGCAGTCCCAGGGTGGCAAAAGGAGGCCACATCTTTTTGCTCATACAGGCATCTAAAAATGTTGTCTATTGTGGGATTTCATTTAATTCACACCATGGAAGAACAGACAGCCTGGAAAAATAGATTTGTTTTGTCCATTGGTGAGTTACAATTTTGTCAATTTTTCTGGGAACTCTTGACCCACTGCTCCTGTTCCTCTTGCCAAAAGAGGATGAGTGCTCTGGTGTTGGCATTTACTGGGCCATTACATCAGAAGTCAAGGGAAACGTGGGGAATAGTAAATCTTGTTTTCCCAGTGGAATAGATGATTCAGACCAGGGTTACCAATGGCAGGAGCTGCTCTCAGGGGACAGGACCACGTTTGTGTTGTTGCAGTGGAAGGGCTGAGACTCCCCTTACTCTGGAGGGATGTTCACCAGAGCAAGGTCTGACCCTTAGGATCTGGGCTGTCTGCTTGGGAAGCACATTTAGGTGCCCAAAGAGGGGCACTGGTTTTCTCCTGAGTCCCCAGTTCCCCTATTCCTCCCTGCAGGAGAGCCCTTTACAACCAGCACCTGGGGTCACAGAACCTAAGGCTGAGCTGAGAAGAGACCTCCAGAGATCTTCTTGTCCCATCCCACTGCTCAAGAAGGCAGGATCAGATAACTTTTGAATATCTCCAAGCATGGAGAATCCACAACTTTTCTGGGCAGCCTGCGCCAGTGCTCTGTCATCTTCACAGTAAATAATTGTTTTTGATGTTCTGGTAGAACCTCCTGTGTTTCAGCCTGTACCCACTGCCTGTCACTGAGCACCTCTGGGAGGGTCCTGGCCCACCTTCTGTAGCCCCTCCCTTTAGATCTTTATAGATATTTGTCTGTTTTTGAAGAGATCTCCCAGTCCAGCTCTCCCAGCCTTTCCTTGTGTGAGAGAGGCTCCAGTCTCCCAATCCCCTCAGTGGCTCCCCACTGGCCTCTCTCCAGTCTCCTTCTCCACTGGGGAACTCAGTATTAAATACTGATTTTCATCTTAATTCCCATTTTTAGTGTTTCTATCAACACTTCCTTTCCCCCTCAGGTACACATACACATATTGCTTTCAGGAAAAAATCTAAATATGCACATGGAAAATGGCCACAGCCCCAAGGCTGCCAGAGCTCCAGGAGTGTTTGGACAACACTCTCAGGCATGGGGTGGGATTGTTGGAGTGTCCTGAGCAGGGACAGGAGCTGCACTGGATGGTCCTTGAAGTCCCTTCCAGCTCTGGATATTCTCTGATTCCATGAAGTGAAAACCAGTTTATATAATGGAAAACATCCAAATTTTTACAAAACCTGTGCCCCTGTTAAAATAGAATTCTGAAAATTTAATAAGCATTGGATGTTATAGCAGGTCAGTTTGAATCAATGAAGAAATTTTAGCATTTTTCTAGGCACATGGATGGGGCAGAACAACTTATCTCCAGCTCTGAGTACAGGAGTGCCTTTTCCATCTGATAGGAACTCTGAATGCTTATTCTGACTTTGGGGGGAAAAAAATCCTCTTTAGACTCTCCAGTGGTATCTTCAACGATGAATAATTAATTTTTTAGAGTGAAAAAATCATTGTAATGAAATTGACCTTTCCCTATAGCAATAGGTTCAATCACTTCCATCTGTCACAAGTTCTTTGCAGGGTTTTAATTAATGGTGAAAAATGTTTTCTCCCCATGTCAGTGTGTTGTTTAGAATCCCAAACACCTGAGTGCTTCAGATGATTCTGGCAATACAATAATTATAAAAAAAATAAAAATAAAAAAGCACCAAACCTTCTGAGATCAGGACAGATTTCCTGGGGAAAGATCTGGAAAGCAGTAGAACCTCTATCTTCTCCCAGTTGGTCTTGAAGCCAGAAATTAATGACAAGTAATCAGTCTTCCCCAGCAGGCTGGGAGCTGATGAATCCAGCTTTCCAAAGAGCAGCTTTGCAGCAACATGGCCACATCCTTTCAGAGAGCTGTGTCAATTACATCGAGATGAAAATGGCTTTTTTTTTTTGGCCACCCACATTCTAACACTGATGTGTTGTCAGGAGCAGCGGCTGGACTGCTGCCACCGAGCTGCAGTGAGGTCTGGCTTCACCAGCAGCTGCACAGATCCTGCCTGGGCACTGCTGCCTTGTCAGCAGTGCTGGAGGGCAGGCACACGCCCACGGACAGCTCAGCCCTTCTCTGGGGCAGCAGAGCAGCTCAGCAGCAGCCCAGAGGTGGCCTGGGCACAGGGAGTGAGCCTGGAGCTCACTGCATAGCCCACAGGGCTGCAGGAGCTGGGGACCTTCACTGGGCTGCAGGCTCTGCTGGCTCCCCAAAAACTGCAGGCAGGAACATTCCCTGATGGGCTCTGTGAGTGTGCCCTGTCACTGTGTGACTGTGCCATGACACGGCCATGGGTGAGCATTCCCTGATGGGCTCTGTGGGTGTGCCATGCCACTGTGAGTGTGCCCTGTCACTGTGTGACTGTGCCATGACACGGCCATGGGTGAGCATTCCCTGATGGGCTCTGTGGGTGTGCCATGTCACTCTGAGTGTGCCATGACACTGTGTGAGTGTGTCATGTCACTGCCATGGGTGAATATTCCCTTATGGGCTCTGTGAGGGTGCCATGTCACTGTGAGTGTGCCATGACACTGTGTGAGTGTGTCATATCAGTGCCATGGGTGAACATTCCCTTATGGGCTCTGTGAGGGTGCCATGTCACTGTGAGTGTGCCATGACACTGTGTGAGTGTGTCATATCAGTGCCATGGGTGAACATTCCCTTATGGGCTCTGTGAGGGTGCCATGTCATGGTGTCAGTGTGCCAAGCCATTGTGAGTGTGCCATGTCACTGTGCCCTGTCACTGTGTGAGTGTGCCCAGTCACTCTGAGGCTGTGCCCTGTCACTGTGACTGTGCCCCGTCACTGCCATGGGTGGACATTCCCTCATGGGCTCTGTGAGGGTGCCCTGTCACTCTGTGAATGTGCCATGTCACAACATTCCCTCATGGGCTCTGTGAGTGTGCCCTGTCACTGTGCATGACTGTGCCATGTCACTGTGTGACTGTGCCATGACACTGAGTGTGCCCTGTCACTCTGAGGCCATGCCATGTCACTGCCATGGATGAACATTGCCTTGTGGGCTCTGTGAGTGTGCCCTGTCACTGTGTGAGCATGCCATGTCACTCAGGCTGTGCCATGTCACTGCCATGGGTGAACATTCCCTCGTGGGCTCTGTGGCTGTGCCCTGTCACTGCCGTGGATGAACATTCCCTCATGTCACTCTGTGAGTGTGCCATGTTACTTTGTGAGTGTGCCCTGTCCCTGTCTGAGAGTGCCATGTCACTCTGAGGCTGTGCCATGTCACTGCCATAGATGAACATTCCCCCATGGGCAGTGTGACTGTGCCCCATCACTGTGTGACTGTGCCACATCACTCTCAGTGTGCTGTATCCCTGTGTCACTGTGTGACTGTGCCATGTCACTGTGAGTGTGCCCTGTCCCTGCCATGGTGCTGCAGTGGCAGTGCCCCAGGGCTGCCAGCAGTGCTTTGCTGTTACACGTTGCCATGAAATGGTGAATGCAATCCTTCCCCTGCTCACGCTGCTGCTCCTGCAGAGCAAAGCAGAGTCACTCGTGGCTGTCTAACATAATTGTTGCTGCCCAGCTCTCTGCTAGTTCATTGTCTTTGCAATGAAGCCAAGATTACTGAAATTTTCACTACTGCTTACCAAGGTGAGTGAGAACAGAGTTCCTCCAGCTGCCATGGACACAAGCCCAGCTGGATTGGCAGCTCCAGCCCTGCAGTGGGGCTGTGTCCCTGCAGTGGGGCTGTGTCCCTGCAGTGGTTGTGGGTGACCGTGTTCACAGGGGTTTTTGGATGAGGGAAGAGATGAGGATCTGACTCCATCTTTCAGAAGGCTTGATTTAATATTTTATGATCTATATTATATTAAAACTATACTAAAAGACTAGAAGAAAGGATTTTGTCAGAAGGCTAGGTAAGAATAGAAAAGGAAAGAATGATAACAAAGGCTCTGTCTCAGACTCTCTGTTCGAGCCAGCTGGGCTGTGATTTGCCATTAATTAAAAACAACCAACATAGACCAATGAAAGATGCACCTGTTGCATTCCACAGCAGCAGATAACCATTGTCTACATTTTGTTCCTGAGGCCTCTCAGCTTCTCAGGAGGAAAAATCCTAAGGAAAGGATTTTTCTGTCTGCGACAGTTGTGTCCCTACTCTGTCCCTGCACTGAGGTGTCCTTGCAGTGGTTGGTTCTGTCCCTGCAGTGTTTGTGTCCCTGCAGTGTCCCAGCAGTGCTGGAGGCAGGTTACCCATGCATGGCCATGCTGTCCCAGGGCAGGCACAGCAGGGACAGGGCTCTGTGCTCTCTGCAGGGCCCTGGGGATGCTCTGCTGTCTCAGCACCCCTGCTCACACCCTCGGGCTGCCTCCAGGCACAGCCCAGGCTCACTCCTGCCTCTGAGGGTGGCTGAGCTCGGCTCTCAGAGCTGCTCTTGCTCAAGTCCAGCTGGGGGTGTAACAAGGCAGCGAGCAGGGTGTAGCTCAGACCCAATTTTAGCTGCTGAGCAAATAGCAGCAGTGCTGCCAGCCTTCATTACATCCACAGACAGATGGTCTGGACTGAGAGACCAGCAATTAATGTACAATGTGTTCTTTGTTGGCACTTGCCACAAAGGCAATTTTTGTGTGTATAAACTGTCTCATTCTTAAAACTTATTTTGTTTTGTGACTCTAGTGCCTATATGGAGCTGGAGGGAAGTAATAATTCCGTGTAGGCTTTAAGTGGAGGAGTTGTTCTCTTTTTCTCAGCTTTCATTCAATGTTCTAATTACTGAACATAATTTTTATTTTTGAAATAGTCCTTGTTATCACAGTCAGTTCTCCCTAATGTATCTTCTGCATTAAAATGAGCTACTTGCCCCTTAGTATCCCAGTTAAATTGGGAATTTTATAATTTCCATCAGGATCTCCTGCATGGGAAGAAGAAATTTAAGTCATTGGAGTACATGCATGCATTGGGTCCAGATGTTTGCCTGGGTGAGAATCACTGAAATTTTGCAACCTGACAACTTTACTCCTTACTTTTTTACATTAATTTTATTCTCCAGCTTATTGTCAGACCCTTAATTCATTCCCTAAATAGAATCCAATGTGAAATGAGCCAGATGTGTTCCTCAAAGCCATTCCTGGCTCCCTGACTATTCCTCAACTATTCTATATCCCGTATCCTCCTTTGGTCAGAGCTCTGTATTTCCAGATATCCTTCCCAAACTTGCAAACCAGAAGCCACCAACTTTCCAGGATTCCTGCTAAAGCCAGGATGCCTGTGGAGGGGAGTCAGCACATGGCTGGCTGTTGCTTTTTTGCCAGAGTCAGGCTATAACTCGGGGCAGAGGTGATGATCTGCAAAACCAGAGATATTTTAATGCCTCATTTACTCGATCCTATCAATTCTTTCAATGAAGTTGGAAGGGGTTTTTTAGCTCTGCCTTTGAGGTATTTGGGAACTTATTTGACCAGGATGGAAAGTCTCAGATGCTGAGGACATAAATATGTGATCATGTAATCAGAGTCTGCATCATGGGCAAGAGATGAGATAATGTTCTGGGATTAATTTTCAGAGATATCACTCTCCAATCTTTTTTTGGTCTTTTTTCACTTTTGAAATTGGATTTTATATATGCAGTAGAGAAGGCCAGGCAGATAAAAATTTGGACTGTAATTAAGAACTGTTAGAGGTAAAAATCCAGCTTTCCATTCAATAAGGCAAATTTTCTGAGGACAATTCTTTACCATCAGAGATAGAGGCTGTTTATTTACAACCACACTTATCCTACAAAATCCAGTGTAAATAAAAACACTGTTAATACCATTAGGAATGACTCTTTTTTAAACATTTGAGGTGCAGTCCTCAGGTTAGATATTTTACACTGGGAATGTTTTTTCCTAGTATTACACATTTTTCCACCTCAATTCCTCACTATCAATCTGTGGCTGATGTTTCTAAACTCCAGATTGTCGTGTAATAAGGAGAAATAAGTACTCATTGTTGGCAGATGCTGCTAATGTGGCTTGTCCTGACATTGCTTGTGTTTTCTGAGACTGGCTGTGTGTTTTTGTGTCTGTGTATTTTTTGTAGAGTTTTTGGTTGTCTTTTTGCTTAGCTTTGGTGGGGGGATGTTTTGGGGTTTTGTTGTGTTTGTTGGGGTTTGTTAACAATATCTCAGTAAATTCTCAGCTGTATTCTATAGAAACAGATCTGTGCTGAGTGATAGACACATCTTGCTGTAGTGGTGCTCTTCAGCTCATGTCACATTGCTCATTGTCTCGTGGAAGAGATGCTTTTTGTCTCTAGGAACTCTTTCTTGTAATTTATTTTTGGTCTCCCCTCCAGCCCTTTTCCCAGAATTGCTTCATTCACAACTGCAACTCTTAAGCTTCTAAGAAAACATTTAAATTTGAGTAATACAATTTCCCACTTTCTCTCGCTCACTGTTTTGTAGCAGCCTGAAATGAGAGCAGCAGGATGTGAATTCCTGAGTCGAGGGCTCAGTTTCCCCCAGGGGCACAGTCCCTTCATCCCTCCCCTGGAGACACAAGGAGCAGCTACAGAGCAGTGCCTTGGTCCTTGGGATGTTGCTGATCCTGAAAATTCACTTCCCTGGGAGCTCTGATGAGTTGATCAGCCCTGCAGCTGCCTTGCATATCGAACAAAAGACATTTTCCACACTTTGGACTTGGAGAAAAAAGGATATAAAGGAGGTATGGCCTCATAAATCAATCCAGCTAAGCCATCCTCACAGACACCTCCTTGAAAGAAAATATTTGGCTCCACTTCTCTTCTACATCATGAAAGTCTTTATAGCTCTGTGCTGGGTTAAAATATAGCTGCAGGACTGTGGAAATTCATGGTGGTCTGTAGTGAAGCCCTCCAGGACTGAGATTATCTGTGAGGTCTCCAAGGCATCTGTTGTGTTTCCTACATATGGAATAGAAAATATCTGGCTTGGGACTGAACTACCTGGGGGGATATTCATATTTATGAGCAGTAGCTCTATTTTAAAGTACTTTCCTTCATTCCAGAATCCAAAGGCCGTGAAAATATTAATTTGTCAATTACACTGTATAATCTCTTAGAATATTTGGTAAAAGAATAGTTTTCTGTACAGAATAAACCCTTAGCTGCCCTTTTAGAGGTGGGCAGTAAGAAATCCAGTGGTAACCACCCTTTCCTCCCCAATAACAGTTCAGGTATTACTCTGTCTTCAACTTTTGGATCTTTATCCCACTCTGCTCATGGATGTTGAGACTGAACCACAGCTGGATTTCAGTGTTTAAAACACCTGGATTATTTTGTACAAAGGAGCTAGGAATTGCCATGGGAGCAGTTTGTTCACAAAGCCCAAAACCCAGCGCTGCTGGAGAGGCTTTCCAGCTCACTCCCTTGGATATTCCCATGTCACAGATCCCTGCCAGAGCTGCAGCACCATGCACAGCCAGGTTTGAGTGGAGAAGCCAAACTGGGAATGTCAGTCAGCACTCAGTGGTCTGTACATAGTGCCAAAACCCCATTGTTCATAAGGGATGAAGAGGATGGGGACTTGCAGGATAAATTCCCCTTTTTCCCAGGTTCAGTGAGCTCTCTGCCTGCTCTTACTGGACAGTGAAATGAGCTGGACACCTGTGGGCTGTGCTCATGGCACACACCTGTCCCTCTCAGGCTGTTTGCTATTTGTTATTCCTCATGTTAGTTACTGGTCATCTCCTGTTGTGTTCCTCCAGCACCACCCAACAAAATTCAAACCCGCACTGACACAATGATTTAATTTAGGATTCAAACTCTCTTTTCACACCTATGACCGCCAGCAAAGGAGTAGATCTCTGGATTATCTGGATGACTGAGGATCACTTTCTCATTAGAGACTAATCTTCTACACTGGACTCTGTTTCACCACCAGAGCTTTGTGGAGGAGTTGGCAGGAGCACTGCCTCAGCTGCTGCGCCTGGGAGTGTTTGCCTTGTTGATGAAGGCAGGAGGAGAGCTGGGAGCAGGGCTCAGCCCTGGGATGGTGCAGCACCAGGAGAGGATGGGCTCTCAGGAGCCTTCCGTGTGTCTGCAGAAATGTTCTGCTGGGGCCCTGCAGGGCAGAGAGGTGGCTGGGTGCAGAACATGATGGGTTTTGTGACACTCATGTGTGGCATTCACATTGTCTGAAAAATCCCTTCGCCCAGGATTTTTCTCCTGGGAAGCTGAGAGGCCTCAGAGAAAAGGAAAACAATTCCGATCTCATTTGCTTCTCCTGTGTAGTGCTCATGTGCAATGTGTTTGGAGATTGTTTACCCACAGGTGATTGTTCCATTGGATTCTGCTGTGAGCTGTTTTCACTCTTGGCCAATCAGGGCCAAGCTGTGTCAGGACTGGAAAGAGTCACAAGTTTTCATTATTATCTTTTTAGCATTCAGTAAGTGTCCTTTCTGTATTCTTTAGGATAGTTTAGTTTAGTATTCTTTAATATAATATAGTATCTTAAAATAACAAATTAGCCTTCTGAGAACATGGAGTCAGATTCATCATTCCCTCCTTCATCTGGGCACCCTGCAAATACAATACTCATGGACTACCCCTGAAACAACCTTGTTTTAAAATTCCCAGTATTTAGCCTTAAATTTCTGTTTAGTTCAGGATAACTATTTCTTTTAAACTTCAGAGGCTGATGCATAAATAAATAAAATTGGCTTTTTGAAATGTTTTACATCATTACTGTAACATCAAGCAATGGTTTGTGGTTGGCATAGGGTTTTCTTTCCAGTTTGGAAGCTGTTACCACCAGAGCTGTAGTGACCTGTAGGTTACTACAACACTGCTTGTTTGAAAAAAAAAAAATTAAAATAAAATCTGGTATAAAGCAAAGCTTTCCAGCCACAACTCAGCTCCATTTGATTTTGCATGGAAAATGTGGTGAGGCTGCCTTAGCCCCCATGGAAGTGAGGAAGTGCAAACTACAACCAGGCACCTGCTTGGCTATGGCTTTGTTTTTCCAGTGTGGGTGGTGAGGAAGGGGCAGAGATTCCCCAGTCCCCTGTGTGGTGCTGAGGTACCCAGTGAAGAATGTAATTCCTGCAATTCAGTGATGAAGTACTTGCTTTGCTCTGGGGACTGCAGACAAAGATTGATTTTCTTCTCTCACTTATTTGGCTAAAGCACAGAATCTTGTAATAATTCACAGAATCACTGGGTTGGAAGGGACCTTCATGATCCTGGAGTCCAACCCAGCCCCAAACCCCCAGCTGAACCCTGGCACCCAGTGCCACACCCAGGCTTTGTTAAACACACCCAGGGATGGGGACTGCACCACCTCCCTGGGCAGCCATTCCAGAGCTTTATCACCCTTTCCATGAAAAACTTTCCTAAAACCCAACCTATATTTCCCTTGAAGCTCTTTTTATTTGAAGATAATTCCAACCAGAACTTGTCCAAGGAAGAAACAAAGCCTTAGAAGAAAGGTTCCCTTTCCCAAAGACAGAGCTGGGGTGGGGTTTTGCTGTGATTTATCTAGTCAAAGACAAAAAAAAAAATCCCAAAACATAATAGCTATGAGCAAAAATATATTTTTGGAGAGAGAAGAAATCTGCATTTTTAGTAACATCATACTGATGAATATTTTAGTGATGTGAACATTAATAAATATCCTCAGAACTTTAAGATTTTTACAAGCTTGGCCACCTAAAAGTGGTTGAAATTTTTAATAATGTCTTAAAATGCCTGGTCATCAACAAGATAAAGGGCATATCAAACAGGATTTAATGCTTTTGAAATGTCAAATAACACTGATGCCTTAAAACAATACGAGTGTTTTAATTTCTGTGGCATTTTAAAGAAGTTAACTTTGCAATTTTATTGCAGGATGTAATGTGCAATTGTTAAAACATCATCAAACTGATTGCTTTATTTGATTTAAAATGTCATATTCAGTACAGTGATTTTCACTCATTAACATTAAACTTGAGGGAACCATATGTTAAAACAATCTTGTCTATTGAATGAGCACACTCAGTTAAGTAATATGAGCAGAAAAAATGTGAGACTTTCTGCTAAGCACTTTTATCCCCATTTTTAAAATCCTCTAGACTTCATTAGGACAGACCTAATCCTGCAAATGGTAAATCATTCTATTTATAGATTGCATGGCATTTTGATATTAAAATGCATAAAATCTGCCAATACTTTAGAAATGAAGCATCAGCAAAGAGGATTATTGGTCTACCTAAATAATAATACAACCATTAAGAGGATAACATTTTCCAATTGCAATTACATGCCTTAATTTTAAAGAAGCTATCATTTACAATAATTTGGCAGATTCGGTCCATATTTCTTTCACAAATTTATTTCTTCATTATGCCTCAAAACAAATTTATGGTGCATTTATGTTTGTGAAGATAATTTGCTTAGTTTATTGTGAATGGAAATCAGTAATTACATACAATCTCATTTTCTACAGACATAAAGTTAATTCATGGTAGTAATTTTACACAGAATATTAGCCTGTGTTAGTTATGATGAAAATGTTACAGTGGCAAATGCTCTATTGCAATATAATTTCCTTGGACTTGGTGAAAAGGAAATACTGACTTAGTAAAATAACACTTAACTCATTGATTTTGTGATAATTCTGGGTGATTCTAAAGATGTATTAATGATCATAGGGAAAATCCTTATCTGGGCCTAAAATCAGAAATTCTTTTGTGAGTGGGGAATGGAAGCTTATGGAAAAATAAACATTTGAAGAAGTCCAGCAGCAGATCAGCCCTGCCAGATTCTGGAAATGAGCCTTTGATATTGCTGATGAAAGCAACAGATCCCATTCTCCAAGGAATTCAAATGGAATCCCTGGATTTGGAGATCTAAAATGGGCAAAGCTAAATAAGATATCTGGAGGCAACAATTCTGTATTAGCATTCCAGACAATGTTTTTGTTATAACCAGTTTTTCAAGCATGCTATGTCTGAGCCTTTTGTGGCAGATACTAAAGGAAATTATATTAAAGGGAGGAAGGAAAAAAAAAAAGGAAGATATTATTATTTTTTTATCATATCCTGGATATTTACCCAGAAGCATGAGCAGTAATTCAGTGTAAACCTAAATGTTTTGCCCTGGATGTTTTTGGGTTTACAGTGCATTCCTCTAGTTCTTTGATGGAGATTCCATGTGAGAAGTGGAAGAGAAATCCAAATTATTAATTTTCACCCCCACCCCAAAAAAAGTTGTTGAAACACAAATATTTCTCATGCGAGGGGGAAACAACAAAGGAATACGTGACATTTTATTTTATATATTTTTTTATATTTTATAATTTATTTTATTTGTTTTATTTTATTTTTTTTATTTTATTTTACTGCAAAACTGTCTGCAGTGTTGGCCTGGCTTTTGGATATTGTGATATCCAGTGGCAGAACTCTGAGCCAAGCAGTCATTTGCCTTAACCTGAAACAAAAAATTCATAAAGCTGCTCTGGGAATTCTAATTCCCTTAGTTTTCTGAAACAGTTAAATAAGGATAATTTGCCATTTTGGAATGAAATCCTTAGGGATTGGGTAGTGGTAGTCCTCCAAATATGATGTTACAGAAAAGTGTTGCGCTCCCAGCTGAACAGAAGGGACACAAATCTGTAATTAGCCTTTATATCACAAAATGTACGAAAATCTTACACACTGTAAAATATCTGCCATCTCATTAAAAGTAAATGAGGTTTGGCAAACTCTGGATCTGTAGAATAAGATTATTTCCTAAGTGTTATGCCGTTAAGAATTTTTAAAGGGATCTTTGATTTCAAGGACTATGGTAAGTATAGCTGTGTGTAACCCATAAAGTGTCATGGCACAGGATTTAAGAAAGTATTTAATTATTTAGCCTGAAGCTGCATTTAAAATAAAGAATTTGAAGTTCCTATGGTTTTGAAAAAGTTGATTTTCATCTTTTCAGTTGATGTCACAACCTCATGCTACCAAAAATAAGGAATTCCAGAGGGAGGAGTTCTTTCCATGGGGAAATTCCTGCTGGTGCCCAGCCTGAGGCCGTTCCCTCTGCTCCTGTCCCTGCTCCCCCTGGCTGTCCCCTCCTGGCAGGGAGCTGTGCCATCCAAAAATATTGCTTATTTTAAAGGAAATTTTAAAAATCAGTATGGAATTAATTCACTTCTACAAGACCAAAGTCCTTTTTTTAATCTTAAAACCTGATCTTTCCTACTTTGAATAGAGATAATGTTTTGGGGTTTTTTCCCGTCTCCTTTCCTGGTCTTGCAATTTTTGTGTATCATGTAAAATTTGGTTTTTTGGCAGAGATGGCCCTGTAATGGGTTCATGCTGTTGCTATCTGCCTGAGTCATTGATTTTGTTTGGAACTTCTAAGTGCTCCTGGAACACAAATTAAGAACAATCATTAGATTCTGTATCTGTGCATTCTCTTCCAGTAAGTTCTTAAAAGTTTTAAATCAGGCACAAATATGCATAACACCTAACACAGAGAGCCTAATATCAGTTCATTTCTGCTTGAACAAAAGAAATAATTAGCACCAGTTATCAGCTGCTTTATAACCTGTCATTTGGGCATAGCAGAAAACTGATAAGTCACCAACTTATCCAAAGGTAGAACTTCTTATTTTATAAAATAATGAATTAGCAGCAACAGTGAGTTTTCAGTCTGTTGTATTGTCTGTCACAGTCTTCCATTTCTGCTCGGAATTTGAGACTTTATATGGGAGGCTGGAATGCTTAAGGGGAATATCTTTAAATGAATTGTGCCCTAGAAGAACTGCTGTGGAAGTGTAAAGCCTGAGAATCAAAGTAGTGAATATAACCTTGGTGGAATCAAACAGAACCCATAAAAAAACCCTTTAAGTTACACGATTTGTCTTACAGGAATTGGTATGTGTATGTATAAAAACATAAATACTGAGATTTTTTTCAGTTTAAGGGTCCTGGTGAGTTCAGAATTTTGCCAAGAGGAATGAATTCCCAAGTGTGCAATGTCCTGCTCCATTTCTGGGGGAAATACTGAGGTGGCAGATGTCACTTTGTTCCTTAAATCTTCACAGTCAGTGGCCTTTTTTTCATCCAAACTCCTACATTGCTGCGTATTCAGAGCTCTTAAGATGTGAGGTTGTCTTTTGAAAGGACTTTTATGTATATAAGTATATACACGTTCAGTAAAAACTAGATAAAATATTCTGGAAATCAGAATATCTCAAGGGGGAGATGAAAGCAATTGGAGACTGCAACATGTCACTCCAGAAAAACTTTTTGTTCAAAGAAATACTTGCATTATTGGTTCAAAATTAACTCAGAAGTATTACTTTGAGGAAAGGCTGCATGAACTTTGAAATGATGCAGCAGAGCATCAAAACAGTCACAGTAATGACTTGTGATGTTGTGGGTGCTAACAGAGCTATTTCCCCTTAAACAGATCTTTCAAATACAGTGGTTTTTTGGGGTTTTTTTACAATTACAGAATAGACTTCTTATAACTGAAAAAAATAATTCAAGAGAAACAAAAAGAGACTCAGTCCACCTCTGCAGTGATCAAAAGACTTGGCATTCTAAAGTATTCATTTTACCTGCTGAAAAAATAATAAGTATGGAAAAATTCTGTAAAATGATTGAAATTGAATTTTCAAGCTATTTACAACTTTAAAAATGGAATCATGACACAAAGTTAATTTCCTCTTGCTTCTCATTTTCCAATGAAGTGCTGTAATTTCTGTCCAGGTGGGAGGAGTTTGTAGGAAATGCTTTGGAGTGAGCAAGCTCCAGTTTGGCTGGGAATGCCAATGAACGAGTCTTGGTTCTATCCCAGTTTCTGCTGCTGCAAAAGGAGCAGTTCCCTCGTGCTGCCACCCTGACTCCTCCAAACCACAGGGAGCTGGAAATACTCCACTGAGCCATTACTGGGCTGATTCCAGAGTTGTTGGCCTTGCAGGAGGTTTCTCCTCTCTGCCGCTCCCGCGTTGCTGCTGGGGTCAGGCTGATTTGTTAGCAGGCTGTGTGGTGCCTGCTAACCCCAGCCACGGATCAATGTGCTGAGCAATGAGCAATCAGCAGCAAATGCATGGGCTGTGCCCAGACAGCTTCCAGTCCAAGTGCTGAAAATGCAGAAGTTAGCTGGTGTTGAACGTGTCCTGCAGAAAGTTCCTGCGTGGCAGATTGATGGCAGCAATTCCTGTGGTGCATTAGCCATGCACAGGAGCCCTGTGGAGCACACAAATGGCTGCAGGCTGCCACAAAGTCTGGCACCACACATCCCTGCCCTTTCTTTATCCTCTTTCAGAGGCTCCAGCCCAAGTGGAACTTGTGACCTGACATAGTTGTTGTGTTCTTCTGCTGCTGCTCCTCTTGAAAGGCATTCTGTAACGAAGCCGCTCACAAAGGCAATGGGTTTTGATGTAGGGAATCAGAGAATTGCAGAAAAAGACAAAATCATCCCTGTTAGTTGAAAGAGGAGTGTGCCAAAAGAACAGCTTCAGCTCCAGGTACACAGAAGCCTTGCTGCCTCACAGCCACTTTGACTTTCATTAGTTTATTGATTGCTTCCAACTGTTGCAGAAACAGTTTGGGGCTGGAGGCTCGGGCATTGTGAAATGGCTCTTTGATTGCTAACAATTTAGGAATTCTGGTGGCTAGCAGAATGAGCAGCTCTAAATGGAGAGTTTTTCCTGTGTTATTCAGGGAGGAGGGGGCTCTAAGATGAATATGTACAGACTTTGGCCACACACAACCACATTTAGCAGGGAGCCAGCGTGCCCCTGCTGTGTGACACCTTTGTGTGACACTGCTGTTGCTGCAGTCTGCTCGGGTGGAGAATTGTAGGAATGTGTTTTTGTTGATGGAGTGACAAAACTATTCTTTGTCTCCTAAGAAAAGAAAAAAACTCAGAAGTTTCTCTCCTTAATTAAGTAAAAAGACACCTTATAGACCTTGGGGACTTCACCTCAAACTTAAGGATAGCCAACTGGACAGAAGGCAAAAAGTCCCACCTGAGCAATTTACTAGAAAAGAAACAGAACAAAGAAACCAATGGCTTTTGTGAGGTGTTTTACCAGGAGCAAGAACCCCTTGCACCTGGCTCGGTTTTTCTCTGTAAAGAGTTTTGTTATTTTGCCTTTTAATAAACCTTTTTGTTTCCAACGCTACCACAGAAGCCACCCAGCTGATTTTATGCCTTCTAAGGCAGCTGAGCTATCTTGGGTGTGATATAAATCTCCAAGATCTTATGAGACCTGGCTTGAGTAGATCACATATCAGAGAATCACTGAAACTGGCACTGGGAGAGAACCTGTCTCACACAGGCTTCATTAGGACCTGGAGTATTTTCATAGTGTTAGGAAAATTAACCCACAAACACCAGAGGTTTATGTCCAAAAAGGAGACAGAGGAGTCCTTTTTCTTTATTTGAATAAAGGGAGTGGCCATGGGGCATTCCCCTGGGGTCTCTCCAATTTTTGGAGGACTCAGCCTCCTTTTTATCCCAATTCCCAGCCACATTTCCCTTCTCTCTTTCCCCCTTGGCTGAGGGACTTGAGAGGTTCAGACTCCCTGATACACCTGATACCAAAGATTTCCCTCTAAGGTATTCCCTCTAAGATTTCCCTCCCTTTTAATTTCAATTCTTATGGAATTTAGGGGTTTTTCTTCCCTATTGTTTCTTTCATCTTTCAATGTCCAATTTAATTTATCAGCAAACCTAAAGTTTATTTGTAAAAGCAAATATCATTTTCCATTCATCAATCCATGGAATCCTTTCCATTGTTTCTTTTATCTCCCAGTGCTGGTTTTATCTACCAGCAGTCTTTGTAAAGACAAATCTGCCATTCCTCTCAATGGGACATAGTGAACCAACCACTCTTCCATTCAGAAGGTGGAGGTACACTTAGAAATTCTGCAGCTGAGATTTTAGCTCCTGTCCCACTGCCTTTATTAAACATTACTGTCCTTCTCCAGAGAGAGGTGAAGTGGGAATACACTCAGCACCTGCTTGGTGATGACAAGGCTGAATATGTGTACTCTTGGAAGGTTCTAGCAGCAGTGCAAGGCCAGAATTTAGGTTTCCATGCCTTTGTCTATCAATAAAAGCATTTTACTGTTTACCAGCAGAAGCATAAATTCATTTCTATGGCACAGAGCAGTGTTATGAGATTCCCCTGGAGCTGTGGAGGGGCTGAGGCACCAGAGCCCCTTTATCTCCACCAAAGTGCTTTGTCCGTGCAAAACCAGGGCAAGCAAGAAACCAAGCTCAGGTGTCTCCTAAAAGCAGGGCATTATACTGTGTCAAGGAACTCCAGAGAACCTTAGGATCTCTGCCAGGATTAGAAAGGGAAACTGCAAATATTAGAGGGATGTAAAAACTGAAGTTTACAACCCGGGTGCCCAGATCCTGTCTCCTCAGTGCAGCCTGCTGCTGGGAAGCTGAGCCTCTCTGAGTGGCAGCTTCAGAACTGCTGTTACAGACCTGAAATTGGTTTTCCTTCCCTTACAATGCCTGCAGACTTTCCTTGGACATGGATAGGTTTCCTGCAGGTCATGGGCATATTTTAAAACCAGTAAATGGAAAATATTTTTTTCTTTTTTTCCTGTGGCCTGCTTAGATTTTTTTTTCTCTGTCTAAGGCCATTCTATGCGCTAAAATTTTGCTAAAGGTGGTTTGCTCTCCTACTTGCAAATTTCACACTTGACATTGGTTGGGAATAAAGTCTTAGAGAGGATATTACAAGTGAGTAAAAGAGATTTTCCATCTCTGTGGCAGGATTCACTTTAGGAGTTTGTGAAATACCTGGAACAATAATCCTAGTTTGATCTGGGACAGTTTCTAAACAGTGTTGCAGTAAAAATACTTATTAACTGTTTTCTCCCAGTGCACCCTCTTCCCTTCCCTTCTGTATGCAAG
The DNA here is from genome assembly GCA_039654755.1 of Calcarius lapponicus. Taxonomy (NCBI): domain Eukaryota; kingdom Metazoa; phylum Chordata; class Aves; order Passeriformes; family Fringillidae; genus Calcarius; species Calcarius lapponicus. The sequence continues at coordinate 17,594,854 of CM077474.1, read as the reverse complement.
TGCAGAGCTCGTGCTGCAGGTCAGGGATGTTTCTTCCCCACAATAACTTTGTGCCAGCCTGAGAGCTCCACACAGCCTTGTCATAAATACTTTAAACTTTGCTGCCTCACTCCGGGTTCTGAGTGAGACTAAAGTGAGCCTCCAACAGCAGGCACAGCCCTTTTCATGTGAGTCTGCCTTCTCCTCAGAATGCAAACATGCTGCCTAATTAGGGCTAACACTGTGAATAGGCCATTATTCTACATGTTTCCAGGAGGCTGTTCTGCTGGAGAAAAATAAAAGGGCGCTGGAAAACAGGTATCAACAAATGAATATTGAATGGTTTATTAAATAGCCTACAGCAAATGCTAAGTAAATATAATAAATCCTAGGTTGTGATGAAAACTGTAGCACTTGGTGTTGGTGGCAAGGCACTAATGAGAGGAGTTTGGGAGCTGCTAGGCTGGCAAATGCTGCCAGGACCGAGCCTGTCAGAGGCAGCAGCCTGCAGAGTGATGCTGAGAGCCCAGGCCAGAGCTCTCTGATCCTCCCAGTTTGGGCTGGAAATCCTGGGATTGGCTCCCAGGCTGTCCTCAGGCACTGTCCCAGCTGGGTCTCTGCTGGCTGAGCCCTGCCTGCAGTGCTGGGGCAATTTGGTGGTGCTGTGACCGGGGCCAGTGTGAAACCTCTGTCCATCCCACACCCAGGAGAACTGGCATGTCCATTTATGGTTCTGTCTAGGTTTGGAAAGACAGGAGTCTGCTAAGGAAGGCAGGAGCCTCCCCTGAAATGGAGAATGTAAACCCTCCCCACCCCTCCCAATTGATATAAATTTTAAATTAAGGCAAAAAATATGGGAGCAGGAAAGAACAGTTCTTTAATAGGGAAGAAAAATAAAAGGATAAAATAAACAATGCAGTGAACCAAAACAGTGACAGAGTCAGAACCCAACCTGACACCCTGTGGGTCAGGGTGTTGGTGGCAGTCCCATTGGAATTGTGGCTCAGCCCTCCTGCAGTGTCAGGGGTGGTTCTGCTGGAGCAGGGATCCTGTAGAAGGATGGATTCTTCCTCTGAGGATACAGTGGGAGAAGAGGCAGCTGCTGTTCCTCTGGGGAATCCAGTGGAGAAGCCGTGCTGGTGTTCCAGAATCCCCAGATTATATCCAGGTAGGAATGCTTGGCTCCTCCCTCTGGGCTCACATCTCCCAATGGGACGCTGTAGTTCTTATCAGCCATGCAGGGACATTCCATAGCTGTTATCAGCAGATGTCTCATCAGAGGGAGGAGTGTTTGTGAGCACTCAGAGAGAGATAAGGCAAACTGCCCACTTGCCAAAAGACAATCTGCCATACAGATGGTAAGAGAATACATCGTGCCTTGCAATCTGGAACAGTTTCGTAAAGAGATTTTATTTCCATGTGCCACTGACACAGCAGAAGTGTGTTTGAGGGGACCAGTGCACCATTGCTGCTGTGTGGGAGGGCCCTTTGCTCTTCTGAGCCGAGGTGGGGGCTGAGTCCCTCAGAGCAGCCATCTGTCTGTGTGCCAGGCTGGGGCTCTGGTCTTACTGACGTGCACCAAAGAGCCCAAAAAACCTCAACAGACAAATTCTGACCGCCTCACTCTGTGAAGCTGGAAGCTCTACCTATGTCTTTTTATTTTTAAGTTTCTAAATAATTAGATAGAGAATAGAGAGATTTGATGGACAAGTAAAATACCTTTTTCTAACCAGTAGAGTAATTGGCAAGAAACCTCCTGACCAATTGGAGTCACACATGAGGTGTATGAAACTGTATAAAAATGAGTTATGTGAATAAAGAATGGGCTTTTCCTGCATGAAGGAAATGGAGTCTCACCTGATTCATTCTAATGGACATCTTACTTCTCAGATAATCCCTCAGAAGATGTTACAATTAGCTTGGAAAAGCAGAAGAACAGCACAGAGTTGAGGTTTTGGCGTGCAAATTTGATGTCCCCCACTCAGAGGCAAATCAAGATAAACAAAGATAAATTATTCAGGCCAAAGTTGCCCTTTCTGTCTCTGGCATGAGTGAAAGGACAGGCTCAGCTCCCACTCTGGGACCAGCCAGACTTGGATTGTCACTGCTGCTAATTCTGGGGGAGCTTTGTCAGCCCCTGGGCTGCACTGAAAGCCAAGTGAGATTGCAGCTAAGCTGGCATTACTAAATGGAAGGAACACCAACCTAGAGTGGAAAAAACAGAGAAATAATTAAGGAAAATTACATGAAAGAGAGGGTGAGAGGGGTTAATATCTCATCTTTCAAATCTGAGGAATAACCACATCTGGCAATATCTGGTGAATTCAAAATACATTGATGGGAAACCAGACTGCAGCGTCAGGACTTTGTGCTGCAATGCTTGCCTGAGTTCACTTTTATATTTCTTATTGTGCTTTTCAGATAAGCAAGCTCTCCCAAAAGCTTGACTTTTCCAGTATTTAGTCAATTGGAGCTTTTTTGATGCTTTTATTTTGAGCTTCTCTCCCAGTTTCAAAACCCTTTCAGACCCTTTGCCTTGCACCACCTGGTTCTACAAAGTGCCTTTCATTCCTCCTGCTCTTCCAGCCATGCCAGTGAATTTGGCTCAGCCTGAATGTGTTTAATTTGCATTTACTCTCACACCAATTTGCGTGACAGGCCAAATGAGATAATAGCACTGCTTGGAAGTGTAGGCATCTATTTGGCAGCTCAGGATGCTGCAGCCTCCCCACCTGAGCTCTGTGAGGCTGGGCAGGACCTGTGGTGCTTTCTGAACCACAGAGCAGGAGGCAATTTGGAGATTTCTATTGTCATTATATTGCAAAAAAATTCTATTGCTGTTACATTGCAAGGGTTCCATATTGTTAGAGTTTCATACATCCTTGATGTTTCTTGTAGGCAGCTCCTCTGGGCACCGACTGTTCCTTGTCCTCACAGCAGCCAGCTGACTCCTGTTTCCTCTCAACCAACCAACCCACTCTTTTACAGCACTCTTCTTATTGGCTACAGGTGTGCCCTGTTAGCATCAGGCCTGCTCCTATTCCTTAATAATTGACTCTGCTGCAACTCTTTAGGAGGTAAGATTATATTCTATGCTTCCTTTATTTACGTATATTCTATCCCCCTACAGTTTTCCAGCTGCAGGAAATCTGCAGGCAGTTTATAGAAAGGCTGGACAGGGACTTTTCCAGGGGGAAGGATCTTAAACTGCAGGACACTGGGTTTAGATGGGAATGAGGAATTGTTCCCTGGCAGGGTGGGCAGGCCCTGGCACAGGGTACCCAGAGCAGCTGGGGCTGCCCCTGCATCCCTGGCAGTGCCCAAGGCCAGCCTGGACACTGGGGCTGGAGCAGCCTGGTCAGGGGTGAGATGATTTTTGAGGTCATTTCCAACACAAACCATGGTGTCATCTTATTGCAAACGTTCCATACCTTGATGATTTCTCATGGGCATCTCACAGCACTGATTCCTTCTTCCTCACAGCACAGCCAACAAACTCCATCTCTCCCCTCACCCAGCTCACCCACTCTTTTATAGCACTCATCCTCATTGGACACAGCTGTGCCCTGTTAATGGCAGGGCTGTTCCTAATCTTTGGTGATTGGTACAGCTGCAGCTCCTCAGGGGTGAGATCACCCTCTGCACCACCTTTATTTTCCTACATTCCATCCCTCCCCAAAACCATTCTGTGGTTCTGTTGTGTGTGGACATTTTGAACTGATGCGTCACTGGAAAGGAGGTTGACCTCATAATGCTTGAATTAAAAATTCAAGAATCTCACTCAATTCAGATTCCTTCACCAGTAGAAGAAGCAGATGCACCTACAATATTTTACCCCCAACTACAAGCAGAAATCCAGCTTGTGTGGTGGCACTTTGTTTACTGACAACCTTTGAGGTGTGTGAATGAAAAGCCTCTTTCCCTCTAGGGGAGAAACTTCAGTTCCATCTTCTCCCTTTATTAAAGTAAATTCCGCTGCTCTCAGCTCACTTCCTAGTGTCTCTATTCCATATTAGATATTACTGTATATAAAAAAAAGGGACAAATTGACAGCATCTGATAGTGAGAGTGCTTGAATTGAATTAGCTCCTCTGTCAGGACTGAGGTCGTTGCTGGGACAATGTAACAAAATCATTTTGTTCACTGGCCTTTCACAGCAGCTGCATCTGAGAGCCAAAACATCCCTGTGCTTTGTTTTAGTGATGTCAGGAATGTCAGAGCAGAGATGCACAAAACAGGGGAGCCAGAGAAGTTATCCAGAATGAGAATTAACTACACCAAGGTTTGTTTTCAGAGTGGGGAGGTCTGACCTATTCCGGAGGAAGATGGGGTTTGAGTTTTGCAATTTTGTAATTGGAAATGACACAGATGACATCAGAATTACTCTGATTTAGTCTTTGCTTGCATCAATTATCCTGGAGCTTTATTTCTCTCACTCTGCCTTCTGTTTCCCATTGGGTTAGACACAGAATTAAACAGAAGATACTCTTAGGGTAACACACAAGCAGAAACCTTCTGTGCCTTAAGAATTAGATACTGAAGGGAGCAAGCAGCTGAAAGGGTTAATCAGCCAGCTCTGACTCTCACACAAGGTCCATTCCATGTTCACCTTTCATCTTGGGGTATTTTTTGTTTTCTTTTTTTTTTTTTTTTAACTACTCACATTTGTTAACACCAGGAGAGTCTGTGATTGTGTACAGGACTTTACAAGCTGTCTTACCCAAACAGCTCCCAGTGATTTGTGGCTGAAGAGGATTTCTGTCTTTCAGCAGTCTTGATCTAATGCATTCTGCCCTCATGTAGTTATCAACTTTCCGAAGAATATGATTCAGAATTTTAAAATAATACCTGTTATGTTTCTTTTTATTCTGATTTCTTCTTGATCTCACTTGCAATAGAAGCACCAAACAAAAAAAAAACCAAAAAAACAAAAAAAAAAAACCCAAAAAAACAACAACAACAAAAAAAAAAAACAAAAAAAAAAAAAAACAAAAAAAAAAAAAAAAAAAAACAAAAAAACCCAAAACCAAAACCTTAAACATGGGACTAACCTGCTGTGCTTAGTTGTTATCTGCTTGTTCTGTACAGTGATTTAACTGCTCTTTCCCTAGTTAATATTTTACTACTCTTATGTAGGACTTCTACCATCTATTTGATATACATGGAATAAAACCATCTATTTGATATACATGGAATAAAACCTTGATTCCACATTTCACACAAGACAGAAATATTGACATGTTCTTGCATATTATCCAGAAGTGAAGCAGGGCTGGTTAAAAGCCTACCAGAGAATGAAAATGGCAAAGAACACACTGAAACTTCAAAATGAGGGGTTTTTTTTGAGCCTGGTAAGAAACAATTACTAGAGTGAAATTTGTAACCTAAAATTGAATATTTTTTTCTGGTCTGTGCTGTGCTGTCAAAATGGAAGTGCCAAAAGGAGAGATTTGTGAAATATTTACCTCACAAAGAAAATGCTCTTCTGGGAGATGCTTAATTTAGAAAAAAAGATCTTCCTGGTGGTGAAACAGAAGCCAGGCAGCACTGATCTGGCACTGCAGCCACTGGGATGTTAGAGTCAAGCTGCTGTTATAATTAGCTGCCTGATTAATTTCAGACAAGTATTTTTGATACAAACCTAAAAATTCTTATTGCTCTCAAAACACACAAAAACCTCACTGATGCTGGAATTCCCTCCTGTCCATTTATACCTATATCAAGGCAATAATGCAGCCCTGGATTTAGTTCTAAGCCTTGTTCTTTTAATCTCCTTCCTGAGAGCATTGAGAAGAAAGCACCAGGCAGTGTTTAATTATCTCCTGCAGCAGTCAGTAGCTGTGCCCTGGCCAGGGGAGGATTATTTGCCTCCCATCAGCAGTCTGGGGGTTCTCTGTGTGCTCTGTGCCCCACTTGCTGGGGATCTGCAGTGACAATACAAACACAGCTCCAGGAAACCCCTCTGGGACAAAAAAGATAGGTGACAGCATCACTAGCCCCGTATGAAAAGAGAGAGTGCTGCTTTCTCACTTTTTGGGGTTTTTTTTGTGCCACACTTTGAAGGCCTGCATGGCTACAAGGACTGGGGGAACAGCATCAGAGCATCCACTCAGCCTCACTGAAACCCTCTGACCTGGCCTTGGTTAGACTCACTTCAGCCACTCCCTTTGGGTTGCTGTCAAGTGCAGTGTTCAGGCTGCACTTTGTATTTTTTTTAAATATTTAGAAGTGCTTTTGCATGGAGGAACACTGAGAAGTCCCCTGCTGTTCCTGTGCTAGCAGGAACACATTTCACATCAATTTAGTTCAAGACAAAAGGTGTGGTTTTAGCTTGTTCAGAGTCAGCCTTCTTCCAGTTTAGTTACTGGTGGAAGGCAGCTTTCTCTCAACTCATTTATGTCCCAAAAAGTTGATAGAAAGCTATTTGTGGGAGTGGGAGAAATCCAAGACAATTTAAATCATCTTAATGAGAGAGGAGAGGGAGCTGAGACTTTCATTTTGTCTTTAAAGCTATAAGGTAGAGGTTGAAGTGCTAAGAACAAGTTTCAGATGAGAAGAATAGTTATGAACTTGATGAATTAATTAGGGTCAAAAATTAAAACATGACTGCAATTCTGTACCTCTGAGTCATTTGAATATACTTGGAATGGCAGTGAATAAAAATACTCAGACTTACCCAAGCTAAAAATGTCATCATTTTTGGCTGATATAGGGAATATAGCTTAAAATCCTGCATGTCATTGAAATGCCAGAAATGTCTGATAACTCACAGGAAAATTAAGGCATTTATAATAGCAGAGCTGTTTTATCAGTGTGATGCTGAGAACTGAACCTAAGCCCGGGCACCAGAGCAGTTCAGCAGCTCCATTTGTACTCCTTGCTGCAGTTTTTATAATCAGAGCAGCTGGGGCACTCTGGGATGGGACCCATCGCTGTCACTTTGGCAGGGAACCCTGAGCAGCTCCTGTGCAGTGAGGGCTGTGCTGGGTTCTTTTGGCTGGGACAGGATCTCAGTGAGCTCTGGCTCTGCTCCATTCCCTGCATGCCCATTTGCCATCAGGGCTCTTTGCTATTGCCCTGCTTTGTCTCTGAGCAGCAGAAACTCCCCGCAGGAGCTGCTCTTTGAGCACAAGCTCACTGCACTCCCCAGGCTGTGCTGTCACTGTGAGTTTGTTCAGAGTTTTCAGCTGCTGGAACTGCATTTCTCTTTAAGTACTTTTTTTTTTTCTTTTTTTTTAACAGTCAGGTTCCACTGGGTAGGTGATACCCTGGTTAGGCTCCAAATGATTTGTTACAAGGTCTTCTAAGACTAAACTATCCAATTAAGAACTGACACCTGGATTATTTTCCCTTTTAACCCAATAACTGATCCTAAAGAGCCCCCAGTGCAGAATTTCTGCCCAATTACAAGATGCCACCCAAACCCATGGAGAAGAAGGAAGAAGAAGTGTGGTGGTGTTGGAGGGTCCCCAGGATGAGGGAAGAGATGAGAATCTTGACTCCATGTTTCAGATGGCTGATTTATTATTTTACTATATATATTATATTAAAAGAAAGTGATATATTAAAACTATAGTAAGAAAGAGAAAGGAGACATCAGAAGGCTGGAAAAGAATGAGAATAAAAAACCTGTGACAGACTCAGAGAGTCGGACACAGCTGGACCTGTGATTGGTCATCAAGTAAAAACAATTCACATGAAACCAATCAAAGATGCACCTATTGGTAAGCAACCTCCAAATCACATTCCAAGCAATCAGATAATTACTGTTTACATTTCATTTCTGAGGCCTCTCAGCTTCTCAGGAGAAAAATCCTGGCAAAGGGATTTTCATAAAATATGTCAGTGACAAGAAGGAAGAAGAAACCCAGGATGACACGCTGTGCCTTCCATCTTGCTTCCATCCACAACATACTAAAAATCCCAAAACCTCAATGTCTCACCAAGTGATACACCTACACTGCTCTCTATAATCTATTGCACACTTTTGTGGGTTCCAGTCTATCTTGAAGTCTGGGAAACTTTCTCCATGAGTGAGGGTCAGAGTCAGTGCTGCCCTGGCGGTCAGAGCACCCCAGAGCAGACACAGAAATATCCCTGTGCCCTGGGTTTGCACAGGTCTGGGTGAGATTAAGAGACACAGAATGTCCTGGTACCTGCTCGTTCCCCCCTCAGCCCAATGGGCTCTGAAATGTGGGCACATCCAGGGACCACCCCACCACCTCATCTGTTGGCCTCCCAACCTTCAAAACCAGCCAGGAGAGCCTCACCTGAAAGCACAAAGTATATTCATTTGCTAGAGGTTTCTTGTTGTCTTTTGGGTTTTGGAGAAGTCACTTATTTAGGAAACACTAATGCATTGTTAAGGTAAGAGGAGACAATAGAAACTGTAGTGATTACTCTGCTTTCTACAGGAACTCAGGGAAAACAACCAAAATGGAGATAAAGCTCTGCTAGCATTACTAATAATACACTTGAAAATGTTTTCCTTCAATCTATCTTTTCTTCTATTGACTAAGAAGCTTAGTTAATAGGTTTGTTCACTTAAGACATATGTGTGGGCTTTTAATACATGCTGGTTTTTTCTCCCATCGTTTCATCCATGATGTACCAATCAATTTTCAGAGCTGGGCTTGCCTTTTTGTTTAAATTTTTTTCCTGGATGTTGGTTTCTCTTTTTTCAAGCTCCTCTTGCAAAATAGGAATGGTCAGGATTAATTCTGATAGATTCTCTAGGGGCTCAGTGATGTGGCATCACATGCCTGGGGACATATGTGACGGTGTTCACAGGGGTCCCAGGATGAGGGAAGAGATGAGGATCTGACTCCATGTTTCAGAAGGCTTGATTTATTACTTTATGATATATATTATATTGAAATTATACTAAAAGAATAGAAGAAAGGATTTTGTCAGAAGGCTAGCTAAGAATAGAATAGGAAAGAATGATAACAAAGGTTTGTGGCTTGGCTCTCTGTCTGAGCCAACTGACTGTGATTGGCCATTAATTAGAAACAACCACATGAGGCCAATCCCAGATGCACCTGTTGCATTCCACAGCAGCAGATAACCATTGTTTGCACTTTGTTCCTGAGACCTCTCAGCTTCTCAGGAGAAAAAATCCTAAGGAAAGGATTTTTCATAAAAGATGTCTGTGACAGACATACCAAGCAGCCTCTTGACTTTATAAATAGAGACTCATAAAAATTAAAAACAATTAACAAAGGTTCTGCACATCCAGAAAATGAAGTCAGCAAATTTAATACCCTTAACAGTACACAGCCCCTGGTGTCCAAGCTAAGTGTCATGTAACATATTTAAATGTAATTAGCATGTAACTAGTACCTTGGGATGGTGCTGTTCCTAGCAAGACTTGGTCAGGAGGAAGACCTAGGACAGGTGGAACAGCAGAACCTTTGCAGTGCAGTTTGATAATAAATTCTCATTTATTTAGTATTGTCAGCTATGAAGTAACAAAGCTCTCATCCTCAGGGCTGGAATACAAACCTGCACATCCTGATTTCATAACCCCTGCTCTAGCCAGTAGATCCCACTGCTTTCTGCTGGGTTTTGTCCCTTTAGTCACTAAATCTTAGTTGTAAAGTATGTGGGTATTTAACAAATGCATGTATCTCTGTGACAGACACATTTTATGAAAAATCCTTTCCTTAGGATGTTTCCTCCTGAGAAGCTGAGAGGCCTCAGGAACAAAATGCAAACAATGGTTATCTGCTGCTGTGGAATGCAACAGGTGCATCTGGGATTGGTCTCATGTGGTTGTTTCTAATTAATGGCCAATCACAGCCCAGCTGGCTCGGACTCTGCCTGAGCCACAAGCTTTTGTTAATCTTTCTTTCCTTTTCTATTCTTAGCTAGCCTTCTGATGAAATCCTTTCTTCTATTCTTTTAGTATAGTTTAAATATAATATATATCATAAAATAATAAATCGAGCCTTCTGAAACATGGAGTCAGATCCTCATCTCTTCCCTCATCCTGGGACCCCTGTGAACACTGTCACAAATCTCACAAGAGAAACCTGAAGGATCTGCAGGCCCATGTGGTGGAACCCAGCCCCAGCCATGCAGATCTGCCCCTGCTAAAGTGAAGCTCTGGTTTGTTCAGCAACCCTGAGGCTGAGCAACATTATCAGATCCAGCAGCTGCTCTTCAGCTCAGCCACAGGCTGAAATTCAGAGGGGAAACAAAAACGGAGCTACACACCCCTCAGCAAAGGCTTGGAGAGCTTGGTGAGAGCTCTAGCTTGGAAAAAAGAGGACTCAGGGGTGCCCCCATCACTCTCTACACTCCCTGAAAGGTGCCTGTGCTCAGCTGGGGCTGGGCTCTTTCTCCAGGCAGAACCAGAGCACACAGCCTCCAGCTGCACCAAGGGAAATACAGGTTGGATATTAGGAAAAAGCTTTTTACAGAAAGGTGATAAAGTTCTGGAATGGCTGCCCAGGGAGGTGGTGGAGTCCCCATCCCTGGGTGTGTTTAACAAAGCCTGGATGTGGCACTGGGTGCCAGGGTTGAGTTGAGCTCTTGGGGCTGGGTTGGACTCCATGATCTTGAAGGTCTCTTCCAACCTGGTCATTCTGTGAATTCTGTGAATTTATTTTGCCTCTGAACATCAGCTCCACCTGCCCAGACTTTGGTGCTCCACTGCCACCAGGCAGGAGCCAAGGCAGGGTGGGGTCACTGTGAGTCCACTCCTTAACCAGAAGAGGAGAAATTTGCTCAGGGAACATTTTGAGAAGTTTGTGCTGTTTCTGATCATCAGATACACAGACTGAGGGGAGGAGGATCAAACCAATCTCATGGGCCTGCACTGCACAGCAGAGAGCTGCACTGCCTGGCGCAGTGTCCTGTGGAGCAGACACACTTTTACTGCCTTTGGCTCATTTATGTGCCCCTTTCCCTCTTGGTTTTAGCTTTTGTTTCACAGAAATGCTGATTGTCTGTATTATTCCAGCTCTGTGGTAGCTGGCAGTTACCTGTCCTCTAGGAAGACAAAAAAATAGCGTTTTAAGGTTTATATGGAGTAAAAGATCTCATTAAGCTGCTACTTAATGAAGAAAACTCTCTTCCAAGAAAAAGGGGTTGGGAAGGAGACTGTGTATTTTAAATCATAGCCATAATATAACTGTTCCTTTACTTTGTGAATAAAAAGTATATTCTGTCTGGAAGTGATTTTTTTGTAGACAACTGTACAGGTAGAGACAACTGATTTTTTTTTTCTACTACTGATGTTATCTGAAAAAAATCTCAGTCATAATAATGGATCCCAAAAATGTTTTAGCTGGGAAATTCCTTTAACAGAACAAATTCAATAATTTGCTGTAGGGCTTATGTTTGTAATGTAATGCTTATGGCCAGATAGATTTATTATTGACTTAGTTTTTATTAAAAACAAGAGAGAAGGTATCAGTAGCTGGCTTGCTGTTAGCCTGTTATCCGAGGAAGGCATCCAAGCCTTATATCAAAAAGGGCACGAATTCTGAACATGAAGATTGATTGATTCTTAAATGAAATACTTTTAATATTTCATGGGAAGGATTTTTCTGTGGCCAAGTAGTGCATACCACAAAAAAAAAAAAAAAAAGTCTCCTGGGCAGAAAGCAAGCTTGTCTACTAAAATTTGGTTTTTTTCTTGAATTTGGGCTTTTTCCACCCTGGCTCTGATCTGGAGCAAACATTTCTCCCCTCTGCAGGAGGTGGTGCTGCACTAGAGGAGTGTTGCTCATACCTGGAGGTCTCTGGGGTCCCAGAATGTCCCACCTGGGTTATTCTGGGTGGCTCCTGAAGGTCTGGGTAATTAACACCCATGTAATAGTTCAGAGCCATAGAACTGACATTTGGAAAAAGCAACAAGCTACCTTGTGGTGGTGTTCACAGGGGTCCCAGGATGAGGGAAGAGATGAGAATCTTGACTCCATGTTTCAAAAGGCTGATTTATTATTTTATTATATGTATTATATTAAAAGAAAATGATGTATTAAAACTATACTAAAAAGAATAGAAGAAAGGATTTCATCAGAAGGCTAGCAAAGAATATAAAGGAAGGAATGATAATAAAATATAATATATATAAAATATATAATAAATAATATAATATATAATAATATATACTATATACTATATACTATATAATATATAATATATAATAATATATAATATAGCTTGTGACTGCTCACAGCTTCGACACAGGTGGCTGCTGTTGGTCATCAAGTAAAAACAATTTCACATCTGGGTAAACAATTCTCCAGATCACATTCCAAAGCAGCAAAACATGGGGAAGCTGAAGCTTCTCAGCTTCTCAGGAGAAAAGATCCTGGCAAAAGGATTTTTCAGAAAATATCATGGCAACACAACCTCACTCCAACCATCTCAAAGTAAGGCAGGACATGGATAATGGAGCAATGTAATTGCAGGAATTATGTTGCTGTTACAGATGAAATTCTTTTACTCCACACTGGCTGCCAGCTCCTCTTTAACTTGTATGATATTTTTGTATGATATTGATATTTGTATGATATTTTTTTATTTACTGCCAGTCTTCCTCAAACTCCCACACTTCCAAAATTCCAAAATTCTATCGTTTCAGTGATGGGAAGAGTGATGCCTGGGAATGTCACAGGCCAAAGAGGAATGTGAGCACATACCTTGAATAGCAAAAAAAAATCTCTTTGCACAGAGTAGATATTTCAGAGACATCAAATATGATTGCAGCAGACTTTTTTACAGACCCATGAGAGTCTCATGGCTGTTTTTATTCCGATTAAAGGAGCTAAATTTTCTTCAAACACACACCACCACCCCTTTTATGAAACTTCTGCAGAGTGGGAGTGTAACTTGATAGAAACTAATTGCTCTGGATTAAAGGAACAAGCCTGCAGCCTCCACATATTATATCAGCACTCAGAACAGACAGGGACGTTTTTTATGAGGAGGAAATTGCATTTGAAGTACTCTCAATATTCATAATATCCTGGGCTCTCTCAAACCCTGGGTGTGGTGTTATTTTAATGGTGCACAGGGATTGGTTGTGTGGAGGAGGCAAAATTGGTTTGTCACAGATCCAGAAGTGATAAAGCTGATTTTGAAATGGAGATTAAGGCCTTGTGGAGGGGGAAAATGACAGTTTTCTTTAACAGAAGAAATATTAACCCATTAATGCTCATTCATCTTCCTTCTTATGTGCTTGCTCTGTTCCAGCTGGGTACATCAGAGGTCAAATACTCTGATTCATACTTTCTGAAGGAGTTTGTTTTCATGCTTAAGTTATCTCAGAACAGGAAGTTCCTCTCTAAGAATGAACAAAATTCTGGGATTCATGGGTGCTTGCAGCCAGCTCCAAAGCTCCTGCTAACAGCCAGTTAACTTGGGCTGCTGGCAAAGGGTGAGTGATGAGCCCCAGAGCTGGGAGGGGACAGGAACAGATGGGAGCTTCACAAATGGATCCTGTAAATAATGGCCTAAACCACAGAGGCAGACCTGGGCACATAAATATATCATCCCCTTTTGGTATGTTTTTATCTCACTCCCAAGGGAAATCTCTCTGTGCAAAGGAGATTTCTGACCATTTACACTCTGAATGAGAATTCTCACTGCAATTAAAAAGAGGTATGTGGACTCTTAATGAAGAGAAAAAGATCCACTAATTTAATGCTAGTTTTTAAGATTAAGCATTCTTATTACTAGGTTTAGGGAAGATAAAAAGAAAAAAATATTTTCCCAATGGAATGAGGCCACAAAAAAGTCAAAATCAGCTACTAGGACTTCTTTTTTTTTCACCATCCCACCAGGCAAAACGTATCAGGCTATTGAAAAACCCTAGATTATACAAAGACAATCCCTCAGTGTGGAAAGGAAACTTCCTCTAAAGGCATGGACATGCAAAGGCAGAAGGAACTGGAACTTCAGCTTTATCAGCCATATCAATATTTTACTGCAGTTACAAATTCACACAGATGCCAAGATATTTTATGTTGCCAAATGGTGCTTTTATTTTGCAGCACATGTTGTGCATTCTTTTTTAGAAGTGAACACATCTGCTGTGACTTCTTCCAATATCCATTTTTCCTTCCCTGCAATTTGGGCTATGAAGATTACAAAGCCATAAATCAGAGCCATGGTGAAGGCAAGGGGTCTGGTTTACAAACGTGGTTCATCTTTGCCTCTGAGGATGCTCTGAGCAGTGCAGGGAGCCTCAGCTTTGGGTGGTGCCATTTCTGCTGCAGCAGGGCCTTCTGTGGGCAGAAATGGGAACTATTTCAGCCAGTGTTCCCAAATATTTTAGTGATTAGATGAGGACACAGTCAAACAGCTACTGCTGAACTCTGAAGTTACTTGGGAGAGAGACAAGCAGGTGAGGGGATGGGTGTGGGTTCCCATGGAATCTCAGAAGGGTTTGGGCTGGGAAGGATCTCCAGGATCATCTCATCCCACCCCTGCCATGGCAGGGACACCTCCCACTGCCCCAGGCTGCTCCAGCCCCAGTGTCCAGCCTGGCCTTGGGCACTGCCAGGGATCCAGGGGCAGCCCCAGCTGCTCTGGGCACCCTGTGCCAGGGCCTGCCCACCCTGCCAGGGAACAATTCCTCATTCCCAAGATCCCACCCAGCCCTGCCCCCTGGTAGTTTGAAGCTGATGCCTTAAGTTTTAGCTCTCATATTTTCCAGATTCTGCACTGCCTTAGTGTGCTGCAGGGGGCTACAGGATGGGTAAATGAAGGTGGTATAGAATGTAATCTTATCCCCTAAAGAGTTACAGCTGGACCAATTACTAAAGATTGGGAGCAGGCCTGATGTTAACAGGCCACAGGTGTAGCCAATAGGAACAGAGGTATAAAAGAGTGGATTGGTGGGATCTGGAGTTGGTTGGTTACTGCAAGGACCAGGAACAGTCACTGCTTAGAGGAGATACTTGTGAGAAACATTGAGGAGGTATGAAACTCTGATAATATGGAACCCTTGCACTATAATGATAATAGAACTCTTGGTATATAAGACAAGCATGTGTGACTCTGAATTTCATATAGAGTGTTAGCAAGTTCTCCTCACAGCTCAGTCACACAAAACAATCCATTTCCAGGCTGAGAACCAAGGACACCATTACAGCTTCAGGCCCAAAAAGGGGTAAACAGCAGCAAATTGAGGAGAGCAAACTGCGAGGGTGGGATTTCATAACCTAAAGCTATAATTGGACAATTAACCCCAATATGTAAATACACCAAAACTTATAAAAGTGTGAAAACGTGTGACACGTTGTCCATATTGGGTGCAGCCCTGGCCAGGCTCTTGTGCTGCCCAAGGTGGATCCATTGATGCCTTTTAAGAAATCCCTGCTTTATCCTGTAACTCTGCCTAACCTCTGTTCCAGGTGTACTTTCAAGGCACCAAAGCCATTCCCCTGAGCTGGCACTGACTGCCCTCGTGCAGTTTATTTTGTTATCCTGCTGGTCTCCTGTGACAGTGTTCACAGGGATTCTTGGGTGAGGGAAGAGATGAGGATCTGACTCCATGTTCCAGAAGGCTGATTTATTATTTTATTATATATATTATATTAAAACTATACTAAAAGAATAGAAGAAAGGATTTCATCAGAAGGCTGGCTAAGAATAGAATAGGAAAGAATGATAACACAGGTTTGTGGCTCGGCTCTCTGTCTGAGCCAGCTGACTGTGATTGGCCATTAATTAGAAACAATCACATGAGGCCAATCCCAGATGCACCTGTTGCATTCCACAGCAGCAGATAACCATTGTTTGCATTTTGTTCCTGAGGCCTCTCAGCTTCTCAGGAGGAAACATCCTAAGGAAAGGATTTTCCATAAAAGATGTCTACGTCAGTCTCCTTCTCTATTCTCACAATTCCAAAGGAGTACCAGCAGACTGTGAACAGAGAAACTTTATATAGAACCAAAATACTGCAGCATTGCTTGGTTCAAAACACCTTCTGTTGTTTCACTCCTGTCACTCCAGCCAAAATTCCCTCAAACTGTTGGGTCTGTTGCACTCACACTGTGAGAGAGATCCCCTGTGGAGGGGAGTGAGTTTGCAAATGGGTGAGAACTGGCTGTGGCTCTTAGGGGTTTGAAGGTAACTGTTAGAAATTGGACAACATTTAGGTTTTTTTGGCCAAGTTAATATGTAACAAAATTTGGGGTCCTTGGTAGCCTCAGAATTTGTTTGGAAAATTCAAATTTAGTCATAAGACTACTCCTTCATGTTACAGTGACATGCAAAAGATTGTTTAATTTTCAAATATAATTTTTGTAATGATATCTCCATCTTGACAGTAGGTCCACATATTTTGTGACTTTTAGTTGAGAGTCTCATCCTTAGGTATTTCCTGGTCCTGGTCCACAAAACAAAGGTGTTCCATGTCACTCCCTGGTATACCCCAGAGACTGGCTTGAATTGTAATGGTTAGATTTAGGTTTCTAAAAGCCTATTGGGCCTCCTTCTGTCACCTTATTACCTGCCTGTGTGTCCTCTTGGTTTCCAGGAGAAAGGGGTGTGGTGGTTTTCAGCAATTGGAGTAAATAAGGACAATTTTTTTAGCTTTTCCTTGCCACTGTCAGCTCTGCCCCTACCCCTCTTCTCCTCCCTAATATTTGTACTCTTATAAACAGTTTTTTCTTCTCTCGTGGTAGAGAAAGATATTTAAACTGCATCACTTCCTTCTGCTTGTGAAGTTTCAAAATGAGGGATGTGATGTTGGCTGAGATAATCCAAATGTGGAGGTAAGGCAGTGAATAAAAGTGAAATACTACCATCAAATCTTCCCATTTTGAGAACCAATCACCTCTCTATAAAGTGCTAGAGCAGCTCCTCACTGCTAAACACCAATGACCAGTAGCCAGTGGTTATTTTTATTTTTGCTGGTTGTTTACATTTTGCTCTTTACTGGTGAAATGCTTGAGGAGCTGGAGGTTTTTTCCCCCACAATGCCTCAAGTTAGAATTAAAGTTGCAGCAGCCCAAGCAGGAGTTAATTCATTCTGCTATTAAGCCCTCAGTTACACTGAGGCTTTATCATTCACTGCTAATAAATGGTATTTATAGTTGGCATATACCTCCTGTAGCAACAATAACAAATGTGTTGCCTGAGATAACCTACTTTATATAGCTGTTAAAAGGCACTTTTCATTGAAGTTTCACAATTTTAAAAATTCATTATAAACCTCTTGAATCCTCCAAGGACTGAAACAATGTGAGGAGCTGGATGCCTAAAGTTCAGGCCAGATTTTGAAAAGGGCTCAGAAGAGCCCACAATAGAGGGCTGGTATTTGAGTATGCTAAGCACACAGCAGCTCCTAATGCCACACTTAGATCTGGGCTCTCAAAAGAGTTCACAAGAACCTTGTGTGCTGTGAGCTTTTGAAATACTGCCCATGTCACAACAAGCACTGCTGGGGACTTTACACTCCTCAGAATCTGCTAAGTCTGCCTTTGATTTCTCTGGGTCTCAAGCGCTTTCAAATGCCTGGACCTAAACAGAGATCTGTGCTTTATGTGGGATTAGCTCCTTTTATCTAAGAATATCATTATTCCATCCTTTCCTGTGATCAAAATAAATAAATAAATAAAAATACCTGGCATGGTGTAAGATGTTTGTAGGCTTAGGAGAACTGGGCAGTATTCTTCCAAGTGCTGTGCATCCTCACTTGTCTCAACCAGCCAGAACAGGGTTGTTCATTTTGTTGTATAAGCACAGCTGAGAATTGTGTTTGGGCAAAGCAAAATTTGGTAACTCCTGCCTTCCTTCTGGAAGCTTCAGTCTCTGGAGCAGCCAGTGCAGCTGAAGGCAAAAATAAAAGTGTGCAGTGGCTTGGCAACAAGGTGAGAGGAGTTTCCATTCCGCGCAGGAGGCTGTGCTGGGGTGGGGATCAGGCTCTGCTCCCAGGAACAGGGACAGGAGCAGAGGGAACAGTCCCAGGCTGTGCCAGGGGAGGCTCAGCTTGGACAGAAGGAGGAATTCCTTCATCCCTTCACTCAAAGCGTGGCTGAGCCCTGGAAGGGGCTCCCCAGGGAGGTGGTGGTGGAGTCACCATCCCTTGAGGTGCCCAAACCAAGTGGAAATGGCACTGAGTGCAGGGGTTTGGTGGGCATGGTGGCACCCATTTGAAGGCTAGACTCGATGACCTTGGAGGTCTTTTCCAGCCTTACTGATTCCACAATTCTCTGTCACCAGGTCCCCACCTGTCACAGACATCTTTTATGGAAAATCCTTTCCTTAGTATTTTTCCTCCTGAGAAGCTGAGAGGCCTCAGGAACAAAATGTAAACAATGGTTATCTGCTGCTGTGGAATGCAACAGGTGCATCTGGGATTGGTCTCATGTGGTTGTTTCTACTTAATGGCCAATCACAGTCAGCTGGCTTGGACTCTCTGAGAGAAGCCTTTGTTACCATCCTTCTTTTTCTATTCTTAGCTAGCCTTCTGATTAAATCCTTTCTTCTATTCATTTAGTATAGTTTTAATGTACTATATACCATAAAATAATAAATCAAGCCTTCTGAAACATGGAGTCAGATCCTCATCTCTTCCCTCATCCTGGGCCCCCCGTGAGCACCGTCACACCCACCAGCTCCTTGTGTGGCCTTGCCCAGCCAAGAGGGCTCAGACTTCCTGGGCTAGTCAGAGAAGTGAGCAAATGGGATGGAAACTTCTGGAAGCACCCCAAAAATGCAGAAACCCCACAAAAAGTGCAATCCCTGCCTATTGCCTGCAGATTCTGTGCTGTTCTTGTGTCTGCAGGCCAGAGGAGCAGCCAGCCTGGGTAGGTGGGCCCTGAGCATTGTGTGTCCTTGTCAGAACTGCTCTGTATGTGTCAGATAAAAAGCAAAGCCTGTGGTAAAGAGAAAGAGCTTGAGTTCTTGTATTTGCTCTGCCTGATAGTGAGGATTTCATTTGGATGATTCAGCTTACCACTTCTACATTTGCTGTGAATCAGTATTGAAGTGTCATGTTGTAGGAGCTGCCTATTGATGGGAACTTAAATTAGCATTAAGGAGCAGCCACAGACTTTGCAAGATAATCTGGCTTTATTTGTGCCTTCCCTTCTTGGCTTCTGTGTGTGTATATCTTATTACCGGGGAAAATTACTTTTCTTTGTGAGGCCCTTTAGAATTGGGAAGAAATTACACCAGTCCATTGAATGAACAGCAGCACAGAGATTAAACATGGGGGGTGTCAATCTGCTAAAAGTTACAGTGCTAAACAGCCAGGAAAGCCTTTGAAAGGGATGGCAGGCAAGGAGATACTGAATTAATCTCAGTATTGCCTGTGACAATGCAAGGACTTCAGTTTGGGGGAGATGGGCTCTGCCAGAGCAGGGGAAGGAGAGTTTTGTTCCTTTGGGAGTGGTGCTGGATGGAGAGTCACTGCTGTGCAGGAGGAGACCCCTCTTGGTGGTGGTGATGATCCCAGGCTCAGGGGAGCAGAACAAATATCCTGGAAGCACTGATGGGATGTGGATAACCAAACTCGGAAAATCCTGCTGGATTAAATGCACATCCAGTGGGGCTGAGGATTTAGCCCCCATTTAACAGCTGCAGGATTGTGGTTTGCTTGTTACATTTCTGATTTCCAAATCCCTTAAATACCTGGGGCTGTGTTATCCTGGGGTGTAAAACTGGGAAATTTCACATAAATTGAGACCTGCCTCGAAGTGAGGGGTGAGAGAAGGGTCTGAGCTCAGAGTCCTTTTCACATGGAGGAATAAAATGGCTAATTTTTTTCCCCTGACACTCTGAAACTTTTGGGAAATGAAATTATTTGTTCCTACACACTTCTGGATGGCTGGGGAGTGAAGAGCTAACGTGGTTCCCTTTATGCAACAGTCCTTTTCTGACAGGGGTTGGGCTGATGCTCTGTGGCTGCTGTGCTCATAATTAGCAGAGCACCACAGTTTAGACCCATTTTAGGCTCTTTTCCAGTGTCCTGGAAACAGAGGCATTGCCAGGAGTGCCAGGCATTTGCAGCTGGCTCCACTCACTGACCAGTCCTTGGCTTCAAATCTGCATTTCAAGCCTTGATGTGTGAGACAAAGCGCTGGGGATGTTTGATTGACTTTCTAGTTATTACTGAGATCAAAGGCTGGCTTTTGTTTGTTTGTTT
Organism: Calcarius lapponicus; assembly: GCA_039654755.1. Taxonomy (NCBI): domain Eukaryota; kingdom Metazoa; phylum Chordata; class Aves; order Passeriformes; family Fringillidae; genus Calcarius; species Calcarius lapponicus. The sequence goes on along the minus strand of CM077474.1, from coordinate 17,574,759 downwards.
GTTTGATTTTTTTTGCATCAGACTTCTTTATTCTACCACCTGGGCTGGGTTATGTATTGAAAGAACTGCGTGCAGAGATGTTAAATTCCAGGGAAAACTCAGTGATCCAGCATCACTCTCCATTAGGTAACAGCTGATTGCACTGCCACTGCAGGAACCTGAGCACAAGTTTATCTGTTTTTCCTGGGGAAGAGATTTAGCTTTCTGGGTCAGCCTTGTATGCAGGCAGTTTGTGTTTTTCTTCTCTTGCAGTGGAGCTTTCTGCAGTGTGGGTGGGAAGTCCTACCACTTTTAATAACATTGCTGCAATCCTGCTTTGGACTGAGCTGGCAGTACCTTGATAGTCTGGTGAGCCCTTTGGGCTGCTGGTGAATATGTTTGGGTATTTAACACAAACAAAACTAAAGCCTCATCTTTCCAGAGGCTTACCTCTCAGCCAATCCACCAAGGGGGAATAGTTTTTTTGTTTTCCAAAATACTTTTAATTTATAAAGCAAAAGACAATCTGTTAATTTATATTTGCTGTATGAATTCTGTGTCTGAAGTTGGTGCCTCTCCAAAATACATGACTGCTTATGGAGCTTTTAATAATATGTTGTGGTGCTGGTGATGATAACTCATATTTAACTAGGCAGTACCTGTCAGATTGCTTCTCTGCTGAGCCTGGGAGGGAACCTGAGCTTTGCAGCAGACTGAAAAAGTGCCTGGGCTGCAGTGATTAGTGAATCTGAGAACTCCAACACTTGCATTGGGGGATGCAAATAATAATTTTTCCCTATTATGTTTCCATACCATAAAACCCCAGTAATTCTTACTCTACACATAGATATTTCCAACATTACCTGAAATCAGCAGTAGATCAGTAACATGGGGTGTCTGGGATAGGATTGGAGTTGGGAAAACATTTACAATTTTTCAATGAAACACAGTCCTTTGAAAAATCAACCCCACTCTCTGCTGATGCCAAACATGGTTTTTATGGCTCTCTGAATTTTTCATTTTAAAAGAAATATTTATAAACTAAATTTATCTGAGTGTATAATGTAAATTTGCATCCTAATCTAAATTAGATACATTTCAAACAACCATTTTTTTTTCAGGTAAAATAAAACACTGTGACCAAAGGCTATTTCTGAATTTTATTTTTTTTTATTACAAAAGCTTAGGAACTTGATATGAATTGGCTCATGGCCAAACACTTCACATTTCTCAGCTATCCAAAATAAACCATAGTGAGATAGCTGAGATCATCTCCTTGGTGGATATCTTCCAATAGAATCTGATTCAGAACATTTCTGTGGGTTCAGGAAGTCTCAGCTGAGCTCTAAATGTGGGCCGTGCTCCCTATCCCAGTGTCCAGTGAGTGAAACTGCTGCTTGAGGCGCAGACCTGCACAACAGAATGTCCCAAATCTTTTAGCTGAATACCAGTAGCAAATATCAGTATTTGTTTTCTCCATGCTGTTGCTCCCCCAGTAATGCTCCTTTTCTGGCTGAAAAATCGCATTTTTGACCTGAGAGAGGCAGCTCTGACCCCAGTCTGGGTCTCTGCATTGCTGAAGTGCAGGGTCCCTGTGCAGAAGGGTCCCCCAGCAGGGCTGGGCCTGCCTTTGCACTGAGTATTTACATCTCTGCTTTATCCTTCTTGTCCTCCCTACACGGAGTTTGTTTGTCCTTGTTTACTTCAGGCACTTGCATTTGATTTCCAGATAATCATTCTGCTGGAAAACATGGCCCTGTGCTGTTGTAAGAGGATAAATAGAATAACTTCCATGGGAATTTGTTAGCAGGGTGTAATCTACCTTTTAATCCCACCACTGGTTTCCTTCCTTCAGAGAATTTGCTTTTCCTTTCCCTGATTTTATGGTGTGTTCCCAAGACCTTTAATACCATCATGATTAATTCTCATTGCACGGTGGAAAAAGGACCCTGAAGCAAAACAAAAAGCATTTTTATCCAGAATCCACATCTATTACTTTTGCAATTATGAGGATTGGAGTGTCTTAATTAGACCAAAAATAAAGCAGCTTTATTCTTCAGATCACAACATGCAGGCTATCAGAGGTAAGGAGAGAAAACCTGAGGAAAGCTATTAAGGGCAAAATGATGCCTAGCACTGCATGATCATAGGTAGACAGATGTTAGCAGCAAGGCAGCAGATGTCCAAGCAGACAGCAATAAACACTCTGGAGGCAAGAACACGTTCCCTGCCATGGCCCTGGAGAGGAAGGGGGAGATGCAGGAGGTGTTCCACCCTTTGGTGCAGAGAAAATGACCTTTATCATATCAATGGGAGCACCTTGGCTGGTGGGGATGTCCAGTGCTGCTCAGTGAGCTTGAAGGGTTTTCTTCAGATGGGGGTTTTGGTTTTATTTGGTGCCTTATGGTTGTGATTACGTTTTGATAATGCCCCTGTGGCAGAACAAATTCTGCCTTGCTGTAGGGCCAACAAAAAACTGAAAAGGGCCACAAGACCAGCTATGCCAGGGAGGTTTATTGGTAGATGAGCATTATCCTTAGCCTCCTTTTGCTATCTTTGAGTTGGTTCACCTCAATCCATTCTGCTCCTTCCAGGAGAGTTAGCTCTTACAGAAGGTTTTTAAGAAAATATTAAAGAGAGGGAAAACCAGGAGGAATATTTTCAAATAAGAAATGGTTGATATCTACAGGATAATCAGTATCTTTTTTAGTAGCATGCTACTAACTAATGATTTGAAACAAAGAAATAAAAATATCCTTTAAGGTACAAGTGACTAATTACTGAGGGGTTTTTTTATATCTACATTGTAGAACTGAATAAATTACTGGTCAAGTAAATCATAACAGAATTGTGGATTGTCCCAGATGAAAAGCAGTCCTGTTGGAGTCTGGAGTAGGCAAGCAGAGTGTCCCAAATCTGCCTGAGCAGCGTGCGTGTCTCACAGGCACTGCTGCATCACACAAACATCACTTGTCACTTGTTAGCACCATTAACTAGACAAGTCCAAAATAAAGCAGAGACCAGAAAAGATACATCTTCCATTCTATAAATTGTGTGGTGTGAAATCTATTAGAGCTGACAGAGAAGAGGGCTCTGAATTAGTGAGCAGGCTGATTACACCTCGTTCTTTATTCCCTATTGACTTTGGGTATGCCATACCTTTCCATTTCCTAGAGAAATAAATTAAAAGTCAGAACTAATTTGCCTGATGGAGGGTGCAGGTGGAATTTTGTTCAGACGAGCATTTGCACATTGTGAAATCCAATTTAACCCCTTGATGGGGTATAGTTTATTTTCTTTTGTTGACAGCTTTGTGGCAGCTAAAATAGGAACCTGATTAAATAGAGACAGTGAGAGATTGAGGTCTTGTTCTAACAGCAGGAGGATCAAGGCCTCTAATCTTATCTCCCTGAACACTGAGATGAGCTGAGGATGCTGGCAGTGAGATAAGCTTGGCTATTTTGAGCTATAAAAGACCTCAAGAAAAGAGAAGAGGTGTGAGGTGTGGGGAGATATTATTTTTCACACACACAAATAATGCTGCTTGTTTCAATACATTTGGGTCAAGTGCTGGGAATGTACAGGACATTACAAAGGCAGTGATTTCATTTTGCTCTATGGGCATACATCAAAGGACAAATAATAAGCTCTTGCTCCCTCTTTACAAAGAAAATACACGTCTGCAAATTCTTAAATACAATTCATAATTTATAAACTACCAGGAGCTCAGTAATAACAGCAGAGGCTGAGTGGGAGGAGACCACTTCTGGCACAAGTGGAATTGCTTCTTCATGCAGTCAAACTTTTAAAATATTTTAAATGGAACAATAAAAAATCACCAAGGAAAGCCTTTTGTCAGCTTCAATGCAGACCTGTCGCTACAGGACTGTGTGTTTATCTTTTGCTCATTTATTTGGAGTAACCAAAGAAATTATCAAAGTCCTGTTCCCCTTATGGTTCCTTATGTGGTGTTGGGTTTTTCTGTTTCCCTGTAATACCTTGTCCCATGTTGAATTGCAGGTTGTTAAATAAATTTGGGAATGAATGGATGAAGAAAGGAAAGGAATGAAACAACACTGGGCTTATATTTAGTTCTCCTTGATTTCCTGGGAGAAAAAAAGTAGAAGGAAGGCCTAGACACAAATACACAAAAACTTAATGTAAAAAATACTGTTTAAAAAAGTAAGCCAGAACCCTCCACTTTTGTGTCTTTAACTAGTAAAGGTTTAAAATGAAAGTTAAATCAATTTATTTCAGCCATGGAGCTGTTTCCTGATCTGTGGAGCTCTGCAGATCTGTGCTAGCTGAAGGTCTGCTGAGTCAATAACATCCACACTTTAATCTTGTACTTTCCTGAGCACATTTTTGAAACTCCTTTGGTTAAGGATCAGCCTCCAGCATTGTCTGGCTAAATGGGCTCCTGTTGTCACCCGAGAAAGTACAACCAAAACATGATGTTCTACCTGGTAGGGCCAATCTTCTCTGATCAAAACACCACTGACGCAGTTCCACTCTCCACCAGAATGGATTTTGAACGTCAAAATTATTTTTTTGTTTGTGTGTAAATGTAATTTATTTTTTTCCATTATTCATATCCAAAGCTCTCTATCAGATTGTGCATTCTTGGAATTTATTGCAGAGGAGCTTGGTTTGTTCAAAAGTCTATAATAAATATTTTTTAAAGGCTTTAGATATTTTTAAGGGGTTTAAAAGCCCTATTGCCAAGTTGTGCTCTCAAATCCTTGTGATGATTACTAACCTTGATTTACACTTCGAATATCCAAACTCATTGCACAGTTAAACTGGCCCAGCTGCAGTGGTTTTGGCACTGATACCCAAAACCTGTAATTTCCTTATGGGGCTTGTTGCAACAGCAGAGCAGAAGATCTTGCACAGGGGAGGTGCAAGGTCAGCATTTTTGTGGGGTTCCCATCTTTCTTCTAAAATGTCTTGAAAATAAGTTGTCAAAAAAGCAACTTGTAAACTAGTTATTTTCCTACAAGGCTTTTTACAAAAAAAAAAGAGAAAACAAGGTTTTAGCATTAACAACAGCATCATATTTCATAAGACACTTCACTTGTGTTGCTTCTGCTAAGCTGGGAGTAGTGCAGTAACAAATTACTGGCAGTGGCTGGACTAGAGAGGGAGTAGTAACCAAGTGCTAAAATTATGTATGTCACTCAACACTGTGTTACTGCTCTCAGAAACCTGGTACTTCATTATATCAGTTTAATTGGGCAGTACTGAGATGAAAAATACCTATTGAGTATTATCTATTATCTTACCTATCTTACTAGCTATTGATTGAAAAAAAAGTAGAAACAATTTTCAGGGGAAAAAAAAACCCAAGGGAAAAAAAAAAAAAAGAATCCAAAAAAACACCAAAAACACCAAAAAAAAAACAAAAACAAAAAAAACCCCAAACAAAACAAACAAACAAACAAAAAACCACAAAAAAACTCCCAACAAAAAACTATGAAATATGAGGAACCAGAAACTGGTCTGATCCCCAGAAAGGCCTGCAGTGGGGTTTGTTAAAAAATGCTGTAATTATCTCTGATCTACAGCAGAATCTCTCCTTGCACATTGACATTTCTCCCGCCCCACTCCAGGTGCCTCCCTGCAGAGGAGTTTCAACCAGAAGAGGAGCAGAGTTAAAAACCTGTGTCAGGTGTGCCAGAAGCAGCTGAAGTGCACATCCCTGCCCTGCCTGGGGTTATCCTGGGTGATGCAGGGTTGGGTGCTCCCCAGCAGAGCCCAGGGCCATGAGCTGAGCCTCAGGGATGGCAGGGAGGCAGGAGTGGCTCTGCCTGAGCTGCGCTGTGTGTGTGCAACAGCTCGGCAATGGAACAGGAATTCTCAATGTCTACCACTGTGGGGATCCACAAAATCAGAGGGTTTTGGGGCAGCTGCAAAAGGCAGGTCCCAGAGGCAGTAGAACTGTGATTGGAGCTAAGCAGCACCCATGAGATTGGTCAGCAGAAAAATTATGAAAACTGTTGAAAAGCAAGGACAAATAGAACAACGATCTGTGTATTAACGCTTGTCTGGAATGACTCTCTAAGCTACAAAAAAGTTTATCTAGCGAGATATTAGGAAGGTTAAAGCTTAATAATGGAGTTCTGTGCACTGTGTTTTAAGGCTCACAAGCAGGTATTGTATAAAATAAGCAAGCATTGTTTTAACCAAAGGGATGTGTGCTTATAGTGGTTGGATGGAACCACTGTCAATGTGCTTTTGCTTTGTGTGATTGGTCAAAAAACTTATAAAGTGAGTTGTAACATTAAGTTCTTTATCTGCTGCCTGGGATGTGAGCTGGTGGCATCTTCCCATTGTCATAACCATGGACTGAGAGTGATGCTGGAAAATCAAACAGCTCAAGGCACGTTCCACAGCAGCCCTGTCCCATTTGTGATTTGTACAGAGCCCCCAGCCAGCGTCAATCACCAGCTAAAAACATTGAAGAAACCAAACTGGGCTTTACAGCTTGAATGTATTTGTGCACCACAGACATTTATTTTGAAATTATTTTGATTTGCTCTGAGTGTTCCTGAATGGAGGATGCCCTTTACATTCTCCTCACCAAAATAGTGAAACCACTGGAGTCAAGGATGCCAGGTGGGGGTGTAAGAGTGAAACTCTGGGAGTGTGAGGATAAAGGGCCAGGGTTGCAGGATGCCACCCACACCTCCTGCTCAGGAATTTAGCTGTGAGAGCAGATGCAGGGAAAGGAGAGTATCAGGAGCTTTCATTTTCACTGAATCAATTTCCTTGAGGCTGAAGGTTATTCTGGTTCTCACCCAGATGATGCATTGTACTTAAGGGCTTTGGCTGACGTTTTATAGGGATAAATAGACAGAAAATACCTTCTTTCACCCTATCAAGAGTTTTTCAGATACCCTGACATTAATTTGACCCTTAGTTGGAAAGGGCAGGTATTAGGAAAGGGAGAAGATAATACATTACCTAAGTGCCATTTAGTTTTAATTACTAATGGAATTGCAACATAGTAATCATCTGACAGTTAAATATTATTAGGAGTTTGCTCATCATTATTGGAGTTTTGCCACAATTTGTAATGGAAAAAGGACTAAATCTATTAATTTTTGTAGGAAAATTTATGCATTAAGTCCTTGTTATTAATTCTGTGCTAGGTCTGAAAAGAGATTGCTCTCATTGAGCACTAATTATGGGGTATGTGAATTAGTAAATAAATTTCAAGGATTGAAGTTGCAATATCACAGTCCTTTTGGAACAGAACCTGTGTCAATATGCACTCAGAGTGTACTTGGAGCAAAGACTGAGCTTTATTTTGTTTCTAGCAAAACAGAAGTCAGGAGCAGAATGTCTGACCACTTTTGTGGTTGTAATCCACTTTTCAAAGGATGTTATTGGTGATTTGTCTTAAACTGTGTAGACATTAATGCCAGATGTATTGATACATTTTTTCCAGATTCAAAAAAGTCTCTTTTAGATACCTTTACTTTAGATAGATTTTAGTTGTCCTTTAAAAGCTTCAGGTAGGATGCTGAAGTACCAGATAAAATTGCTGGTTTGGCTGTAATGCTCTGTGGACAATTATCCTCATGCCTGAACATTTTCTTTACACAACCATTGGTTTTTGGCTTTTTTTTTTTTTTTCTTTTTTGTTATTAAGTTGTCCGTGATACACAAGTTGCTTTTTTTACAGAGCACAGGAGTTATCACAGTCAGCAGTGTATTATTACCTAGGAGGGTCAACACTTTCCTGTCAGAGTTTGCTCTTCATCCACGTGGAAATGGCACTATGGAAGTGGCAGCTGTGATCAAAGATGAAAATTCAATATTATTTATGCAATATCCATCCAAATCATAATTACTTAAATGATGCAAACCTGCTTACAGGTGCTGTGAGATCCATGCTGCTCAATTCCATGCTTCATTCTGGATGTTCTGCCTTGCACTGTGAAGTTAATAATTTCCTCTAAAAGGGAAGAGAATGTTAAAAACAGGTGTGATTATACCAGCTAATTAGCATTCCTTCCTCATTGTGACATCCTGAGAGAAAGAGGTTTATTACTCTCCTTTTTTCCCCAACTTTGGATTGTTTGATGTAGCAACACCCTGTGAGAGTCGCCTCTCTGTCTCTCATTTGAACACATGGCTGTGTATCTATCTATCTGTCTGTCTATCTATCTATCTATCTATCTATCTAAGGATATCCCATCAGATTCCTGTGTTGTTCCATTTATTTAGTGGTGTTCATGCCTACAGGCAGCATTGTGTGCCCACAGGATTCTGGCCACGAGCAGAAGGTGTGGCTGCAGTGCTGGCAGGAGCCTCTGAAGTGACACTAACCCAGGAACTGGATCTTGGTCACCTTTGGGGGTCCCTTCCCACTCAGGACATTCCATGATTTGGAATACCCAGTGGCTGTTGAGAGCTCTGGTGAAAGGCTGATGGAGAACATTCAAAGGAGTGTGTGACATTCATATTCCCTTGTTGGGATCTCTTGCTGGTCAGAGTAACCCTGAGAAAAGTTGGAAAGTCTCTTTTCCCAGCCCGACGCTTAAAGAAGCACTCAGAGCTCTTCATTTCTCAGTCTCAAGGTTGTTTATTGTTCCTTATCTATAAAATTCTTTCTCCTGTCCTGCCAAGGTCCGTCCAGCAGGACAGTTCCAGGCACTCTGCCTGCTCCCAGGGTGGTGTTATGTCTTTATACTAAAAACTACCTGTACAATATTTACAATTACTTTCCAATACCCATCACCTGTGTTAGACAGTGAGCTTCTACTCTAAACCAGTCTAAAAGTGCCAACATCACAGCAGAAGATGGAGGCCAAGAAGAAGAAGAAGAAGGAAAAAGGCTGGACATGCCCGGATCCCTCCATCTTGCCCCCTGAACCCCCATTCTAAAAACCCCAAAATCTGCTTTTTCAGTTTATGATAAATTCGCTCTCATTCTGCTTAATTTGTCATGGCGTGCAGATCTTCATATAAGGTTGGTGACTTGCTCCATGGGCCATAATCAAAACCACAGGGGCATTTTGGGCTCTGTGCCAGGGTCTCTGAGCCCCCTGGCAGGGATCTTGGCTGCTCAGGACAGCCAGAGGGATGTTCTGGGTCCTGACATTCCCTGAACATGATCCCTTCACCCAGGATTTTTCTCCTGGGAAGCTGAGAAGCCTCAGAGAAAAGGAAAACAATTCTTATCTCATTTGCTTCTCCTGTGTTGTGCTCATGTGCAATGTGTTTGGGGATTGTTTACCCACAGGTGATTGTTCCATTGGATTCTGCTGTGAGTTGTTTTCACTCTTTGGCCAATCAGGGCCAAGCTGTGTTGGGACTCTGGAAAGAGCCAGGAGTTTTTGTTATTGTCTTTTTAACATTCAGTAAATATCCTTTCTGTGTTCGTTAGTATAGTATAGTATTCTCTTCTATAATATAGTATCATAAAGTAATAAATTAGCCTTCTGAGAACATGGAGTCAGATTCATCATTCTGTCCCTACATCAGGGTTGCCTGAATTTACAATAGAAGTGAATCAGAAGGACAAAGAAACAAACCAGTGCAATTTGTGATTTCTTCACTGGTGGGTTCCGGGCGTCTGTGGAGAGCATCCTTACTGCTGTGCTTCAGCTCATTGCACTTTATGCCACCCTTGAGAGTGAAGGACACACTGCTGGTTTGTATCATTTCTATATTCCTTCATCAATAACTGTTTAAATGATTCTCCCTTAATTATGAAACCACAGATCACAGCATTTCTAATGATACTTTGCCAAGTGCCATTTTTACTGTGTCTAAATTTTAAATGTATGTAGTGCTTACAGAAGGACCTTTTCCCCTTACAAATAAACAAATATGTTACTTTAGAGAGATCTTAAACCCTCAGTGCATGAGTGAGATTTGGAGGCAGATTTATGGCACAGCAGCCATTGTTTGTTTGCATTACAGCTTTTACCCATAGTGTCCCACAAAATAAAGTGTTCGCTTGATAACAATAAAACTTCCAACAGATTAATTGCTAGAAGCCTTTGGAAGATAAAGAACATACAAGTGGTGGCAGATGACTCTTTATCCCTCTCTTTAATTTGTTTTGGCCATTGATTACAGTATTTGCAATCAGTGCAAGCACTGTTGAGGGCTGGATGGGCTGTGAGCAAGCATTGTGCAAGAGAGATTTGACTGAATTCCATTGTGCAGGAATGTTTTCACTGTTGGATATTGTTAAAAACGCCAATCAATTGTTTTTAAATTTTTAAAAGTTTAATAGTAATGAAATGGTTCAAAAAATAGTAATACAATTAGAGTAATAATAATTTGGACAATTTGAATTAGGACAATATGAGACAACAAATACAAAGAGTTACAGACATCCGGGTACATTTTTCTGGGCAACACAAGCTCGAAAAAGGACACCCGTTAACAAAGGATTAACCCTTAAAAGCAACAGCCTGTTGCATATTCATACACCTCATACATGATGCATAAATTCCATTCAAACACAGGATTCTGTCTGGTCATCCTCAACTTCTTCCTCCAAATCCTGACAGCGCCTCTGAGGCGGGAAGAAGTTTGTTTCTTCTGATAAGACGGCAATAAATTCTCTTTCTCTGAAAGATTCTGGTGTCCTGTGGCTGCCATCTCACTGCGAGTCCTTTCTTTAAAAAAAGTATCCTACATAGCATAGTTTCTATTTTAACAACTTTTATAACCTAAAACTATATTTAAAACAGTGCTTAAGAGAATTAACACAGCATTACTTTCTACCACAACACATATAATATTCATTCTAATATTTGCGAAAAGCCAATCATAAAATACATGCATTTTTCACAGATATGTTGGATGGGCTGTGGACAAGTGTTGTCCAAGAGAGACTTGACTGAATTCCATTGTGCAGGAATGTTTTGAATGTTGGATATGTTGGATGGGCTGTGGGCAAGTTTTGTGCAAGAGTGACTTGACTGAATTCCATTGTGCAGGAGCCCAACCTGGCCCAGGTTTTAGGAGAAAAATTGAAAGCTTGCCTCAGATCAATCATAATGGGGTTTTGATATTAGCTCACCTCAGTGCTGGGCTGACCTGAGCCCCAGTCTCTCTGCTCTGGGTGGAGGTTTAAATCTCTGCAAGTGGAGCTGCTGAGCTGTAGGAAATGTCCCTCCAGGCTGCAGTTCTCCATACAGAAACACTGGGGGAATTCTCAGGTCTATCACCAGCTAAAAACATTCAAGAAACCAAACTGGGCTCTACAGCTTGAATGTATTTACACACCACAGACATTTATTTTAAAATTATTTTGATTTGCTCTGAGTGTCCCTGAATGGAGGATGCCCTTTATATTCTCCTCACCAAAATAATGAAACCACTGGAGTTAAGGATGCCAAGTGGGGGTGTAAGAGTGAGGCTCTGGGAGTGTGGTGATAAAGGCCAGGCTGTGTGTGATCTGAACCTTCCCTTTTCCTGATTCACAGCACCAGGCAGCCACCAGGCTGCTCCTTCTCCTACTGACTTCAAAATAGGGCTTGAACTTGTTCACCAAGTGTAGCTTTCAATCATATTTGTAAACAATTATCTCATGGAGTTCTAGACAAAAAACATCTCTTGTTGCAACAGCCTGGTGCCTGTAACCCTCTGTAAATGTGATAATTATGATTAGAGGGAGCACACTGAAGTATTAGACCTGTACCAGGATTTAATTACCCACAGTTTCAAATCAAAAGACAGCTAAAAATATTGCATGTGTGGTTTAGTTGTGCAGGGAACAATAACTGCAGGTCCATCCACCCCTTTGGCTGCAGTGATGGGGTTAAGCTGCAGTGTACACGGGGTTGGTGGTGGCTCCTGTGTCACCTGGGGGGTGACTCTGGGCAGCTCCCCTGCCTCCAGCTGCCTTGGCTTGAGCTCTGTGCACCCCTGTCCTGGCCCTGAAGTGCCCATCTCAATGCACAGCCTCCCCAGGTGAAAATGCAGTCACAGACTTGATTTAAAATATCCTCTCAGAGCTGCAGTTCAAACAGCAGCTATTTCTGGAGACAAGGCTCTTGAGGCTACAGAGTTAACATGGAACTTTCTAAATGGATTTAAACTGTCTGGGAAGGCAATTACAGCTGGGGAATTGCTACAAAGTCGAATCTTCCTGGAGCCTTGAAAGTACAGATTCTGGCTTCTACTTCACTTTTTCTTTTCTTTCTTTCTTTTTTTCTTTTTTTTAACCTTATCAGTTTGGAAATGCATAAAATGTAATGAAAGAGTTTGGATGTGCTGAAAAAGATGAGTGATTGAGATGGGCGTGCTTCCAAAACAACCCAGGACACTTGGCAGAGTGGGTGAAAACAGTTTGTTTTTCACTTCTGACCACAAGCATTTCAATATGCTTTCAGTAGGAGAGATTTCCAACTCAGAAAAATTTGTGTTCTGAAAATCTGGGAGATCAAGCTGGTAAATCAGCACCATGTGTGCTCCCCCCAGGGTGCTGAATGCACCTGGGGAGGGATTGACCAGGGAGGGACCAGGATAAGCAGAGCTGCCAGATAAATAATGCACAGTTATTTATCTGCCAGACAACACTGAAATGCAAAATAAGGTATAACCTACTTCATAATGCTCAATTTTCAACTAGAACCTTTTGTTCTTCTGCTTGTTTCCCCCAGTGTGCAGGTGAGTGGCTTCTCCAGGATTTTCACAGCGTCCCAGCCCTGAGTGGAGAGCTGTTGGATCACTGGGAAACCAGCAGGGTGAAGCAGGATTTATGTTGTTTTCCTTGCTGGTAAGACTTAGGTTTGCTCGTGGTGTTTCTGTTTTCTGGGAGGTGGAAATGTGGTTTTGGGCAGACAAAGGCTGCTGCTCTTCAGGAGTGTGTTCAGCACAGGGAGGGGAGCCAGGAGCTCAATTCCCCCTCCTTTTTCAGCCCTGCCTGGGTTTAAAGGAATGGCAGCTGTCACTGCCTTCTCTGTGGGATTTATCCTGGGATTTTCGGTAAAGAATGATTTGTGAACCCTTCCAAAGCAAGGCCCACTTGTGTTGAGATCTGGCTTTTGAGTTAGCCAGGGATCAACCTGTTTAGTTCTAGAAATACCCAGAGACACAATCTGGGCATCAGTGAAAGCAAATAGTTAGGGTTTCTGTGCAATAAGGTATTTCTGTATTAGCAGTAAGATGTTGCCAGTATTTAGAAGTCTGAATTTTATTTCATTCTCACTTAGCAGATAAATATTTGCAAATTTTTTGCCCTCTATTATTTCTGTCATTATTGGAGTCTCTTGTTCTTCTCTGTGGTCTGATTTTTTATTTAATTAAATCGAGGGATCTGTTCAGAGTCAATAAGTATCTAGAAGGGGGCAATTGGCTTCCTAGCCTAGGAGACAAAAGATACAATGATCTTCAAAGGCTGTATGTTGAAACTTATGAACTTTACTTGAAAAATGAAGTGAGTTTTGTTTTTCAGAGAAGGTAAGTAAAAATTGAAGCAATTTGTCAATAGTTTATGGCATTTGATGTCAATTTAATTTTGGGGTTTTACTTGGTTGGTTGAGGTTTTTTTAGATACAATGGATCTGAAAAAGGATGTTTAAAATCCAAAATATTTTTTAAAGTATCTTTAAAACCCAAATTTTAAAGGGGCTGCTTTGAAGGAATCCTGTGATAACCTGTCAATCAATGTTACTGCATCCTGCCTGGGCTTTGTCCTTTCTGAATTTATAAGTACCATTGATTTTAATGGCTGAAGAAATGCCATTCATTTGAAAGGCTGAATTTTAAAGTCCCAGCCTTTTAAAGTGTGTAGGTACATGAGTGGAGAGGGACCTCAAGGCCTGGGATTGAGCTGTTTATCTGTTATGTATTTGTAACAATTAATACTGTGGAGATGAAACTTGCTGTGTGTTAAGAGAGTGTCAGTATCAGCTTGGCGAAAATTAACTTGTAGCTGTTTATTAAAATGTTCTCCCTGGAGCACTGTGCTGGTTGTGTTGGACATGAGGGCAGATGGACCCTGGTCTGAGATGACAGCACAACCTTCAGCTCAGCCCTGCACCCTCTGTCCAGCACATCTGCCAGGGAACACAGCTACAACAGGCCTTGCTCTATTTTATGATTTTATATCCCCCCATTTTGTGTTGGCAGGAACCCTTTCCCTAGTTAGGAAAAAGATCTTGTGTAAGAAATTGTCAGGTTAAAACAGTATTTATAAAACAGCAAGGAAACAGCCCGCCCCATGCTCTTGGGAAGGACTGGAATAATAGAAAACTTAATTTTGGTTTAGGGCATAAATGGGAAATACTGTTCCTGTGACCTGTGTCACAAATGCAGCTGAATAAATATTGGTACATTTTAGAAGTAACTTTATATTTTCATCCTTCCTTTCTGGGAAAGGAATATTAAACTTTCTGTAGCAGTGCTCTTGTCTAATAGGGAAAGCAGTTTTTTCTTAATTAAATTTCTAGTAAACCAGTTTTATGAGATTCAAAAATAAATGTTCAAATAAAAGAATTTCCAGTGCATGCAGGTCTCTTTTGGAGTGTTATCTCCTGCAGTAGCAAGAAATGTTTGCATTAACGATTCTGGATGTTTTCTGTGATCAGTGTAATCAGAATTATGGAATCACAGGGTGGTTTGGATTGAAAGAGGCTTAAGGATCACCTGATTTGGAATCACCCTGCCATGGCAGGGACACCTCCCACTGTCCCAGGCTGCTCCAATGTCCAGCCTGGCCTTGGGCACTGCCAGGGATCCAGGGGCAGCCCCAGCTGCTCTGGGCACCCTGTGCCAGGGCCTGCCCACCCTGCCAGGGAACAATTCCTCATTCCCAAGGTCCCACCCAGCCCTGCCCTCTGGCACTGGCAGCCATTCCCTGGCTCCTGTCCCTCCAGCCCTTGTCCCCAGCCCCTCTCCAGCTCAGCAGTGTGTGAGAAGTGCAGGATCACTTTGGGGTTTTGGGTACAAACCGAGCAGTTTTGTCTCAGCAGCATTTCAGAATCTGTAAAGCAGTTTACAGGTTAAGCCCTGCCTGGCTGATTTGCATGCCTGGGCATCCATCCCCCTTTCCCTGCCCTGTCAGGGCTCCTTGCAGAGGGAAAAAGCCCCAGGAAAGCAGCACCAGCTCTGTGAGCAGTGCCACCACAGAGCCCAGGGGACAGTTCCCAGTGAGGGCTGATAACTGAGCTGGCAAGGAGCTCAGTGGCTGGAATAAAAACAGCCTCTCAGATCATACCCTTCTGTAATGTAATTAAATTCTGAGTCACAGAGCTGGAGTGAGGCACCCTTCCAACAGGGCTGTTTCCTGAAGGTCAGCTGGAGAGCAGAGTGCTCAGCAAGTGCAAGCCAGAGAGAGGCAAGTTCCCTGCTTGGGTTTGTGTTTGAGGAGCTTCCCAAGGCCTCTCTAAGTTGGGAAATTGCCCATTTCAGCAATAAAATGTAATAACATATGACAGTGCTGCTTAAAGTTATCCTGTATGGCAGAGCAGATATGAAATGGAGAAATGGATTCAGCTTCTCCTTGTGCCAGGTTGGGTGAAGCAGAAGTGTCACTTCTCTGGCTTGTCCTGCTGCTCTCCTAAAATAATGGGCTTGATGAACAGCATTCCTGATATGTTAGATTCATCTCCCCTTACTCATGGGCGCTGATTTGATATTATATCTCAGCAGCTCTTTTCCCCCAGACTTCCTGAACATCACATTCCTGCTTTTGCTGTTTTCTCACTCACTGTGTGAGTGAGGGAATTCCCACTCTCTGCAGAGCTTGCCAGGAACACCTGATATCAAAAGAAAGCTGGGAAGGCCTGGATTCATTCAGTGCTCACCATGAGGAGCGGCTCTCCTCCAATGCAGGTTTCCAAGAAAAGGGTCTCAGAATCTCTGCTGGTTACAGTGACCCCAAGATACGTTAGAAAGTCTCTTTTCCCAGCCCAGCAGTTGAAGAAGGAGTCAGAGCTCTTCTGCTCTTGGTGTCAAGGTTGTTTATTGTTTCTTATCTATAAAATTCTTTCTCTGACCCTCCAAGGTCTGTCTGGCAGGTCGGGTTGAGTCACACTGCCTGCCTCAGAGGCAGTGTTATCTTTTATACTAAAAACTACGTGTACAATGTTTACAGTAACTTCCCAATACCTATCACCTGTGTTAGACAGTGAGCTTCTACTCTAAACCAATCCAAAAGTGCCAACATCACAGCAGAAGATGGAGGCCAAGAAGGAGAAAGGCTGGACACATCCAGATTCCTCCATCTTGCCCCCTGAATCCCCATACCAAAAACAACAAAAAAAATCTATTTTTTGCCCCATGACAAACTATTATTCTATTAAAACTCTCTTGACTTGTAATTCTTCATATCAAGGTTGGTAATTGTTTTTTCCAAGGGCTCAATCAAAGGCACAGGGGTCTTGGGCTCTGTGCCAAGGTCTCTGAGCCCCCTGGGCAGGGTCTTGAGCCCTCCAGGGCAGCCAGAGGAATTTCCTGGGTCCTGGCAGGTAAAGGGGCTTGAAAACAAAAAATTCTGCTAAGGATGTCATAGAATCACGGAATATCCTGAACTGGCAGGGACCCACAAGGGTTACCAAAATCCAGCTCTAATGTATCAGGCACATAGATGGGTGGACATATTTTCAAAGGTATTATGGGCTGTATTTTAGGCCCTTTTGAACTTTAATGATATTTTGGAATCATTTGAAATTTATGAAAACTCATTTGGTTTGTAAATAAATGTGATTTTTTTTTTTTCTTAAGCGTTGAGTTGTGGAGGGATAGAATGTAAGGAAATCAAGATAGTGCAGAAGGTTGTCTCACCCCTGAGGAGTTGCAGCTGTACCAATCACCAAAGATTAGGAACAGCCCTGCCATTAACAGGGCACAGCTGTGTCCAATAAGGATGAGTGCTATAAAAGAGTGGGTGAGCTGCGTGAGAGGGAGTTTGTTGACTGTGCTGTGAGGAAGGAGTCAGTGCTGTGAGGAGCTGCCCACGAGAAATCACTGAGAAGGTATGGAACTTTTACAATAAGATGACAACATTGAGTAATTGACAGCTCTTCAGGTAAGTCCCTAACAAAGTGTCCCGTTGCTCAGCTATCCTAAAAGTGTTAATTTCAGTGCACAGATCACAGGGATTTCTGGGAAGTGAGATGCTCTGAGGGCATATTCATGAGCAAGCTTAACCAGAATATCTTGGTTATCCTGGCTGTCTCTGAGTAACAGGTGAGACTGACTCTTTTGTCACTTGTAGGATGTGGCTTATAGGTTAAAGGCAAAAAACTTGAAGTAACATCTGAAGAAGTTGCTGTCAGTCATCAAGAGCTGTTAACAAACCTGATGGTGAAAATTCCCTGTGATTTTTCAGAACTGCCTAATTACTTTATTAATAATCTGTTTACCTGTGACAATTGCCTGCTGTAATTATTTTAAATGAAATTAGACCTAGAGTCTCATACAACTGTCTATTTTGCTACGTTCACCTCAGCTTTCATGGGTGTTGGTGCTTTATGGGTGTAGTGGGCAGTGAAAATACAGTTTTCCATTCATAGCTTCCTTGTGACCCTTTGAAACTCTCTGCCAGAAGTTCCAATGTGCTTACGTTCATTTTATTGAATCTCTGCTCATGATCAGGTGGTGGTTTTTCCTTCTTTAGTATCTCTAAGGAAGAGTTCACCAAACAAATTGTTCAGAACAGATCAGTCAGCATGGCAGGAGTCTGCTGAGCACTTTAATTGCTGTCCATTAAAAGTGCAAAGCTGTTCTGCTATGATCAGACACCCTGAGATTCACCTACAAAGGATCCTCGTTCCATTAATTCACTGGATGCTGCTTCTTGTGTGATGAAAAATTGAGTGAGCTTTGACCAAACCTTGGGAACAAAACTCAGCAGTTTAGCAATGGCAACCCAATTAAAATACTTTCCATGTACTTGTTTTTAAATATTCATGCTATTGAACCGTTCCCACTTAATGCATAAATGACAACATAATATCCAACTGTAACAGTTGCTGGAAGCCATTTTAAGTAGCAGTTTAACAAACAGAGATGGATTTTAATTTGCAATGCCAGTTGAGCTGTAATAAAAACTAGTATTCCAGCTGTGAAAAAAAAATAAAACACAGCTTGGTTTAGAGTTATTTACAGATGTGTAAGGATTTTATTATTTTTTTTCTTAAGCCATACAATGGAACCATTTGGTCATTATTCCTTTCAAGAATCATTTGTATCAGATGCCCTTCCTAGCCTTAATTTCTGGAATCAAACTCTTAAGAAAATTCACATTAAACTATTATGGCAATTCTTAAGTGCTCATTGATTAGCGAATTCAATTTCCTGTTGGAAATGTGACTGTTCAGTGTTAATATAGCTGTTTACTTGTTTTTATGGACTCTGATGAGTTTCTGTTGACTTTGAGATAAATGCTACACTGCTGTCTTTGAATGATGTCCATGGGTTGGCATTGTTGCTGTCTCCTGGAGTGTTATTAGGATTCTTGCAACTTTGATTTCTGTTTGTTTATCCTTCTCAAAATAACAAGGGCTGGAATCATGGTATTTTGTCAAAGTTTTAGCACTTCGTCTTTAAAAGTGAAATTCTCAGTAGCATGGCAAAAATGTCTGCAAGTAAGGGGCAAGCACATCCTTGAACTATCTTCAGAAACTAAAAAAAAAAAAAAAAAAAATCCAAGTTTTTTTGAGCATTAGGTTAGGGCACGGAGAAGACAGGTCACATACTGTAAAGCAAGCCTGGAGGAACAGTTCTGGGTGCAGCAAGAGGTTGTCACTGAGTAGCACAGTGACCTTTCTGCCCTGCTTTATGGCTTTATTTAACACACACCACATTATGGTCCCTGGAGCTTCATCGGTAACTAAACACAAGCTCTCATGACCAAAATTTTCATTGCCTTGGGAAGGGGTAGATAGAATACTTCTATTATTTGGATTGAGGATTAGCCAGCTTTCTTGTTTTTTTCAGTTTGGGTTTTTTTGTTTGGTTTGTTTGCATCAGCATAGTCTTAATAGAGTCCAAACAATGGTAAAATGGAGACTGTATTTTAAGCCAAGCTTAAAACTCAGGGGCCTGGAGGTCTAGAAACAACAAGCAGAGCAGCAAAACTCCTAGAGAGGAGCATCTGTAGAACTCAGAAGCCTGAAGTGATTTAGTGAAGAAGTAAAGTTCAGAAAGTAAATAGGAGCAGCTTCAAAGACACAAAAAAGTTGGGATTAGTTGTTTGAAATACACAGGCAAACAAGAGCAAGGGAAAAAAAGCTCTGGTGCTGGGAATCAGGCTTTTTTTTAGAGGATAAGAGAGTGACAGAGATGAGAAAAGAGCTGGAGTGTCTCAGGAAGTGTGGGCAGCAGGTCAGGGGGGATCCTGCCCCTCTGCTCAGCCCTGGAGGCACCTCTGGAGGGCTGTGTCCAGCTCTGGGTCCTCAAGAAACACAAGGAGCTGCTGGAGAGGGTCCAGAAGAGGTCACACAGGTTATTTTGGGTCTGGAGGGTCTCTGTGATGAGGAGAGGCTGTGGGAGCTGGGCCTGGGCAGCCTGGAGGAGAAAAGCCTGAGAGGGGGGTCAGGAATCCTCACCAATATCTCCAGGGGCTGGCAAGGGATGGTGCCAGACTCCTTCCAGGGGTGCCCAGGGACAGGACAGGGAGCAGTGGACACAAACAAAACCACAACGAGCTCCACATCAACATGGGGGAGAACTTCTGTGCATGGAGGGTGGCAGAGCCCTGGGTCAGTGCCCAGGGAGGGCCTGGACACATCCCAACCCACCTGGGCATGGCCCTGTGCCACCTGCCCCAGGCCACCCCGCCTTGACAAGAGCATTGAGCTGGATAACCTCCAAAGGTTCCTTCCAACCCCAACAGTTCTGTGATTCTCTGTGTAGGAAATCACATTCATTGTGCCTACTGGAGATTCAAGGTTTTCTGCTTTGACTAAAATCTCCAGGATGGTCACAGGCTTCACTCTGAAAGGAATAGAGGATTTGTCTTTACAAAGAAGCTGTGGGTCTGCTGGTAGATAAAAGCAGCACTGGGAGATGAAACAAATAATGGGAAGGATTCCATGGATTGATGACTGGAAAAAGACATTTGCTTTTACAAACAAACTTTAGGTTTCCTGATAAATGAAATTGGACATTGAAAGATGAAAGAAACAATGGGGAAGAAAAATCCCTAAATTCCATAAGAATTAAAAATTAAAAGGGAGGGTTATACCTTAGAGGGAAATCTTTCATATCAGGTGTATCAGGGAGTCTGTACCTCTCAAGTCCCTCAGCCAAGGGGGAAAGAGAGAAGGGAAATGTGGCTGGGAAATTGGAATAAAAAGGAGGCTGTGTCCTCCAAAAATTGGAGAGACCCCAGGGGAATGCCCCATGGCCTCTCCCTTTATTCAAATAAAGAAAAAAGACTCCTCTGTCTTCTTTTTGGACATAAGCCTCTGGTGTTTGTGGATTAATTTTCCTAACAACTCTGAGCAGCTGAACTAAAGTGCAGGACTGTGGAAAATTCTCCAGTGACAAATGGAAAAGCTGCAAGTAAATGTCTGAATGATGGGCTCCCTAATTGGGAGAGACATCAGGAGAGTGTGGCACGAGCTGCTGAGGTCAGAGCTGCGTGTGTGCTCAGCAGATGAAGAGCACACAGTGCCTGCTGTGCTCGGAGATTGTGGGGAAAGGCTGCACTACAGTGCATGGAAACCCCAGAAATATTCCTGAACACTGCAGTGAAGTGCATCTTGTGAAGGACAGAAAGGTGAAAAAAAAAAAAAAAACGAGATAAGAGTCTTGAGGAATGTAACTTTTAGGAAGTGTGAAGGATTTTAGTTCTACCCTATGACAACTGTAACAAGTCATTTGTTTCCTTCACAGTTTTGTGGGTTTGTTGTTGTTTTTTGGATATGTTTTTTGTATTTGAATTTAATTACCTTTTCCAAAAAATGGGTAATGAAGCATGTGACCGTGTTCACAGGGGTCTTAGGATGAGGGAAGAGATGAGGATCTGACTCCATGTTTCAGAAGGCTTGATTTATTATTTTATTATATATATTTAAACTATACTAAAAGAATAGAAGAAAGGATTTCATCAGAAGGCTAGCTAAGAATGGAAAAAGAAAGAATGATAACAAAGGCTTGTGTCTCGGACAGAGAGTCCGAGCCAGCTGACTGTGATTGGCCATTAATTAGAAACAACCACATGAGACTAATCTCAGATGCACCTGTTGCATTCCACAGCAGCAGATAACCATTGTTTGCGTTTTGTTCCTGAGGCCTCTCAGCTTCTCAGGAGGAAAAATCTTACGGAAACAATTTTTCATAAAAGATGTCTGCGACAGAAGCATTTTTCCATCAGTGCAGGTCAGGTGTCAGGGTGCTCAGCTGCACCCAGAGGTGTGGGAGCTGTGTCCTGCTGTGCTGTCCCCAGGCCCAGGGGACTTTATCTCCACACAGGAGGCAGGCTCAGCTGCTCCTCTCCTCAGCCCTGAATGCTGAGAGAGGAGCTGGCTGCCCCTGGCTCTGGGGACTGACTGAACTAACCCTGTTTGAGGTTGTCTTGGTTTGGAAAGACAGGAGTCTGCTAAGGAAGGCAGGAGCCTCCCCTGAAATGGAGAATGTAAACCCTCCCCACCCCTCTGAATTGCTATAAATTTTAAATTAAGGGGCTCTCAGGCAAAAATATGGGAGCAGGAAAGAACAGTTCTTTAATAGGGAAGAAAATAAAAAGGATAAAATAAACAATGCAGTGCACTAGAACAACACTGACAGAGTCAGAACCCAACCTGACACTGTGTGGGTCAGGGTGTTGGTGGCAGTCCCATTGGAATTGTGGCTCAGCCCTCCTGCAGTGTCAGGGGTGGCTCTGCTGGAGCAGGGATCCTGGAGAAGGATGGATTCTTCCTCTGAAGATCCAGTGGGAGAAGAGGCAGCTGCTGTTCCTCTGGGGAATCCAGTGGAGAAGCTGTGCTGGTGTTCCAGAATCCCCAGATTATATCCAGGCAGCAATGCCTGGCTCCTCCCTCTGGGCTCACATCTCACAATGGGATGCTGTAGTTCTGATCAGCCATGCAGTGACATTCAATTCAATCTGTTATCAACAATGTCCCCTCCCGAGGGAGGAGTGTTTGTGAGCACTCAGAGAGAGAGATAAGGAAAACTGCCCACTTGACAAAGATAATCCGCCATACAGATGGTACTAGAAAACATCTTGCATTGCAATCTGGAACAGATATGCACCTAAGGAACCTGTCAGTAGAAAGACCAAGGAATAATGGCTCCTGCCTGCAGCCAGGGTGAGAACTTCTCTGCCTCAGTTTCCTTTCCTTCTGAAACAATAAATATCAGTGATGTGTGAGTCTCCTGGGAAGAGACTGAGAACAGCAGCAGGAAAAACAAATGAGAGCATAACATGAAATCTTGACTTATATGCCAAGACATAGGTGAGAAAGATGAAGAAAACATGAGGCAATAATTCCCTTCCATCCTTTTGCAGGATTGCAACACTAAATATCCATCTTCTGGCAGGCACTTGCTCATGTACATTCCCTGAAAATGCTGACATCCATCCTGGCTTAAACCTTTTGAGATTCCAGGAGAGACTTTTCAGAGCTGGAGCTGCTCACTTAGCTGCCTTCAGGGCTGGATTCCTGTCATTCTTAGTTAAAAGCTGGTGGCAGGGCATTTTTGCAGAGGGCACCAGGATTACTGCTATGCAGATCACTTAATTATTCTGAGTGTTATGAGTGCAAGTCTCTGAAGATGACAGAGTAATGCAGGGAAAGCTGAAATGAGAGGTAATGGAAGATAATGAAAAAGTCAGAGGTAGACAAGATGATCCCATGATGTGAGGTCGAGCAAAACAAAACACTTAATAAAGGAGTGAGGAGCTGGAATTAGTCAGGATTGCTGAATGTTCCAGCAGTGTCACCAAAGCAATATCTCCCTTCCAGTGGGGAATGTGCAGGGCAGTGCAGGGCACAGTGAACACCCCACACTCCCTGCAGGCTCTTAAAGCCAACAGTGCTCCTCCTGCAAAGGAATTCTCCTGTCTTCAGCTGCTCTGAGGAATAGCAAAGATGGAGCTTGTTGAGGAAAGGGACAAAACAAACACAGAATTATTGCCAGCCCCCCAAAAGGGATGTCTGAGTGAAGGATGCAAGCAGAGGCATGGACATCTTCGTGAAACCTTTTGTGCAAAATGAAAATGTTAACATTTAGGAAAAAAAAATCACAGCAAATAAGTACTTTGAAGTACTTACTTTGCATTAGTCCCAGGACCAAACTAGATTCAAATCCATTACCAGGATTTCACTTCATGACCAGGACTAGAATATTCAGTTTATAGGGAAGAGACTGTAGGAAATTCTGCTACATTGCCTTCCTTCTGAACTTCCCTGCCAGGGATCTTGTTGGTGATGATTATTGCATTTATTTATTTGAATTGAGAAGAAATGGCAGCTTCTTTCTGGCTTGGACCACGACCCTTCTGTGCTTGGTGTTTTACAAACAAAAATTAATAAGACACTCCCCATCCTAAATCACTTTTAATCTTAAAACAGATAACAGATGGATACAGGCAGATGGCAGAGGAAAAAAAAGGGACTAGGTCTGATCAAGAATGTTTTCTCATCAAAACCATGGTGATTGATAAGCTCTCCTTTAAACAATTTGGATTTGATAGTCTTGATAAAAGTTTTGCTGAAAAGTAAAGGGGAGAATTTCCGGTTAAGGGAAGGGGAACCAGCAGGGATTAATGATGATGTCAATTAAGTGGGCTATAGCAGATCAAAGTTCAAGAGTTTTCTCAGAATTAGGTATGAATAAAATCAAGCTTTCATATTTCTGTGTGGCTGCTACCCCTTCGCTGAATCTGGAATAATCTGCTGATTTTAAATGCACACACACATATGTGTATGTACAGGGACACACACACACTCACACACCAAAACACTCCTGAAAAAGTCTCAGATTGGTCTCACTGCAGAGCCAGACTCAACTTCACCATTTCCAGGAAGCAGAAGGAGGAAATGAAAGGGGAAACCACTTCCATTTTCTATGAACATGGAGAAGAAAGATGCAGGAAGGGAAAGAATAAAAATTAATGATGTGAAAGGCAAATGTCTGTGTCAGTGTCTGGCTGCAGCACTGGTCTCAGACTGCTGCAGATTGTTGTGGCTCACCCAGCTGTGATGGAGAGATCCCAGTTCAAACCCTTGGCTGTGTCCTGGGACCCAGACTCACCTTGCTTTTGAACCCTGGGCAGTGAGGTGGAGCTGTGGGGATTGCTCACACAGGAAAGGCTCAGGCAGGGATTTCCTGAGGGACTGCTGCTCTCACAGGGCAGAACTCTTCCTTCTGAGTTCTCCTTCTTCACTTTCTCACCTCCCAGGAGCTCAGCATCTCCTCTTTGGGCAGGTGAGTGCTCAGCTGCCCCTCCTCAGTGTCCTGCACTGGCAGCACTGCAGTGAGAATTCACCAGGGACAGGAGGCCTGAGGAATGGGAAAAAAAAATCTTGTGTGCCATAGAATAATTCACCTTTCTATCAAAAATTGTATAAGAGAACTGCTTCTGTGACCTTCAGAGGGTAAAATCTTTGATGAACAGACATCCAGTAAAAGTGTTTAGCTTGATATGAAATAACCTCTCAAATCATAACAATAACAACAAAACTTTATTTTCAGGAGGTTTTCTTCTGCAAAGAATGGGAAAAAGAAACAGGGATCTCTCTGTCTCATCCCCTATAATTATCCCAAAGCAAAGTTATTTTAAGGAAAATTTTAAGTAAGAAATTGCATTTGCATATAAATGTATATGCATAATGCACATAAATATAACATATGTATAATATATAAATATATGTATAATATACAAATATAATGTATATATATGTAATGAATATAAATATAAATCTTATTCAGCGCTAAACTGGCAATAGCAAGGCTAATTGAAAGTCTGATTTACATAGTTGAACAATGGAATAATGTAAATATATGTTGAGATGCAAAATATAAAAATTCAGCACCAGTATCCTTTTCATTGCTGTGTGCATTCATAAATTACTGCATCACTGTCCCTTCTGTTTTGGCATATTGCAACATCTTGTCTAAGATTAATTTTAATACATTGAAACACCCATAAAATAGTTCAATTCCTACTCATTGTGATAATTTTTGTGGGTGAAATGAAAATTTTCATGGCTTAGATTAGCCATGTTTCGTATGTATTTATCATGTTCAATGTTTTATTGACTTAAAAATGTTTCTTGAGCTTCCTTTGCTGCCTGCTGAGTCCTTTCAGCATGGACAGACCTGCACAAACCTGGGGAGGTTTAACCCAGGCTTTGAAGGACACTGTTGGGACAGAGGTGTTTTCTTGCAAAACTTCCATGAGGGAGAACAGAAATACAAACAAAATTGGATCTTTTGTTTTGTTTTGCTTGCTTTGTTTTTCTCTTGACCAGAATGTATGGAACAAATTGTACTAGCCAATGAAGTTTTCTCCCCTAACAGATACAAATAAGTCATTTATATGCCAGAGTTTTTGGCTTTTTTTTTTTAAATTGCATTTTGATATTTTTTTAGGCTAAATATGGGTCAGAAAATGAGATTTGCCTCATGGTACCTCTGTTTTTATTCCATTTTTAAAGGATTGTATTTGGATAAGAAACCTTTTTTAGTTCTTACAGACTTAGTTATTCTTTTTGAAGATTATAAAAAAAATTCTTGCAATTAAAAAAAAACAAAAAAAAACCAAGACACCCTTTCAGTCTTTATTTGAATTTAATTATCCCAGTAAGAAAATCTTTAATTTTAACATTTCCTTTTAAGGATGGAAGTCTGCTTCTGTAATTTAGAAGTATGTCTTGTGAAGTAAATTTAAAACACCATCAGTGTACAGAAAGAGGCACATAATGAGGAATTCAGACACTTCTCCTATATTCTCTGATATTTTTTGTTACTCATTTTCTCCTTACAAGATTGAAAATGGGAATAATATAATTTCATCTTTCTCCAGCACAGTCATTTAAATTTGTTAGGAGGCTCAGATATGTCTAAATACTGAACAGAAAGTGGGAGGAAAACTGACTAGACATAAAAATATTTCGTGAAAGCATTAAAAATCAAAACAAAAAAAAAAACTTTAAAGAAAAGTTGAACTCCAAGAAAAGGATTTGGATTTTTGGAAGGAGCTAATGATGGGAACTCAGCCAGAAAGGACCTGGGTGTGTGAAGGAAGGTTTGCCTGACCTGCTCCCTGTCAGCCCATGGAATTTGGCTTGCTGTGCCTTTTTGTCCATTCAGTTTCCTTCTGGCCCCAAACATGGCTCTCCCTTTACCCATCTGCCTACATTTAAGCCTTAAAATCCCTGTAAGATCCCCCAATAGCAATATTTTAAAAAATAAAGCTTAATGAAAAATGTTTATTCTCTCTCTGGACAACCTGCTACTTATGGTGATTTAATTTTCTTGGTGTCCAGATAATTTTTGTCTCTAAAAATCATGTTTGAGTAAAAGCCATGAGGTTTAACTCCCTGCATTGTTTTTCACCTGGGGCCAACCCAGTCCCACCTGCAGTGGCACACGTGATGCAGCAATTTTTAAATTGTACGTAAGGAAACTGCCTGAGCTGCCACAGAAGCAATTCCTTTTCCATCTCAGTTAAAATTAAAAAAAAA
Source organism: Calcarius lapponicus (assembly GCA_039654755.1). NCBI lineage: Eukaryota > Metazoa > Chordata > Aves > Passeriformes > Fringillidae > Calcarius > Calcarius lapponicus. Next base: position 17,548,159 of record CM077474.1, on the reverse strand, counting down.
AGTAATAAAAGTGCACTCCTGTTCAAGCTGAAGTCTTAGCCAGTACATTTGGAATAACCCCAAAATCGCTACGATAGTTTTTCTTTGCCTTTGTGGCAGTATAAGAAGGATTAATGCACTGTATGGGCATACTGGATGATAATAAAATAGAATAATTAAAATCACTTGAACACATTGTAGATAAACCTTTGGAAATAAGTAAAAATTCAGCCTTAAGTATGAGAATAATTGGAAAGCATGAGTGTGAGTAACTTTTCCTAAGAAAAGCTACTTTTAAAATGCTCATTATCAGGGTGTAACAGAAGCAAGCCTTGCATTGCTGGAGATAATTTGCACAGAGGGACGAGAAATTGAAAAGGTGGAGAAGTCTGCAGAAGGTCAGGGGAGAGGGGGGAAGATGATCCATCTATCATTTCTGCCACCATGCATCTCCCTTTCTTTTGAGAGAATAGGGTGACCCTAGAACAATGAGAACAAAATTGCTCTGCTCTCCTATTTCCAGTGGCTCAGCATCACCAGGGAAGTCTCTCTGATCACGAGCAGTTGTGTTTTATGAGTGCTCATTGTCACAGCAAACACAACTCTGCTTCAGAATGTTTCTATTCTGGCAGAGACCAAACTGATTAAAAAAAAAAAAAAAAGAAAAAAAAAGATTATATTTAATGTAAAATGAAACAATAAAATAAAAATATGATATATGCAGGATCATCTCTTTAGCTGGTTGCTGTTATCCAGCACACCGGACTGTAAGTCCTGTGTCATTTTTTAAACAGCTGCAGCACCCACTTGTTACAGTGATCTCATGGTGTTTCAGGGCGAAGGATGGACGAGAATGTAGACTCCATCATCAGAAGGCTAACTTATTATATTAGGATATATATATATATTAACTATACTAAAAGACATGGAGAGCAAGAGAGGGTTTCTGAGAGAGATTAAAGCTAAGAAAAGAGATAGAAAGAAAAATCAACAAAGAAGCTCTTTCGGACTCTGTCCGATAGAGCACAGTCGTTGATTGGTTATTAATTATAAACATCAGAGATGGGCTAATCACAGGTGAACCTGTTACATTCCACAGCAGCAGATAACAATAGTTTACATCTTGCTGTTGAGACTTCTCAGCCCCAGCTGGAAAAATCCTAATGAAAGGATTTTTATGAAGAGATGTCGGCAACACCCACTGACAGCAAGGAACCCACAGGCTCGGGGTGCTGCAGCCAGCAGGATGGCAGAGCACTGCAGGAACCCTGTGTCACCTCAGCCTGGAGCTGACAGACCCTGAACCTGCAGTGCCAGAGAGAAGCAGTGCTCTGCTGCCAGTAGAGATGCGGATAAAGGGCAAGTACGGGTTTGTGTTTCTCTGAAGAGCAGAAAAGAAATTAAAGCGCAATTCCTTCTTAAGCAATTTTTTTTTTTTTTTGGTTACAGAAAATCACAGAAACTGAGCAGCATCTTGTTGTTTTTTTTTTTTTGTAGGGAAAATTGGTATACATGACACACAGTATGTTAAAAGTCACAAATAACATAACTGCTGATCATAATTAATATTAGAAGACACAAACAGACTTAAGAACTTGCAATAATCTGCTTTTCTAAGTGCTGGAAGTTGTTCTGTGCTTAATTAAGGGGTAGGATAATCTTGTCTTTATGGCTGTGCTGGAGCTGGGTAGGTGCTTAAGTCCCTATTCTGCCACATGCTTCCTTTATGATGTTACTCAGAGCACTTTTATGTCTATATTTTTGTGTTTGAAAATTGGACTTAACAGATCCTTTCCTCACAAGAGCAAATATTGTGTCCTACGCTAATTTTATAGTGAATATTTATGGAGTAAAGCAATTTTATTTCCACTGTATGTGAATCTGGGGAGACAAGGATTTTTGAATATTGGCAAATATTAAAAAAGAAATAAAATTGGAAAGAAGAAATAAAAATATCGTAAAAGCTCAGCAAACATTTGAAGGAAAACCCAGAAAACTGATAAAATAGATCACAGCAAGGAAGGTAAGAAAAGGCCAAACTGTTTAACTTTTTTCAAAAGGAGAATTTATTTTGTCTTGATGTCTAAGAATTTTCTAATTGCTCCTTAATTTGTGAGAAGTCTGAGGAGTTACAGTGAGTGGAAGCCAAACCCAGAGTGATTCAGAGTTGAAACAGAAGGAGTGTTTTAAAAGGCCAGTGAGGAAATAATTCCTGACAGATTAGAATTTCTATCAGCTGTAATCTTTTAATGAAGGCTAAACAATGTTCTGAGAGAGATTTTATAGCTCAGCAGAACTGACAGACATGATGCAAAAATTATTGGTCTGCGTGGTGAGGAAGGTCAGTGTGGAGTGTCCCAATGGTTCTTTCTGGCCCTGCAGCCCATAAATCTCAGAATTAATGTTTGTGGGTGAGGCTGATCCCATAATGATGGGGGAATGGACACATGTGAGTTATGGGACCTTGCTCAGGCTCTGGGCAGTGCGGTGGGTGAGAGGGAGCTCCCAGAAAGCTCTCCAGGAACAGAGAACAGCTCATTGCTGCATTTTCCCAAGTTAATTCTGTGAAGGGCATCTTATGTTCTGTAATGACAAGTTCTTGTGCATGACTGTGAATCCATCTGCTTTGTTCTCTGGGTTAGCTGATGAGGGAAAATTGGATTTGTTGGTACAGGGGGTTATGTCTTAAATGAGTGGTACAAAAATAGGTCACAAAACTGAGAACTAAGCTTGCTGTTTATTTTTTTCTTTTAATCACCCTGGCTCCTGTATTTGAAAAGAATGGACTATGTAGATTGCCTGCTCACAGATTTGGTCACATTTTTTAATAATTTCAAAGAAAAGGAGAAATGGTTGTCAGGACACTGGGTCCTGGATGGAGACGTGGCAGAATAATCCCTTCCCTGTTCCAGGAGCTGAGCTGCTGCAGAATTCATCAGGACTATGGAAAATCTGGCAAATCCTCCCTCCTGGAATAATTTCAGGGAATTCCAGCTCCCAGGGAATGACCCATGCTGCAGGTGTAAGCACATCCTGCTGCTGCAGAGGCAGGAGCAGCTCCAGGTGAGCTTTCTGATTGTTGGGTTCTCACTGTGGGCTTTGGTGTTCGTGGAGATTTAGGAAGAACTGAAAGATTTTCCTTAAGAATACCATTTTTTCCTGGCAGCAGAGATGGCTCGGGGCTCCCTGGGCACCTGTGTGCTTTAGCCATGCACGATTTTATGTATAATTGGATAAGTAACTTCCCTGGAAACACTGTGAATCTTAGTCTTCTTTCTCTTTTTTTTTTTTTTTTTTTTCTTTTCTTTCTTTTTTTTTTTTCCTTTGTACTTTATTTTTTTAAGCTTTACTCAAGTTATGACTCCAATACATTATTTTAGGAGAAGAATGTTGCACATAGGGCAAAAACAATTTGTTGGATTATTTTCCTTTCTCCATGAGAAAAAGGTGCATTTTCTAAATCCATTTGAGCCAAAAGAATTCCCTGCTTTTTTTTTGCTTTTTTCTTTTGCTTTTTCTTTTTTTTTTTTTCTTAATATGCTGCCCTGGCAATATTCTTAGAGTTCTATGGCTTTCTTGGGCATGGTTAAAATGGAAATAATGAAATGGCTGCTGTTAAAATTCAAGACGTGATGAGTCCTCGTGTTTGTACAGACACTGACTTTACTTGGATTATTTGTATGTTCACTATGAACAGAACAGGCTGGAGATGATTTTGGTATTGTATTATGCTGAGATAACCACTGATTTGGGTGAAAATAGCACATTAGTGTACTGAATCATATCCATAATACTTTAAGTTTTTCTTCTTTAAGCAGGTCTGTGGCAGAACTGATGGCTCTTCATCATGCCCCCACTAGAAGCAACAGTTTAACACACAACAGGGGGAAAAATAAATGCCTTTTCTCTGAGTTTTTGACTGCTCCAAGCCCTTGCACAGGAAAGGTCACACACACCTTCATCCATCCCTTATCTGCTGACATTTTTCAAGGCAAACGTTGTGCTGAGTGCTCCTGCCTGGGGCAGCAGATGTCCTTACACACCTTCCAGGACAGTGCCTGGCTCAGGAGGAGCTCAGCTCTGCCTTTTGGGAGAGGCTGAAAGCCCAGGGAACAAATATCAGGACAGGCACCTTCCCCTGGCTCTGCCTTCCCCTCACTGGGCTCTATGTTTGCTTTTCTTGGAATAATTTTAAATTTCGCTGCTTCCAGGAGCGGAAAGCACAAAACATGACAGGAACGTGTAAGCTAGAATTCACTTCACAAAAAGGCTCTGGGTGACTGATGTTCCTCTGCAGAGTACAAGTAACTGGCTGTTGTTCACAGTTTTTAAAAGGACAAAAAATAGGTCAAACACAACCTTTGTTCCACTCCAAGTTCTTAGTAATATTAATGTTGATAACTGAACTACAGTTTTAAACAAAACCTGATTTAAAACATAACATCGAGAAAAGTACAGTTGGTGAAAATATGTAAAATATTTTCCTAGAAAGATTTATTTTCTTGAAAATATTTCACAGAAGCTCACGTTTTGGTCAATTTGAGTAATTGCTTGGGTGGTCAAACTTTGTTGTGGGTGGAAGAAAGATTCTGTGTTGTTGCAGCAAGTCAACAAGAACAGAAGGAGTCAAATAAATTGATATCAAAAGTCACTTCAATAACTTTAAACAATGTCCCTCAAACTGAGAAAATTGGAGACCCTACTATTTTTAGGAGCTATACTTCCCCTCCAACTCTTTTGTGTTTCTATTTTCTAACATCCCCTCACTAACATGCACACAGACATTGTGATTGTCCTTCTATACTTCAGAATACATTACTTAAGCAGCTTATAACAGATGTAAAATCTAGGCAAGATACTGCATTATTCATTCCAGTCACTTTGAGTTATTGATTATGCCATTTGGAGGTATTTCTGCGCTTGCTTTTTTTTCCTTCTCCCTCCTAGGCTGATAATCTAGAAAATAAAAATGAACAGGGAAAAAGAAGAACATAGTCTAAGTTTCATTTTCATTTCTTTGTTAAATTCAATAGCACTCTAATGAGGCTTTTGTTTTCCTTCCCAGCACTCCCATTTCCATATCCTGCACGTGGCCATCCTTCAGAGAAGCCTGGCTGCACACATCGTGTCAGCCTTGCCTTGATATGAAGGTGCAGAATTTTCATTCATAGAGGCATGGAGGGATTTTTCCTTTAGAAATGCCAAACTGAATGAAAAATACTCTTTAGAGAGTTAGGAAATAATGAATGATTGGCATTTGGTGTACAATTTCTTATTCTAGTGAGAGTTTGGCATGCCATTCATTGGGAAATTCAGAGCACTGAATGACATCCACATTTACCAGCTGGGCTGTCAAGGCATAGTGTGTGTCAACACCTTTGCAGGATATCACTTGAAGCCTAATTCCTCTTGTTTGTGGACATCTGATTTGATGCTTCTGAATGAAATATTGTATATATTTTCTTCCCACTCCCAAACTGTTCATGTCACTAAAGCTACAGCTTGGTCTCCTCACCCACAGAGGGATTTTTGTATGTGGGAATGGGGATTGGGGAAATCCAGGAAGCACAAGTTATTAATTCCGTGAGGTTCTCCCATGCTGGTCCCTTAAGGAAATATGGATCTTATGGCATCTAGCTACCAGGAGCTGGCTCAGAGCCCAGCTGGAGGTCAGGAATGAGGAGCTGCCTTCCTCAGGAGTCCATCCTAACAAAGGGCTGCTGTCATCTGAGCAGTCAGTGCTGACCTGTTGGTTCAGACCAAACCCTCAGCAAATGGGTGGATTGTAATCCACACCACACCATGTGGAATAGTTGCTCTGTTTGACCAGCATGAAGAAATGGGCTGAGAAAAACTTCCCTGGGGTTAATCAAACACAAAACACCTTTCTGTGCCTGGGGTGTGACAAAAGGTGTGGCACAGGGGGTGAGTTGTCTATCAGAGGACACCACTGCATGGATACTTTGATAACATAGTCCCAAGTGTGGGTGAGAGAGAGATGAACACTGATTTTCAGTACCTTGTGGACACCAGTGGCCACTGAGATGTCACACTAAGTATTGCTTTATGTTTGAAATGCATAAATGGTGGTTAAGGTTTTATCATACCAGCACATTCCAGCAGCCTGCAGTGCTGGAAAAAACCACAAAATCCAGTTCAGCTGTGTTCTTTCAGTGTCTGCTGTGCTCCTTGTGACAGGGTGGCTCACAAATGAACCCATTTCACCCTCTATTGTTCCCCTTTCTGCAGGTTCTCTCTGCTCTCTAAGCAATACCTTTTTTGTTGCAGTGTAATCCCTCAGCTTGTTGCCCTACTCACCACAGCTTGGTGAGCAGATTGAATTCTCCATTCAATGTTTTTTTTTTCCCTATCAGCTGTGTTTCTCAGTCTCTGATCTTTTTTTTTTTTTTTCCTCACTTCTGGGTTCTCTCAAATTCATTTCTGTCTCTCCAAGTGTGTTTCCCAAAAGTGGACTTAAATTAACTGAGGACTTGTGAGCGCTGAGCTGAGCTCAGAGATTTCTCTCTGTGTCCTGCAGGTCAGAGTTTTGCTTATAATCCCAGTACGGAGTTTCCTTTTGTGCAACACATAAGTGATGATTCATGTCCAGCTTGCAAGCCACTGTAACTCCCAAATCCCTTCCTATGAAACTGCTATCCAAGCACTTCATTGTGTGGTGATTTATCTAGATTTTGGAATAACAGAATGAGTGGTGACCACAGCTGCCTGGAATAGGTTTCATTCTTGGCCACAGACCATCTAAATAAATATCTTTAGAAGGCTGTAGCAGCTGCTTGTTAGAGCAAGTAGCCAAGAACTAGAAAAATTCTGAGATCAAATCCTAATTAAACTCCTGACTTGCTGTATGACCTTGGGTGGCTGCACTCTCTGTGCAGCCAGGAGCCCAGATCAAAACCTCTGCAGTGAAGTCTCTGAAGAGAGATTTAAAAAGCTGTACAAAGCAGAACCCATGTCCATCACCAGCAGTAACATTCTACTGATATTGTACTCCTAACCTAACCCCTGACACTCAATGCAAAATACAGCTGTACCTTCCTATATTCCTCTTGTGCTTATTTGTTTATATTGTTTTGTATCTGCATTTTGATCAAACCAGATACATCCACACAGGATTACAGACAGCAGAGCTTTGCACATCTGAGTACCTGTTTTATCACACAGAGATGTGGATTTTTTTTGGTGCAGCTGGTGTAAGCTGATGCATTTTTGTGTTGGCTGTAGTGCTCTGTGTCCAAGCTTCAACACAGAAGTTCCACTGCTCAGCTTTCCCCTAATAAGCACTAAGTTCTTGACTTAAGTCAGGCTGTGTGCAGGAGGCTAATGAGTTTGGGGCAGCTGGGAAAAATTGGAGCTGAATGACTACAGTGCTGCCTGCCTGTGAAACTGGAGCTGCAGGAGGAAAACAAGAGCTGGGATATGTGGTTACAAAAGGGAAAAATCAAAGCACAGTCTTTGCTTGCAGTTTGCCAAGGACCTTGTCTGGAATGTGTTTTAAATGCTAACCATTCATCCAAACAAAGCTGTGCTGTGCCAGTTTGCAGGTGATGGATCTCTTCAGCTGGGCAGCGTCACTGTCACATTTTCTGAAAAATCCCTTTGTCAGGATTTCTTCTCCTGGGAAGCTGAGAAGCCTGAGAAAAATGAAAACAATAATTATCTGGTTGCTTCTCCTGTGTTTTGCTGCTTTGGATTGTGGTTTGGACATTGTTTACCAACTGGTCATTGTTTCATTGGTTTCATGTGAATTGTTTTTACTTAATGACCAATCACAGCCAGCTGTGTCAAGGCTCTGGAGAGGATCACGAGTTCTTCATTAATACCTTGTTAAGCTCTTTGTAAGGATCTTTTTTCTATTCTTTAGTATAGCTTAGTATAGCATTCTATAATAATATAATATAATATAATATAATATAATATAATATAATATAATATAATATAATATAATAGCCTTCTAAGAACATGGTGTCAGGTTCATCTTTCCTCCCCACGATGGGGGACCCTGAAAATGTCACAGGGCAGCACTGAACCTCCCAAGACTGAAGGAGATATTTCTGTTGTACATTTGGAGAGCTCACAGAGATGCCCCAAACAGGGATGAATCAATGCAACTTGAAATGTCAAACCATTCTCAGAGCCAAATCCCATCACGACTGCACAGCATTGATGCAAGAGTGGCACTTTCCTATTGAGTGGAATGCTGGAAACTGTGGAAATAATAGATGTGCACATCTGAAAGAGCACAAATTCAGTTTATTTTATGCCCCCCAAGGGATCATGGGTGAATGGATAATGAAGAAGGGAGGGCAGGGAAGATGGGTGTGAAGGCAGGCACGATTCCTTTATCAGCTCTGCAGGTGCCTGAGGTGGTTGCTTGGCTGGTTGGTTTTTGGCAGGGTGAGTTGTTTGGTATTTTTCCATGTGTTGAGTGGTACCTGGTGGTCATGGTGCTGTGGGGAACCCATGGGGGTGCTGAGGGCACTGGAGCCCCTCCCCTGTGGAGCCAGGCTGGGAGAGCTGGGGCTGCTCAGACTGGACAGGAGAAATTGTGCGGAGACCCCACAGCTCCTTCCAGGGTCTGAGGGGCTGCAGGGAAGCAAGAGAGTGACAATTCCTCAGGAACTGCAGTGCCAGGAGCCAGGGAATGGCTGCCAGTGGCAGAGGGCAGGGCTGGGTGGGACCTTGGGAATGAGGAATTGTTCCCTGGCAGGGTGGGCAGGCCCTGGCACAGGGTGCCCAGAGCAGCTGGGGCTGCCCCTGGATCCCTGGCAGTGCCCAAGGCCAGGCTGGACATTGGAGCAGCCTGGGACAGTGGGAGGTGTCCCTGCCATGGCAGGGGTGGCTCTGGATGGGCTTGAAGGTCCATTCCAATCCAGGCCCTTCCATGACCATGTGCAGAAGAAAAGTGCTCAGCCAGTCTTCTGTACTGGAGGTGGATGGCTTGTGCACAGGTCTGTGCAGAGTTAAGTTATATAACTGGTTATATAACACAGTTCATCTGTAGCAGTAGAAAATTATTAGTTCCCTCCTTTTCAACCTATTTTATCCATCAAGTAAGGAGCTCTTATAGAACTCTACAGAATCGTGTTCTGTGGATGATTCCAACATAATTTTTGTGACAGCAATTAAAGCTTGACATGAAAACATATTTTTAATGCTTATAGCATGAACTTGGGCAACTGAGCTAACGAAAAATGATGTTATTCTTTGAATCGTATGAAATTTATTAAAAATGAAAATTTCACCTGAAACCTCTCTTCAGTGTCTCACAGTGTGGGTAGCAAAGTAATAACTATTTCTCATCCAGTTCAAAAATCTAATGCTGAATTTTCCTTGCTATTAAGCTGAAAACACTTTCAAAATGTTGCTGTCACTGCATTTAATACTCATTTTAATTTATGGCAATTGCTATCACTTGTAATGTTCTTAGAGAATATTGTTCTATCACTTGAAGGAACACTATTGCAAGCCTCACAAATAGCTGGTGGCACTATTTATCATTCTTTTCCATATGCACCACTGAAGAGTTTGCTCTAAAAGAGTCAGCTCCTTTCCCAAGCTGGGAATCCTCTTGGCAAACCCACAACTTCTAAGGATACATTTAATATGACTCAAGATAAGAACATGTGATAATATATCTCCAAGAGCCGGTATGCAAAATACTTTAATGACAGGTGTACAGCACAGAGATCCCTCACAAATAATGCTGAGAGTCCAAGTGGGTGTGCACAGCTGAGGGATGAGCTGTGCTAAACACCCAAACACAGCCTGCCTGCAAATAATAGAGAATTTCTGGGCAGAACATGGAGGAGAGGGAAGGTCCTCTCTCAGTACTTCCCCCAGAATAAACAATGAGAGGAATGGTGGATTTGTCTTTACAAAGAATCTGTGGGGCTGCTGGTAGATAAAACCAGCACTGGGAGATAAAAGAAACAATGGGAAGGATTCCACTGAGTGATGAATGGAAGAAGATATTTGCTTTTACAAATAAACTTTAGATTTGCTGATAAATGAAATTGGACATTGAAAGATGAAAGAAACAATGGGGAAGAAAAACCCCTAAATTCCATAAGAATTAAAAATGAAAAGGGAGGGTAATACCTTAGAGGGAAATCTTTGGTATCAGGCCTATCAGGGAGTCTGAACCTCTCAAGTCCCTCAGCCAAGGGGGAAAGAGAGAAGGGAAATGTGGCTGGGAAATTGGGATAAAAAGGAGGCTGCGTCCTCCAAAAATTGGAGAGATCCTGGGGAATGCCTCTCCCTTTATTCAAATAAAGTAAAAGGACTCCTCTGTCTCCTTTTTGGAGATAAACCTGTGGATTAATTTTCCCAACAACAAGAATGGGAAATTATTGGGGAATAAGGCTGTTCCATCAGGAAAGCTGATTTCCAACAAGAGCTGCTGGTAGAGTCCACCCTTTGTAGAGTCCACTCTTCCATGGAGTTTTCTTGCTGCTCTGTTTGGCTGTTTATATCACTGATTACTCAATAAAAGCACCAACTCCAGAGTCAGCTTAGAGTCAGCATAGATCCAAACATCAGAGCTGACTGAAGGATGTGAAATGTCAGGGAGGTTGGAGTTTAGCATTTTGTGCATTTGGAACCCCTCATGAATACCTTGCAGGCAATTCTAGAATCTCATAGTTCTTCCAAACCCAGCAGTGACTGTGGGTCCTTGGTCCTGGCTTTTGGCACTGGCTTTTACTTCATTTAGTAATTTTTTAGAAAGAATTTCACAGGTTTTCTTCCATCTGAAAAAGAATCAGCCTCCTCAATTCTGTTTCCTGCGCTAGTTATCTGAAATTTAGCAGGTAAAAAGATATTAACTGAATGTAGAAAAATTGTTTTGCAGCATAAAGGACACAGAATGCTTTCCAGTTTATGTACACAGTAGGAAATAATATGTTATTCAAGGCAATTGCCTTCCCCTTGTTTCAAAAACCCAGCAATGAGGCTGATGTAAACAATATGTAAAGACAACTGAATTTTAAACAGAGGCAGGTTTTCTGGAACACCTATTTAAGGCAGTGTGCATAGCAATTGCTCGTCATCTCTCAGGATCTGACCCCTTATGTGAACTGTAAAACTCAAAAATGCACAATAGGCACAGAAAAATAAAAAAGAAAACAGGAGGTCTGGTACAGTGTGGAAAAAGAACAGCACTCTGCTAATAGGGCTGAGCAGAAGAATGTGCTTTCACTCCAGCTGATCTGTCAGAAATCACAGTACACCCAATGTTCTCCCTGATTCACGTGAACAATGTGAGATTCCGAACTCCAGCGAGTGCTCATTGTTCTCCCAGACAGCCACACACCGCTCTGTTTCATCCAGCCCAGATGATCACAGATGGGTTTGAGTGGAGAATTTCTAAACTGTTTATGCTAGCAGCAGCTGATAACTGAATAAAACGTGTCAAATTGCTTTCAGGACCAAGCACTTCACTGGAACACCAAGACAAGCATTTGAGCCCATTTGCAGCTTGCAAACTCCCCCCTAACGCAGCTGCCTCAAGTGCAATTGTTTCCATGCAGATTTAGTGGCACTGAGGAGTACCCCTCTTTCTCTACCCTCAAAAGGCTTGAAAGCTGATGACCTGATTTTTAATCTTTACCTAGGTATTTTATGTGCATCTGACCAACATTTGGCCCATTAAAGTAAACAGGGCATTGTCATTTAATAGAATCAAGATTACTTGAAAATCCTCTTGACAGCCATTGAGAGCAGCAATTCCCAAACATCTCTCAGCCTTTGACTGAATCAGAATTGGAAGAATATCAAATGGGTCTATTTAGAGATTAAGTAGAGACTAAAGCCACACTTAGATGCTGTTCTCTAGTCCTGGATACATAAATAGGACTTGTCTTCCTTTAATTCAGAATTCCTGCTTCAAGGCACCTTTTGGAGACGAGTTCCTGCTGCCTTGGAGAAGGCAGAGAAGCCCTGGGAGATTAAATTGGGAATGGAGCTAAGAAGGAAACTTTTCTTTACACAAGGTCAAAAGTGTGGATAGACCTTTTACTTCATCCTCCTGACATACATAGCTCTGCTCCAAAGGCTTGGGGATGTTTAGAGCCAGGCAGATGTGGCAGATTTAGGGTTGGGGATTTTTTTATTTCGTTTTCATATTATTAGAGGAACCTTAATGAAAGCCAGAGGGGTTTTTTTTTCTTTTTTCTTTTTTTTTAATAAACTTATTACAAGTTTTGTCTCAATACAGTATTAAAGCCTCATTTTTTCCTTAGAAAACAGTAAAGAATATACTTTCTTGCATCTTTGGAACTCAGATGGTTGTGATATACAGTCTTTGAGCGTCAGCCTAAACATCAGGTCAGGTCAGGAGGCAAGGGGAGTGTGTACAATAATTGTTTTTCATATTCAGGTATGGTCACACTGGAACTTGCACTGAATATGACTGGAGAAGTCAGAATCATTCTCCTCTGCAGCACAGCCAGTAAAAAGCAAACAAACACCTCAAAGAACAGCTTTGGATCATACAGTTAGCATAAAATAATTCAGAGATGTCATGTGTGCTGCTATAGCTGAGGTTAAAAAGGATTTCACAGTAGAAACTTCATTTTCAGTGGGATTTGTGAGTGAAACAACTTGAGTGAGTTGTTCTGGATAGAAAAGAAGCGTCTGATCCTGGTCCAGAGTGGGGAGTATATTTCCCACCTTTAACCCAGGAAGAATTAGGGTCATGCATGTACAGTTGTGTAAATGTGAGGAACCAGACCTTTCACTGCTTGCTAAAAGCACAGGTAAGTGTTGCACGGTCACTTTCCCCTCATTTTTTTTATGTGTGTCACAGCAAAGTGAACTGGAAATGGGCATTAGGTGAATTCTGAGGGACTGTGTATATTTAACAGCTCCCACTCTCCCCTTTTCATACTGCCAAACCCCCCTTGCCCAGGGTTTTTATCTGCAAATAGAGCTGTGCAGGTGTTCAGGCTCCTGTCCTTGAATAAAAGTATTTTAAACAACCTCTCCATTGGACTCCTTAAAGTCTTTTTGTATCCTGTGGATCTGATGGCTTCTGAGTATTTGCTACAAGATGTGGAGTGCTTTCAAATCAAAGTGGAAGGAAAGAAATCATTTTGGGCAATGACTCTGATGCATTTCAGACAGGGCATGTTTCTTGTCTTTCCCAAAGTCAGGGTTTATTGGTGTGCATGTCTGTTTAACCTAAGTAGTAAACAGCTTATACACCTTAAATATGTATTTGTACAAGAGCTGGAACCACTCCAGGTAGAACCATTTCCCTTTGGTCATTGACTGTATGGATTTTAAAGCATTTATAAATAGGTTTTTGGGTAGAAAGTGTTCCCTCAAAGACAGTCCACACCTAATACACATTTATAGGACTCCTCTTGAAATACATTGTTTACCAGGGAGAGACAGGAAATTGTTTCTGCTATGTACACACATATCATTTACCTGGAAAGGATCATTTAAATATTACTTCTTTCTGCCTGAGCCATTTCAGTCCTACAATTAAACCTCAGTCAAGTTCTCATGTGTTGAAAGGTAGGAAATCAACATTATTAGTGTATTTTCTTTGAAGAGAAATGAGTATATATGAAAAACACAAGAAAAAAAAAATCAACAGCATGCTTACCCAGTTATGTTACCCATAATATGGTTTTTCTTCAATCTAAATTGATAAACAAATATGAAAGCAATTCTTCCAAAATATTTATATGCTAAATATTTTACAAACAATGTTTAAAATGTTTTGCACATGTTGATGTGACTGCTGGTACACCCACACTGTCACTCTAAGAATTGCTGAGCCCAGCCCTTCCCAAGCAGGGAATTTTACAATCTTTTTCATTCAGTTAAAACCCTCACTTTTAAAATCATTGAAGACTACTTTTTAGGAGATAGGGGGTGTTAACCATTTAATTCTGTACATTTTCCATGAATGACCATTTTTTGATCATATTCTGTATGCAGAGATGTTCTATATCAGAAATTTAAAACTTTTTTTTTTTTTTTTAACAGGAGTATTGCCTTATAAAAACAAAGCTTTGGAAGCAATTGCTCTGGATTGGAAAAGTATTTTCCAGATTTGAATTGCTGTATGAAAATCAGAGCAGCTCTTTCACGTTCCAGACCGATGCTTGATAAGCAGACTACAAGTGGACACTTTTTCCAGATTTCAGTTTTCAAGAGCTTCCCCTTTTTTTTTGTCTTCCTTTTTAGTAGTTTCCTGATCTTTGTTTCCTAAAATTGCTGTTTCTGGGGAGGATTTTGAAATCTCAGTGCTCCGTGGGACACTAAAATATATTTTCCTTTCAAATCTCTTTCTAGTAATATTTCCTGAGTTGAATCACCCTCTGAGATGTCTCAGATGTGAAAGAGCTCAGCTGAACTGAGGATGTGGCTCTTAACTTCTCTGGGATTTTTTAAATGCCCCCCATGGCTGGTGAGAGGTAAGTGCCTGGGATGTGGATAAAAACCCAGAAATGCTTTTTGATTTGTGGATTTATCCCTAGTACAGCCCACCAGATTTCTTTCAGGCAATTTGTACTGGTTAGCGCTGAATTACCTTTCTGTGTACAGCATCTCTTACCTGAGTTTGCAGCCCTGGAGTTTTTGGTTCCCTGCAGTTCTACACTCTCAGTCCAGTCTAGAAGTGTTCAATCTGAGCATTACAGTACCTTGGGGACTCCTGAATTTTCCTTCTCCTTTACCTGGTGGTACCACTGCTGCTGAATTGGGGAATCTGTTCACTAAAAAAGTTTTTTGGTCATTGTAGGGGGTGCCCAAGATGATTTTTTTCTAGTTTTTTCTTTTTTAATGAACCACAGTCTACTGTACTCTTAATAGGTCTCCTAACCTATTTCCAGTTTTCTCCAACCTTCCCCCTCATCCTCCTCTGCCAGGTCTGTGTTCCTTCCTCACCTGCTCCATCTGTCTTTCCCATCCACACCTCTGTCTCTTTTTTTTCCATTTCAGCTGCTGCTGTCTGTCTGTCTGTCCTGGAACCCACCCTCCTTCTCCCCTGCACTGGCACACCGTCCAACAATTCCTAGAAAGAGAACTCTTTCATTCTGGTTGCTACCTAGGGAAAGAAATAAATCCAATTTGAAAATCTGGTGGACAGTTTGTTTTGACAGCAGCAATTTTGCGTAGTATGAACGTATAATAATTATTTGGTATTAGTAAGATTGGGAATAAAAGTAGTGCACAGTAGTTCAGATGCTGTCATGTGAGAGTACTGCTGTTAAACTGGCTTTGGATATTCCAGGAAATGGGGGGGAGCTTGGGATTTTATTTAATGGCAACAATGATTGATAGATTATCTGCAGATTCTGCTTTTTGCCTGGATTAGTTTGGATCAAAAAACATTGAGAAAAAAAAGCATTTATTCTCTCACATGCCTGAGCTGAGGGTGTTTCAGCAGAGGTTTGTAGTGTGTGGACAGTGATTGTCTAGAAACCTCTTGCTGCTAAGGAAAATCATCCTTCCAGATATAAAATTGTCACCAACACGTTGGGGTGTTTGAAAGCAAATGAAGAGATATTATCTTATCTTAAGATAAAATCCATCTAGCTGACACAGGTTTCAGTATATTCATTAGCTTTAACCTTTGCCCAAATCTCCTTCCTTTGCAATTCAGATTTGGGATCTTATGCTCAGAAAAATTCACATTTTTCCAGAAGTATCTCTGCCAGTATGAAAGAGTGTTTTGTATTTTAATAAGGAATTGTTTTTACAGTAGAAGTATTTCATGCAGTGTGAATGCACCATCAAGAAACTTTTAAATGTATTCCTATTAATATGGCTTTTTTCACCTAACAATCTATCTGAAAGAGAAAATCCTATCAGCATCAGTAAATCCTTCTTTAAGGCTTCATTGATCTTAGCCTTAGAACAAGATTATAGAAACAGTCCTACACAGAGATAATGTCTGGAGAATTTTGGCTAATCTCAGCACTCATTTCAGATTAGATCTAGTCATATTCAGACACACATCTCTCCTTGCAGATAACAGATGCCTACCAGTGTTTACCCTTAATTAAGATGCAATAACTTCTTTTGTTTCTTTTTGTCCTAACAAGAATAAGGCCAAATATCTTGAGAGCCCTTTGATGATAAATGCCTCATACTCAATGTGCAGCATTGCAGGCTCAGGGTCGATTTCTCCTGATGAGGATTCCTTTCCAACAGTGAAAACCTGTGCAGGGAATCACATCACCTCCCTGCATCCTAATGCCTCACACTGCACTTGGGTATTCAGCTCCCTCCTTTATTCTTTAGCTTCCATTCTGCAGAAACTTGTATATTGAAAGATTATTCAAATAGCTTTTTGTCAGTGAGTGACTTATTTTAGGGGAAGGACAGCACATAAGAAAAATGTTGAAATTACCATAAAAGTTGAAGAAAGGATTTCATTTTCACTGTATCAGTTTTCAGATGTCAGGTTGTAAATAGAGTCTTACAAAGACTTAAGTTAGCAATACAAAGAAACCAGAATTTAGATTCCACTCTTAAAATAATACTGTGGGTAATATTCTATACCTCAAATCTGTCATTTGCTAACATAATTCTTCACAGATTTTTAGGTTCAGCAAATCATCAGTTTTCAGGGTGCCTTTTTAAACATACATGCCCATTTGTCAGAATGTCTGAGTCTTTTCTTTCTAAATAAACTCGTAGGCAGCACTATTATGGGGGATCTTTTATTATAGCTACATCACATCATCCAGTGCATTGCCTTCCATAGGGGAAAACAGAAGCCTCCAAGGGTATAACATTTGTTTGCAGCTGGATCTTTTTCTCTGTGAGAACATTTTGCTATTATTAGTTAATAGCAAGGGAAAATGGAGAGCAAAATTATTGCTGCATAAACAAACCTGTTATACAAATGCCTTTGATATTCCAAATAATGATGCTAGAGATTGTATGATCTATTTATTTTTCTTAGGCAGGGTCACTTTTGAATAACCCATCGGTTGAGCTACACAGTTTATCAGCTGTAAAATGGCAGAATTATTTAGGACTCCATTTTTTAAACACATTAAAGTTCATTATTAAAATCCTCTTGTCTGAAGCATTTGCAAAATAAGCCTTAGACTGTCAGAAATTTGTGTTGTGTAGCTAAATAGCTACATTTTTTTTTTTCAGCAGCAAAAGAAATGGTGTCTTACAGTAACAATTTCTGTCAGGAGACTGACAAAATATCTTCCTGAAAATGGTCTCAAGTGTGTGTTCTAGCACATCCTAACCTCCAGCAGGCCTGGAGAGCATTATACTCATCCTTCTTATGTGGATAACCTGATATAAATAACATGGTAGAACTGAAAGCTGCAGCAGCAAGTGAAGAAGTTGCTCTCTTTCCACAAGTGTTACAATTAAGTATTGCTCTGATGAACAGCTAAAGTCATGTCTTCACATATTTCTGCTTAAGTTACACAAACTTCAGGCTACTGATGGTTGTTATTGTTGTTATTATTATGTATAATTACTTTGTGTCTCTAAAGTCATTAATGCCCTATTTTAAAGCACCTGTTCTGACTAATGGTGTGTGACGTTGGGAGACAAAGGATGGGTTTTACTCTGCTCCTGTTAAACAATTCATACACTGAAAATAGCACAGAGCCCAATAAACATTCATATTGTGCTACACTTAAAGCTGAAGCCACTGAGGGTTCCTCACCTTGGCTTGGTATCTCAGCTACTCTCTTCCCTTTTATTCCTATTTAGTGAAGCACATCAATGAACTCAATTTTTTGCATCTGCTTCAGACTCAGTGCCCAAGGATATCGTTATAATTAAGCCTGTGCTCTATTCCTGCTTTGCATAAACATGGCTGTGCATCAGTGGGTTTTCTTTTTCTTTAATTTGATGTTGAGTTTGATATTGTCTCCAGGAAAGTAATCTGTTCATTTATCACAAAAGATTGCTCATCTTCAGACCTAAGCTGAGATAGTGGGCCTTATTCCATTCCTGTGATAATTAACAATAAACTTCCCAGTGATTTTATTCAGGATCCTCCCTCCATGTCCTTTTTTTTATTTTCATGGCACATCACTATCCATTTATTTGAGTAAGTTAATCACATTATCCTTTGGTGGGAATGGCTAAACTCCATTCTTTTAACATGGTTCATATGAGAACTATAAAGATATTAATAAGAAATAATCTGCTGTGTTTAACACATCATAAATTTTATAGTCAAGGTATTGCTTACTTGGCCATGAAGTATCCAGTGTGTATTCTGCCAGTGTGTATTCTCCCAGGCAGGCTTGTTGAATTGGGGGGCAAGTCTGCCACGTTAGGCCAAAGGAGTTGTTAGTTTACGAGGTCTGAACTGAGGGACCTGTCTGGTTCCACGCTGGCTCTGCCCTGCCTGGGCTGCAGAAGCTTGCACAAGCCATGGAACCAGCACTAAACTGCACAGCTGCAGTCAGAGCCTGAGCAAATGCTGCTGAGGAACATCCAAGCACCCAGCAGCCAGAGCTAGCCCAGCTCCCAGGCTTTTGTCCCTATCCCAGAGCCAATTAATTCCATTTAGCAGCCAGGAATTAACCCTGAAGGTGTTGGCACAAAGATCAGTTTCCCCTCCTCCATCTCTGGAGTGGGGACAGTGTCCGCACCCAAGAGTTGGCTGTAAAATGAAAAAAGCAAAGTTGTCAAGTGATTAGTACCTGGCTTTTGGTTTGTTCTGTAGATTTCTAAAAAAGATCTTTTTAAACATACTTCTCCAAAATTCCTAATACCTCTAAACACCCATGATGTTTTCCTGCCCTGAAGGATGTGTTGTGTATTACCAAAGCCTTTGACAAAGATGTGGCTCTGTGTTTGCACTGTAAAGCTGCTTTCCACCTGCACTGACTGCTGCTTTTGGGGCCCAGTGGATTGGATGTGCACCGCACAACCTACACTCCTAGGGCTGGCTCTGCTTCCTGCATTGCTGGCAGAACTTCTCCTAGAAAAGGCAGCCAGAAGCACTGGACTTGCTTCACAGGCATCCATCAGTTTTGTAAGATATGCACCATTTCTTTCTGAAAGTGAAGGGAATTGGAGACTGAAATAGTTTATATTTAGAATTCACTTCTTTTCACTTCGTGTCTGGCATCTCTGGACAAAGACATAAATCTTTAAGACCACAAAAAATTCAGAAATAGTATTAAGGTTTTCAAAGTGTTGCCAGTTCATATTTCCAAGCAAATATCTGAATACACAGGTGCCCTGTGCAGAATGCAGGTGTAGCATGGGCCTTGTCATAGACATCTTTTATGAAAAATCCTTTCCTTTGGATTTTTCCTCCTGAGAAGCTGAGAGGCCTCAGGAACAAAATGTAAACGGTGGTTATCAGCTGCTGTGATTGGCCCATGTTGGATGTTTCTAATTAATGGCCAATCACAGTCAGCTGGCTCAGACAGAGAGTCCTAGCCACAAGCCTTTGTTATAATTTTTTTCCCCTTTTCTTAGCTAGCCTTCTGATGAAGTCCTTTCTTCTATTCTTTTAGTATAGTTTTAATGTAATATATATCATAAAATAATAAATCAAGCCTTCTGAAACATGGAGTCAGATCCTCGTCTCTTCCCTCATCCTAAGACCCTTGAGAACACCGTCACAGGACCTTGTAATTTCTCTTGCAGCATGTAAAACATATTAAAAAAAACTGGACATAGGACTGGTTAGAGAATAATGTTGCCGTGGTGAAGGAAGTTAAAAGTCTTGGCCTGTCTTCATTACCAAATGGAAAAGTCAAGCTTAGATACATAAACTTTTCAAATAAATAATTAAGAAACATCAAATGCTGGGCTGGTTGAGATGTTTTAATTTTTTCATCCTGATATTTCTATGCAGACCCACTCGTGCATGCATTTGGCTGCACAAACACCAAATCACTCAGGCTACCCAAGGCTGGCACACAGCTCGTCCTCCCCAGTGGCTTTCCATCTGACACTCTGCTCTCTATCCACTTGTGAGCTGGTGTGTTCCTGCCAGGCACCTCACAATGGGGAGGAAAATCAGGACACAAGTGTCAGCCTTGTTGTTTCCAGCAATGCAGCCCAGATCCTGAAATAACCATCTTAGAGTGGCTCTTCAGGAAAGGTAACCAGGGCCCATCAGTGCTCATTGTGTGTGGAAAAGTTCAGAGGCTCGAGTAGTATAATGCTGAGTGATGTCTGCTCCACTCTAAACATTTTATGTTTTTCGCTCAAACTTAATTTATTGTTGACAGTGACAGTCTCTCTGTTTATTTCCCTGTGTAATCTTTGTCTGATTTCAAGTGCGCCTGTAAATACTCCTGCCGTTTCAGCAAACAAGTTATTAGCTCTTTCAAAGGAAAAGACATGAGAGCTCTCTGAAGGGTTAAGTCTTCTGAAAGTGCCTCTTGAAGGCAGAGGCCACTTTTCCTTTCCTTTGAAGACAATCAAAGTATGGAGAGTAGCTGGTCGTGAGCAAAATGATCAGGGTGGCATAACTAAAGCTTATTGAATTTGTGCTGAGGATCCCAAAAATGGCAGTTTCATTTGTTCCACACAGTTTTACCCTCTAATTCCTAATAACAAAGCTGTCTTATTGTGCACAATGAAAAGACTAATTTGACTAAATCCATTCGTAAATGACAAAATCAATAGTTCTCCTTTTGAAAGTCACTCAGCATATAGAATATGAAAATTTATGGTTAGTTTACTGCTGTCATGGATGGGTCTCTCTCTCTCTGGTAGGAACTGATAAAGCAGCTTTTGAAGTCAGACTGTCTCAATAAAGTACTTAAATCCATCTTAATGTACCCCGGGGAAGTGAGTCTGAATTAACCTCGTACCTTACTTTTGTGACAATAATAAGGTGAAAGGGAGTATACAGCAGAAACTGATTATAATAGGTGATACAAAAGGAGACAGCAACAATGAGGCAGAAGTAGAATAGGAACTGGGATTAAGGGATCTCTCACCCAGCCATGTGCAAAAATGTTGAAAATTAATGTTGTATTGTTTAGCTAACAGCTGTCAAGTCGTTCAAGTCATTGTAATGTGCTGTGCGCTTGCTTTCCTCCCCAGCTCACCAAGAGCATGTTAGAAATCACACTTCCTTTCTTCTGCAGAATGACAAAGTTAATCCTGCCTCACATTGCTTTTAAGACAAACTCATAGCAAAGGCTGTCTCTTAAATTTGTCAGTTAGGATATTAACGGAGCGTGAAACTTTGATGTTAAACTGGCATTTGATGAACAGGGCTAAAAATCACTTAGAGCCGTGTTCTCTGTAGTTGTTGTGTTTGTGTGGAGATGCAAAGGATGCAAATGTGCCCTCCTGCATTTGTGGGGCTGCTGTAACTAGAGAGAACAACGTGTTCCTGACATTGGCTAAGTGGGAGATGCATTCCCTGGAGAACACCCAAAGGAGACCAAGGAGGAATTTGAGGTTCTTTCTGTTTCATTAAAATAGTGTTTGCCTTACAATAATAATGCAATAACACTAGGGGTAAAAAAAAAAGAAAAAATCTTTATCAAACCAACTTGAGAACCAGTATTAAGAGGCATTCTTAAAATCTACTCCCTAGGCAATGCCCATATCACTCTATTCTGACATCTGTTATTATTTCTCCAGTTCCAGTCATCCTGGCTCATTGTTCTCTTTTTATATACAAGACATTACATGAATAAGTTATATTTGGGATTTTAAAAGATTTAGCAAATGTATTTGCTAAACCATTATTTTAAAGACTAATATTAAAATTAATGTGGTTTGTGATATTTCTACGATTTTTTTTACGTGGTTGAAATCAGAAATCAAAATAAATTGGTTGGGACATTTTTGTCTTATAGATTCACATTTTGTCCTCGATAAACAGGAGTTGCTCATGTTGTGGATGAGGAGAGATCTCATTCTTACATGTTACTTTTGCTCTGATCCTTCTGTTTGTGAGACAGGGCGGCTGATTCAGTGCCAGGTGAACAATAGGCACCTTTTAAGGACACAGAACAAAGCTTTGTGTACGCTTCTTTGATGTTCATGGTCTCTTAGATATTGTTAAGGCCTTTTTACCTTTTCAGATGTCAGTAGATTCTTATGAAAAAGCAAATGGAAAATATTTTTTCAACTGTTCTGTTGGTCTGGTGCTGATTAGCCAGGAAAATCCTTGTGTTGGAACCACTCTGGGGAAGGGGTTTCAACCTTTACCAACAACATCCTTGCAGAAAAATCAAAATACATCCACTGTTAGCTTGTGGTAGCTTTAATGTAGATGGAAAAGAAGAATAATTTAATTGACATCAAAGTAATCTTAATTTTTAACGTGTAAGTAATTCATGCCTGAAGTTAGAAGCACACGAATCTTGCAGCATGAGGATGCTCTCAGTCATAGCAGTCTTGACTACTGTTGGCAAATTTACTCTTGAATCCTGGCAAGTAAGTGCTCTGTTGTTCCAGAGAAACTGGCATTGTGTGCAGCAAGAGATGCCCGGTGAAACACTACCCTGCACTGGCACTTTGGATTAGGAACCTGCTCCCCCCACTTTGGGTGCCTCTGCTGAAGAAATGCTGTGAATACATTACCTGTGCGAAGCCCTCCTGACTCCCAGCTTCCAGAAATTAGGGGGAACTTAAAACTGTGCAGTGACCAAGTTTTTAAATAATCATCAAAATCTTCAGAAATAATTTTCTTGGTAATTTGACACTATTCTGCACAAAATTATGATGCAAGATGGTGCTTTCTTAGTAAAGCAAAATGAATATTTTGTTCCTGAAGCAAACCAAATAGCACCCCTTGGAACCTTGAGCAGCCTTGGAATCACAGAACATCCTGAGTTGGGGTGGGATGAACAAGGATTGAGTCTGACTCCTGTCCCTGCAGACCCCCAGCAATCCTTCCTGTGCATCCCTGGTGTCCAAACCCTTCTGGAGCTCTGGCAGCCTCGGGGCTGTGCCCATTCCCTGGGAGCCTGGGCAGTGCCAGCGCCTCTGGGGGAAGCAGAACCTTTCCCTGATGTCCAGCCTGGCCCAGCTGAGTGCTGGCATCACACACAGCACACACTGCGCCAGGTGGGAGCTCAGCCCCAGCGTTTGCTCTGGGGTGACCTGAAGATGTTTCCATGGTGATTTGCATTTGCTGCTTACCCCAGTGCTTGGCTTGAGGAGGACTGGCAATACTTGAGTGTTCTGAAGTTAATCTCTTCTAAATTGAGATCCTTGCACCTTGTAATTTCTTAATATTCTCACCATTACCACTCAGCTCTGCATTGCTACTTCCAATCCTCTCCGCTCAGTGCAATATTCCTCTAAAAATTTATTTTTATGATTCAACCTACAAATGAGCACTACTTTGTTACACATCACTTAGTTACGTTCTCCCTGTACTCATTATATCACCCCTTGTGGGTAGCGTTGCAAAATACCCAAGATACTTGAAACAAGACACTTGGGAACATAAAAATTCAGTGGGAAAAAAAGAAAGCAAAATGAAGTGAAATAAAATGTTTTTATATCCAAGTATGATTAGCTTTTTATTGGAGTTTTCCATTAAGGAAAATTATCTCTAAAGCCCCCTGTTTATCATAATTTATCAGTTTGGTGAGAAAACTCCCAACAGGAAGGGTTGGTGCTGTGGGAATATTGCCTCTGAGCAGGAGCAGGAGCCATTCCATCAGTTCATGCTGGGAGCTGTGTGTTGTGAGCAGGAGCCTGGCTCTCCTTGGAGCCTTGTTACTGCTCTGTGCACTGACAGCAGCCACTTCTCAATCTGTGCACAGAGCACCGCTCTCTTCACTTATTGCTTTGCTCTCATTCCTTGCTAAATTAAGAAAGTTCCTACTCCTCAAAACAGCACACCTGGGAAATCATCTGGATCTGGACAGGATCCATGGGCTGAGGGACAGCAGGGCCAAGTGCCAGCTCCTGCCCTGGGCTCACCCCAAGCCCATGGAGCTGGGCTGGCAAAGAGGGGCTGGAAAGCTGCTGGTGGCAAAGGCCCTGGGGGTGCTGGTGACAGGGCTGGGCACAAAGGCAGCAGTGCCAGAGGCCGGTGGCACCTGGGCTGTGCCAGCCCTGGGGTGGCAGCAGGCCCAGGGCAGGGCCCGGCCCCTGGGCTGGCCCTGCTGAGGGACCTCGAGGGCTGCGGCCACTGCTGGGCCTGTCATGGCCACCAGAGCCCTGCAGGGGCTGGAGCGTGCCCAGGGCAGGGAACGGAGCTGGGCAAGGGGCTGGAGCCCCAGCAGGGGCTGAGGGAGCTGGGAAGGGGCTCAGCCTGGAGCAAAGGAGGCTCAGGGGGCCCTTGTGGCTCTGCACAAGTCCCTGCCAGGAGGGGACAGCCGGGGGGTCGGGCTGTGCTCCCAGGAACACAGCTTCGAAAACTGATCCTCTCTAATCATTAAGAAGCTATGAACCAGCATTAGCCTTTGAAGCTAAAGAAAGAGGGCTTCCCCCCTCCTTAAGGGTATGCCTCAGCTAAAGCCTAGCCCCTGATTTTTTATCATGCTCACTTCATGACTCACTCCGGGACAGGAGCAGAGGGAACTGTCACAGACATATTTTATGAAAAATCCTTTCACCAGGATCTTTTTCTCCTGAGAGGCCTCAGGAATGAAAACAATATGTAAACAATATATAAACAATAACTATCTGATGGCTGTGAAATGTGGTCTGGAGATGCTTTACCAACAGGTGCATCTTTGATTGGTTGCATGTAAAGTGTTTCTACTTGATGACCAATGACCAAGGCTGTGAGCAGTCACAAGAATTTATTTTCATTCCATTCCTTTCATTGCTAGCCTTCTGATGAAATATTTTTCTTCTATTCTTTTAGTATAGTTTTAGTTTATCATTTTCTTTTAATATAATATATATCATAAAATAATAAATCAGCCTTCTGAAACATGAAGTCAAGATTCTCATCTCTTCCCTCATCCTGGGACCCCTGTGAACACCACCACAGGGAATGGCCTCAGGCTGGGCCAGGGCAGGCTCAGGGGTGGATATTAGGGAAAATTTCTTCATGGGAAGGATGGTCAAGCATAAAATGGGCTCCCAGGGTGTTGTTGGAGTCCCCGTCCCTGGAGGTGTTCAAAAAACAAGGGGATGTGGCACTTCGTGGTTTAGTGGAAGTGGTGGGATCCAGTCAAAGGGTGGAGTGGATGATCTTGGAGGCCTTTTCCAGCTTTAGTGTTTCTGGGATGAGGTTGAACAAGCCACCATTGCTGAGCCATAAATATTCACCTTCACCCATCCTGGCCACGCTCTTTGTATCAGCTGCCAGCCACTCAGAAGCAGATCCACGGCAGTTCAGCTCTGCTCCACTCAATCTTTCTTCAGCCAAACTCTCTTTAATCTTAAATCTAGAACATTTTACACATTTACACAGGCTGTTTTCTATTAGTTTATAAACCAAAATCAACCTTGGCACATGTTTTCCCACTCCTTCCACAGACCTTTTTTCCATGATTCTGGCCTGCTAAAATGGTATTTTACTAATGATTACAAGGGAAAGAGCCACTGTAAGGAAATTGATATAGTACATAAGGTGCAGATTCTGCAAGCAAATACTATTTTTCTCTAACAAGAGATTTTCTCATCAATCTGTATTTTGGTTTTTTCTTGCCTGAGCAGGGATCACTCACTTCAGTTGTATTGCTGGCTGTGATTTTTTGAGATTGTCATCATTACATAGCAATAATCTGTGCAACATCATTTTCTATGGGGAATTTTCCCCCTTATCAGACACAGTCCTCTTTCCTTGACAATTTCTCCCAAATAATATGTTCACAGCTGTATTTTGGTGTATAGATGTTTGATATGAAGTCAATAGATGAAGAGCCAAATGCTGAAATCTGCACACTGTTCCTTGTTACAGAAGCAAAAGCACAAGTCTTCATTTTGTGAATACAATTTTTTTTTCCTCCTTTTTTTTTTCCTTTTTTTTAAGGTTTAGATTTGTGAGCCTTTGGTTTTTTGGATTTTGGATTTTTTTTTCTCCTAAATGCTGTGGTAGAACCCTTCAGCTGGCAGTTTCTGTGCATAGATTTGTCAGCAGACAGCAGACCAGGAGAAAGCCAGGGTAATGAAGGGCCTGGAAAGTGAGCACATAAACCCTAAAAAGTTGGTCCAGCCAATGTCTGGGAAATGAATATCAGTGATAATAAGATAGATATCATTGTCAAAAAGGCATTTTTTAAACAACTGCTCAATAGAAAGATTTTAAATGACCAGTATCAGCTACTGGAGGCATTTGAAAGGAATCAGCCTGAACTGGATAACAATCCACATGGATTGTTTTAACATTCAAGATAAAGGTGCAGAAAGGAGCCACCCAGACAATGACATGGATACAGCCAGAAAATCTGAGAGGGAAGGTAAATAGCACAGAGGCTGCAAAGACAAGCACTGAAGATATACAGGATTTTCCGGTGGTGATAAAAGGGAGAAAGTTTTAAGAGTGTAGCTTCAAGACCCAAGATTGTATTACCCAAGATTTAAAAAAAAAAAATTGAATAAACTTTTCCTCATACCTCAGGTTTAAAATCCACAGGATGCAAGGTGGGTAAAGGCTGGAGGGCAGATGTACATTGATTTCTCAACTAGCTTTTTTTCTTTGAAAGTCTGTTAAATAAATGCATTTCAAAATGTGAATGCTCTTTCTAAAACTTTCATCAAATGCTGGTTTCATGCCACCATCTCTGTCAGATGTAAATTATTACAGTGGTGCTCACTGCCTGCTCAGATTTGAGACCAGGATTGTTTACAAATGCACAAACAACAGAACCACTGGCTGTTTATGAGCATGGAAACACTAGGATTCCACATGAATATGCAGGCTACCTGGGCCAGCTTAGATAAGACAACTGAGAGGAGGTTTATGCTCTCAGAATAGAAAATAACATGTATTTGTATCAAACCTATGGGGTTTTGGGGTATGAAATAGAGGCATGTGCCAAGTCTGATCTCCTCCAGCTCCAGCTAACACAGCATCACCCTCCACCTACAGCATATGAGACAGAAGTATTCTGTTTCTAATGCCGACTTCATTCAACTTACAGTTTTCTGCTTGTGTTTAAAATCCAATTTTAACTATATATGTTTCTTTTTTAAAAAACAGTATCAGTATAAAAGCTAACTCAACTAAAAAGTAAGTAATATATTTTTTCCTTACTGTTTCATGGTTTAAATTGTGGAGAAAATAATTTTAAAATCTTCCTGGGGATAATTTTTTGAAAGGTGCACTGTTTTAATTTATCATTTTAAATGCGCTGAAAACAAGCACATTTTAAAACCTCATGGCACAGTGCATCAGACTACCTAATATTAATTTAGTTTTTATAATTTATTTAATTATTAGTATTGATTGCATTAGCATTTGGATTAATGACCCTTTAAATGCTCAAAGACTAAAGGAGTTGTCTCATACGATGAGAGGACAGTCATGAGGCTGAAATAGTGGGCCAATCAGCTTTTTTAAAATAAATTAAAGATTGTGTAAACCAAAGCAATGTTGAGAATTAGGGCTTTCTAATGAGATCATCAGCTCTAAATCAATACCAACAGGGCACACACTTTGATGTTCACTCTGTACTGGAGAGAATTTCAGTAATCAATCACTGGCTTTCTGACTTGCAGATGCAGAGTCCACCTCAGTGAAAGGTTTGAGACTCTGTGTAAGTTTGGGGAATGCAAATTGGACTGTTTCCAAACAGAATGGCTGAACTCTCCTAATCATATGATGAACTCTGAGACTCATACAGTGGGCTGAATTGAAGCTGATCCCTTGTGAAAATAAAGGGGTGCTTAATCCAAATCTACCCATGAAAAGAGTCTCAGCTCCAGTTCCTTTGCTGATATCAATATGATTTAAGGGGATGAAAACCACAGGCAAGGTGGTGGCAGGGGGTGCAGGAGAACAAAACTTTCCTACTCTATGTATGGAATCTGACTCTGGGACTGTCATCTTCAATTGCTTTTGCCATATGAGGAAGGACTGAGGGAGCTGGGGGTGTTTAACCTGGAGAAAAGAAGACTCAGGGGTGCCCTCATCACTCCCTGCAGCTCCTGAAAGGTGCCTGTGCTCAGCTGGGGCTGGGCTCTTTCTGCAGCAGCACTGACACAGCCAGAGCACACAGCCTCCAGCTGCACCAAGGGAAATACAGGCTGGATATTATGAAAAGTTTTTCATGGAAAGGGTGATAAAGTTCTGGAATGGCTGCCCAGGGAGGTGGTGGAATCCCCATCCCTGGGTGTGTTTAACAAAGCCTGGATGTGGCACTGGGTGCCAGGGTTTAGTTGAGCTCTTGGGGCTGGGTTGGACTCGATGATCTTGAAGGTCTCTTCCAACCTAATTATTCTGTGAATCTGTGAATTTGCCATATCTGTATACCCACTTCTTCTCATGGTTATTTGTCATTGGGCTTTTTTTCCCTCTCTCTTCCTCTCTCTGTCCCTACGAAGACTTTCATATGCTGACTTACAAATACCTGTGAGCAATTAAGAATGTAAAATCAGCAATGGGATAATCACTGCCCTTTGTTATTTCACTCTTTATTTTCCAGTGTGTTGAATAACTGTTTGCACCTCTAGAAGTACATTGTGGTTTTGCTTTTTATCCCCACATACTCCAGTTAAAGCACACAGTGAATCCCGTGGATAACTTGTACCAGTGAGGAAGTCCACACTGGGTTCCCTGGTTGTAGGAGACTGATGGACTTGCAGCCCATCCGTAAAGGAGAAAAGTGAGGAATTCCATGGCTCTGTGCCTCACGTGAATCCAGTTTCTGCAATCTGTGGGGTTTTTCTTTTGCTCTCTTGAAACAAGAGTCATTACTCTTCTCTGTTGGATATCCAAATATCTTTGTTAGTGGAGTATCTGTTATCCACAGACAAACCAAAATTGTAATTTGTCCAAAGCACAAGGGTTTGGTGAAAGCTATTTTCTGTTCTCTGGAGCACTGTGAGTGGAAGGGAAGGACAGGCTGGGCCTCCAGCTGGCAGCACACAGCAGAGGACAGGGGAGTTTTGAGCCACCTTTGCAATGTCTGGGCTCTGTGGGCAGCCCTCTATAGCTTAAACCATAGGGATTGTCACCAAATATAGGAAGGGCACAGATAAATGCTGTCTTCAGCTGATTAACCATTCTCTGATGAAGTTTTTGCTGTGTTTGTGAAATTGTGGGAAACAGTCTTTTGCTAATACACCATTAATTTTTAAGTATGGTTTCCAATATGAAATATTTTTATTTTGGCTATTCATTTTTAATGACTCCACAATGCAACTCAGCAAAACTATACAAAGCAAACCAATAAAAACATGATGCTATTAACATCAAATATTTGCATAAAAGCCATGAAATACTGAAGCAAAGAGTTTGTAGGTAACTGGCAGTTCATGCAATGAAGACAAAATGTACAGGAGCTGCCATTAAAATATCGATTTATCAGAACAAGCTTAGAGTGCTACATTTACTGCATATTCCCTTCTGGCAAACTCTTACTTTGGGGGTATAATAATGGAGGTTATTACTAATTTATTGTGTCTTGGAGCCACGTTCATCAGCATCCCTGTTGTGAATTCAGTGGGTGGTCAAACTCGTTACCTTTTGCCAGTAGCTGTGCATTACCTTAGCCAGCAAATTGCCTTCAAAACACAGATTTGTGCTTCTTGTTGACCCATGAAACACACAAATGACCAATTTTCAACTTCTAGGTATGCATCATGAGAACTTAAAATAAGGTTTTACTTGTGCTGTATGTACAGCAAGGCAAATGCATCGTTTTACAGAATATCTTTTTAGATCCTCAAAATATGTGGTCAAGAATAATTCAATCTTGTATCTGGTGGAGCTGCATTATTTGAAGATTAAAAGGGCTACATGGGTAGACTCCAAAAACTAGGGAAAGAGTAGAACATCTGTAGCCAACATATGAAAAGAAATTAATCAATATTAATCAATATAAACTTGTTTCCCTGCTTTATTTTAGAAAACAGTTTTTTGTGGGTTTTTTTTGGGGGGGCAGAGGGGGAGATTAAATATTTTAAATTCAAAATATTTCAAATTCAAAATATTTAAATTACTTTTCAAAGATCTCAGAGGGTTTGACAATTTCCTTTTCACCTTCAGCAGGGCTCACAGGGGCCAGTAATTAGAAGAGAATATAAGAAAGGATTGGTTACATCAGAAAAATATCACAGTTGCTAACAAAATAGTCAGGGAAGACAGAAAACTTATTTATATTTATTTATACATTAAATATGTATATCCATAATAGTATAGTAGCATTTGAAGATGTATTCATGAAAAAACACATTTGACCATATAAATGTGCAAATATGCAAATTGTTATTTTCCTTTACTAGAACATTCCAATTGGCAGTTGTTCTGGGTGTCCTAAAGACCCTAAAAACTAAATTAAGTCAAAAGTACAATGTAAAGTCAATTCCTAAGCTGCAAAATGAGGAATATTCATAAATTAGTTTTGTGTATCTCAGAACCTCTGTGGGAATTCTACAAACATTGGATTATTTAATGATTTTCCTGGAAATCAGCTTGATACTTACCATGAACGGTGCCATGGGAAAATATTAATATATTATATATTATGTAGTGCATATATAATATATAATACATAATACATAATACATAATATATAATATATAATATATAATATATAATATAGTATATAGTATATAGTATATAGTATATTATATATTATATATGGCATGTTCTATACTAGTATATATTATAATATATATTATATATTATATGTTATATATTATATATTATATATTATTCTATCATTATATATTGCTATATAATTATATACATTTGTATGTATTATATATTGTATTATTTTATATTATATTTATTTATATTCATTCTAAGATCACAGTTTAAATTCATATTCCTTTGATCTTTGCACTTAACTAATGCAGAAAGTGGAATATAGGAATTTGTTTTCCAGGTGTTTCATAAAAAGGAAGGGTTTGGAGGCAAGAGGTGCTGGCACACTGACAGACACAATAATGAGCAGGTGTATCCGTGTCTGTGTGTGTGAAGGTGTGAGAATAAATATGTGTGGACATGGATAGTGGATGTTTGTTGCTATCAGCTGTTTAAGGACCCAGAGATATGGGTCAGACTTGGGTCCTAATCTCTAATGTGTTTTTCCCCTCATTAACACCAAGTGCAACCTTCATCCTCTTCGGGGGGACCTGTGATAGGCTGATCCTTGTGAAATACCGACTGCTGATGGCTCAAATGGGACTCTGTGCACTAATTAACATTTCATTTTATGGCAGCCCTTTCTTCTGTGCTCTGCCTGCACGCTGCCTTGGTGGGGTGAACAGATGCAGTCCCACACCCCGTGCCTGGCAGAACAGGGATGTCACTCTTTAGAATAAATGTAGTCAGTCACCATCAGCACCTGTCTGCGTGGCTGCTGTCCATGCGCAGAGCATGGGAATGGCACTGCGGGACTTGGCTTGCTCCTTTCTTGTCCAGGGAACACCTTTGCCTGTTCTTTGATCTTCATATTCTTTATTGAAGTTTGAAATGTGCAAAATATTTCTGCTTCTGGCGGCTGAGTCACTTATGCAGAGAGTATAAGGCAAGAACATTCTGTGAGGTAACAGTAATTAAAATTTGTCCTGTTAGAAGAACTGAATTTTCTGAGTTGTAAAACTCCGTTACTTTTAAAAAGACTCAATGTCTTGCCCTCAACATCTCAACCTTTGGTGGTGTTATCTTCCTTAATTATAGTACATCAGAGTTACTATTCACTTTTAAGTGACCTGAGAAGGTGCTAAGCACTTTCTCCTGATAACTAATTGGCCACTTTTGTCAATGTAGATGCACTGTTGAGTAAAATAACACCGGGTTTGGGTAAGACTCAAGGACTCTCCTCAGCTGCTTCAGACACATTTACCGATGTTTTTGCATGACTATTTTAGAATATTGTACCCATTAGTAACGGTCTGTGTCATTGCATGTCTTGCTTTGTTTTTGCTAACACGTATCAGAGGGACGGGCATCAGAGGAAGCCGTTCTCAGTCCCTGTGCCCTGGGGCACGTCGTTGTTTCTGTTGTACATTTAACTTTTTTGGCAGTTTTCTGCACACTCAAACATTAATCTGTGCTGCATCCTGTCACAGCTGTCTTTCATTTCACACGTTATGCATGTGAAAAGTGCATATTATATTGCTCTACGCAGATATTGACTATATGTATTTTGATATATTGATTAGTAGTGCTGTATTAAGATTTTCATAATATGATAAATGTAGTCTTGTAGTTAAAAGGTAACTTTTGTAGTTAAAATAAGTAGGTGGGATATTTTTTTTTAGGAAAGGAATGAGGCACGCGCACCAGATAGCAGCCACAGGACACCTAATTCTTTCAGAGAAAAGGAATTTATTGTTCTCTTACCAGAAGAAACTGAATTCTTCCTGCCTAGCTAAAGATCGAAGGTGCCTTAGGATTAGGAGGAAGAAGTTGACGATGACCAGACCGAATCCTTTGTTTGAATGGGATTTATGCATCATGTATGAAGTGTATGAATATGCAACAGGCTGTTGCTTTTAAGGGTTAATCCTTTGTTAACGGGGGTCCTTCTCCGAGCTTGTGCTGCCCAGAAAAGGTACCCGGACCTCAGTAACTATTTGTTTCAATTGTCTCACATGGTCCTAACTCAAATTGCCCAAATTATTATTACTCTAACTGTGTTACTATTTTTATAACCATTTTATTAAACTTTTAAAATTTTAAAAACAAATGATTGGCTTTTTTCACAATGCACATGCACATGTGCACCCCAGCACAGGAGTCAGCAGCGCCCTGAGCCAGCAGGGACATCCCTGTCCTGGGGACATCAGGCCCAGCATTGCTGGCCAGGCCTGGGAGGGGATTGTCCTGCTCTGCTCTGGGCTGGGGTGGCCTCACCTTGTGTATTTTGGTCACCAGAATATAAAAAAGATATTAAACTATTGCAGAGTATCCAAAGGAGGTTGTGGGAATGGTGAAGGGCCTCAAGGGTGTTAGGAAAATTAATCCACACACATCAGATGTTCATGTCCAAAAAGGAGACAGAGGAATCCTTTTTCTTTATTTGAATAAAGGGAGAGGCCATGGGGCATTCCCCTGGGGTCTCTCCAATTTTAGGAGGATGCAGCCTCCTTTTTATCCCAATTTCCCAGCCACATTTCCCTTCTCTCTTTCTCCCTTGGCTGAGGTACTTGAGAGGTACAGACTCCTGATACCAAAGATACAGACTCCCTGATACCAAAGATTTCCCTCTAAGGTATTACCCCCCCCCCCCCCCTTCATTTTTAATTCTTATGGAATTTAGGGGTTTTTTCTTCCCTATTGTTTCTTTCATCTTTCAATGTCCAATTTAATTTATCAGCAAACCTAAAGTTTATTTGTAAAAGCAAATATATTTTTCCATTCATCAATCAGTGGAATCCTTCCCATTGTTTCTTTTATCTCCCAGTGCTGGTTTTATCTACCAGCAGCCCCACAGCTTGTTTGTAAAGACAAATCTGCCATTCCTCTCAAGGGGCAGGCACTTGGGAGCAGCTGAGGACCCTTGGTGTGTTCAGCTGGAGGGGACTGAGACCCATGGCAG
This sequence comes from Calcarius lapponicus, assembly GCA_039654755.1. NCBI lineage: Eukaryota > Metazoa > Chordata > Aves > Passeriformes > Fringillidae > Calcarius > Calcarius lapponicus. The sequence continues at coordinate 17,514,599 of CM077474.1, read as the reverse complement.
CTACAGCTTCCTCAGGAGGGGGAGAGGAGGGCAAGCACTCATCTCTCCGCTGTGGGATTGTGAGAAACAACTGCTCACTTTGAAAATTTAAAAAGGTTTATTAAACCTTGATGAAAATACAACAAAAGGACTACATAAGGGAAAAGTTGCAGTGCTGGAAACTGCCCCTTGTGGATACCACATGGTTGGTTCATCTTCAAGATGGATGCTCAGTCTTTTATACCCCTGGGGGTTGCATTAGGTGGCTTTGGCTCTCCCAAAGTCTGTCAGGCAGCTCTTCTTTGCCATTTGTCAGTGGAGATTGCTTTGTAGCTGGATTGGAGCTCAGGTGTTGCCTTGCCCCAGTAACAAGTTCTTCCATTCCCAATGCCCCATGCAAGGGACACCTGTGCAGCTTTCTTCTACCTGTCCCAGACAGCCCAGGCTGTTTGATGGCAACAATACACAGAGGGGGGAAAGGGAACTATGGGGAGAGCAGAGGACATCTAAACTACAATAACATCACTATACATCAATAAAGCTTCTCTTAATATTCACACAATATTCATCCCTTAATTGTGAGAGCCAATCCTCTCATTATCCATCTGTAACAGGATGGGGGCAGCCCCCAGGGAGTGCTGGAGAGCAGGGACATGGGCAGGGTCAGGCTGGAGATCAGGGAAAGGTTCTGCTTCCCCAGGGGCGCTGGCACTGCCCAGGGAATGGGCACAGCCCCGAGGCTGCCAGAGCTCCAGGAGGGTTTGGACACCAGGGATGGACAGGGGGGATTGCTGGGGGTCTGCAGGGACAGGAGCTGGGTCAGTGATCCTGGGGGGATTGCTGGGGGTCTGCAGGGACAGGAGCTGGGTCAGTGATCCTGGGGGGGATTGCTGGGGGTCTGCAGGGACAGGGGTTGGGTCAGTGATCCTGGGGGGGATTGCTGGGGGTCTGCAGGGACAGGGGCTGGGTCAGTGATCCTGGGGGGATTGCTGGGGGTCTGCAGGGACAGGAGCTGGGTCAGTGATCCTGGGGGGGGATTGCTGGGGGTCTGCAGGGACAGGAGCTGGGCCAGTGATCCTGGGGGGATTGCTGGGGGTCTGCAGGGACAGGAGCTGGGTCAGTGATGGACAGGGGGGATTGCTGGGGGTCTGCAGGGACAGGAGCTGGGTCAGTGATCCTGGGGGGATTGCTGGGGGTCTGCAGGGACAGGAGCTGGACTGGATGAGCCCTGTGGGTCCCTTCCAGCTCAGCATCATCTGTGATTGTGTGGTCTCTGTCCTCTCAGACATCCACCCCCACAGACACCTCTAATTCTCATTCCACCCTTTCCAGGCAACCAAGGGGGCTTCAACACTGAAAACTTTGCAGAATTCCTGTGTAATAAATGGGAAGAAAATAACAAGAAAGGGCAGCTAAGATCATCTGGCTTCTCCACAGAACAACCGGACAAGGTGTTATTGCAAATGAGATTTGAGCCATAATGTTGGGGAGCATTCCCCACAGGGTAAAGGGTTGCATTCCATTTCCATTCCCATTAAATCTTTGCTATGGGATAAACCTGTCAAGGTGGGCATCACCTGAACTGGTGCTGGTGGCACCCGAGCACTGGGAGCTGGAGTGACACCTCCACTCCCTGTATTTATTCATTAACCTTCTTTCCTGTAGGCCACAAAGTAACTTTGAGAACAGCCAGATTTTAACTAAGTCATGCAAAAAAAAGACAATAATGATCTTTCACATGAGATCAGGGCCTACACCTGCCTATGTTAGATCATTTAATTGCCTTTTCCACCTGCCTTTTGGAATGAAACTAATTAATGCTCTTTTCTTACATGGCTCAGGCTGATATTAAGGAGCTCAATATTCCCATTGATGACGAAAATTAAATAATCAGTCTGTAAAAAGATATGATTAATTAATAAACTTTGAATAAAACAATTCAGTTTTGCTTTTAGAGAGCATTTTACAGTTGGATATTATGAGGGCAAAGGACACAATAGTACGTGCAATAAAATTGTGTTGAATTCCACTTCCTCATTTATCTTTCTCCCTCTCTTTTGTTCTCTTTGTAATAAAAAGATTATTTAATTTAATTAAAGTTAAGAAAAGTACCTAATTCAAGTAGGTAGGCTAGAGGTTCCTTCTCTTCCACTGTGAAATACCAGTGTGAAACCAGCATCTGTTGCCACCTTTCCTTTTCAGAAAAAGTCACCTGGCTTCTGCCTGGAAGTTGCAAAACCTGCATTTATATTTTCGTGTGAGTAGGGTTTCTGAGTTACACTTTATTCAAGTTTATGTATCAGTTGTATCATATAGAATCCTGATAATAAATATAGACCCATGGTGTCTGGCCTGTGCTGTTACCTCTGTTTTAAAACCCCACAAAAAAAGTTAGCTTCTCTTTTTTAGGGGAAAAATCTCTTATTTCCTTCCAGACTAGAAAGGGTCCCCTTGACTTTCAAATTGCTGCAATAGACAGGTTTGTACCAGTTCTGTCACTCAGTAACATTTAAGCCTGTCAGCTGAGTACCATGTACAAATGCTAAATGTGATGGATTTGTTTTCAAAACATTTTTTTTAAATAAGGAAAAGGTGGAGTGTGCTCTACACTGAAGCTTCCCTGTGAATTTTAACACACTGTGGTGTAAATCTAAGAAGCTTTTGTGCCAAGGGTCTAAATAGAAGCTGGTATGTAAATAGAACCTCAGTAAAGGTTGTTTGCCTTAAATGGACCAAAAAAAGTATTATGATAGATAGAAAAATGTGAATTATGTGTGTGTTTAATACATTTTCATATTCAGCTTGTGGCTTAGGAGTCACTACAGGACTTTTCCCATTTGATCCATACCCCCATGACATCAGTAGGAGCATTGTTTTTATCAGACATATTTCTTAAAGCATTGCCAACATTGGAAATAATTAAGTTTTTCTGATTTAGACTGTTACCTAAAGCATGTGACCACTTCAATCCCAGTTTTAAGGCAAGAAATCAGTGGATAAGATGCAGAAAGACATTAGCAGCTGAGAAGGATTGCAACCCATTTGAATTTCTGCTTATAATGTGTTTGCAACTTCTGGAACTGCTCTTATGTTCAGTGTGTATGCAATTACTTCTGACACTGAAGGGAGAAACTGCCCTTCATGAATTTTAATCCAATGGCCCTTTGGATTCTCCTCAGCAGCTTTTCACTGTCTTTTGTTGTTAAGGCAATGCAGACATATTTGAGAAGTGGTATTCACAATACATTTTAAGAGAGTGTACTGCTTGAAAAGGTTACTGGAAAAGTTAATTTACATTTGGAAAGCAAAACAAAAAACAGTTGAAAACTCCCAACTTTTGCAAATGGTATGTGACATAAAAGTGTCTCAATTTTGGTGGAAGACTTATTGATCCACCACTGATTAATTTAAATGATAATGCTACCAAAAATTAACAATAAGCCAAATTTCCAATGTTTTATTGCCAAAGTTGAATTCCCGGCTAGCAGAAAAGGACTTAGTGCTGGGGGTGAGCCACTGTGGCTTAAATGACTACTTTGAAGCTAACAGGCTGTCTGCCATGTGCTGCATCACTGATACCACCAGCTGAAGAGGGCAGTGTCTGAGATTTGGGGGTTTACCTCACTGTTCAGAAGAAAGAAACTCTCTAATTACTTGGGAACATAAATAGCTCTATGAGAAAAGCACTATGATCAATATGTTGTGCAAAAAAAGATGTGTTTAGATAACTAAGACAATATAAAATGTTTATTTCAGAATAGAGGACAGAAAACTTTCAGATATTTTCTCTGAATTGTTCAGCAGTTCAGAGGACATCTTTTATTTGTTGAGATATTTTTGTATGTAGTGGTGCATCACAATGAAGCTCACAATGTAGACTGAAACCCTTTGATATATTTGTTAATGTAAAGTTGGTTGTGGGTAGTTTAGTGAGCTGTTCTTTAGCTATTCCTCTGGACATAATTCCTGGAGCTCTGGCACTGGATGTTTAATTTTCTGCAAAATACAGCACACAATTTACCTGGTGCTCTTTGGAACAGTCTGTGCTACACCTTTAGCCTCAATCTGTATTTCATCAGCTGTTCCTTCAATGAGAACACAGATACTTTGAGGCTGACACATCCTATGTGACTGTGTTTAAAATGCTGTAAAACACCTGGCCACCACCAGCTTGAGATTCTTGACAATAAACCTCATGTTTTTCATGCAGATCTTGGAGTCCTCAGAGTAAAACTCAAGCTAAAAAGAAAGAACATTGAGTTCATTAAAAATATTTTGGTCAGTCTCCTGAAAGACTCCATGAAGAAGATGTCTATTACTCTTTTTTCTCTAGATCTTTCTTTCCTGCTTTGCCAGTAGCCATCAGATGAGACTGGATCAGTAAAATTCCAAATTCTGAATAGGCTGTTGTGACCACATAATGTCTGATGCATTGTGTGACAATACAGCCTAAATATCATGATGTATTTGAGGCCCAGTCTGATTCTTTGTGCGACAGAGATGAATTTCAAGTGCCATAAAGTTTATTAAACTAGACTGAAAGAAGTTTAGCAGACGTAATCCTCTTCTCTCCCCCCCACCAAGTTTTAACAAGCATGTTTTTCCTGCACAAATTCAGGAGCAAGCAGTTAACTCCCAGTGGTTTCAAAGCCATGGGAATTAAGCAGGTGCTTAAAGTTAATGAGGTACTTAATTGCTTTGTAGAACCAAGATGGACTGTTGTATTGCAGGTACAATGAGAAATTGTCCCTGATTTCCTTTCTGAGCAAGAAAATTTTTAAGAATCAAAATCTCATTGCAGGCTATCTTTACACCATTTATGTGTAATTTCATGTTTGAAAATTGTAATGTTCAGTTGCAGTCTGGGTGGGTTCAGTTGCAGCATCATTAAAACCATTCAGGCTTGATACAAGGATTTGATAAATTTTCTAAGTAGCATGACTGAAACCACAGAGAGCTGAGTAATGCCTGAGCAGTGTTTTAGCAAAATACAGTCAATGCCAAGTCACACAGACCAGAAAGTCCACAGCAGTGAGGTGAATGGATCACAGGAACAGACTTTCATCCTGACAGATGGGGCATATATTCCCAGGGGAATCGACTGGGGAGAGGGAAAACACTGATGGCTTGAAACACGAGTATATTTTTGTTGGAAGGAGACATTTTTCTCACAGGAGACAACTTTGCATATGGAAATGTTACACCAGATTTTAGTTCTCAATTGCACTGGTGAAATTCTGGTCTAGTTCTTGGCACACACATTCACACCCTGGCTGGCCATGGTCTTTCCAGATGAGACAGGATTCAAGGAACATTACCAACATCATTTTTTAGATCAGATACAAAGCAGGGGGAGTATTTGTTTCTGTCAGAAGACAACGTGGCTGTAGCTGTGGTTTGTCACTGTGCAACAGCACAGCACTGAGAGGTAGTACAGAAATTCACCTTGGATCATTCATACTGCATTTGTGCTCTAAAATCTTACCCTAATGGAAATCATTTACTCTTCTGTGCTGGGTTGGGCTGAAGTTGATTTACCTCACTGTAGCTGTTTCAGTGCTGTGGTTTGGGTCTGGGATCAGAATGTTGGTAGCACAGGGATGTGCTGGGCAGGGCTTACGGGGAGCCCAGGAGTTTCCAGCTCCTCATCCCACCAGCAAGGGGGCTGGGGGGTGTTATAGATGGATAATGAGATTATTTGCTCTTTCAATTAAGGGATAACTATTGTGTGAATATTAAGAGAAGCTTCAGTGATGTATAGTTATGTTATTGTAGTTTAGACGTCCTGGAGTCAAGAGGAGACACAGCCAGGACAGCTGATCCCAACTCCCCAGGGGACATTCCAGACCATGTGGCTTCATTCTCAGTATATGAAAGGGGGTGGAAAAGGAAGGAAGGGGTGATGTTTGGAGTGAATGTGTTTGTGTTCCTGAGGAGCCATTCCATGGGCTGTAGCCCTGCTCTCCTGGGCATGGCTGAACACCCACCTGCCTCTGGGAAGCAGGGAATGAATTCCTTGTTTTGCTGTGCTTGTGTGCATGGCTTTTGCTTTGCTATTAAACTGTCTCTACCTCAACCCACGAGTTTTGTCACTTTGGCTCTCCTGCCTCTCTCCCACACCCCAGCATGGGGGGAGCGAGTGTGGCAGTGAGGACTCGGGCGCTGGGGAGGTCAAACCAGGACAGTTAAACCACAAATGCTCTTTAATGAACATGGCCAACACCTGTTACATTTCCTCATCTTTAAAGCAGAGCAATATTTCACTCTTGCATGCTAATGTTTCTTGTGGCAACAAAGACCCCGCTTCAAGAGGAAAGGAAATTTTTTACTTTTGTGTCTCAGAGTAGCTTTAAACTGTTTGTGGTATTTCTGTTTAGAATAATTCCAGAGGTGTGTCTATTTATCTTCTGCATTAAAATTCAAGAAAAAGGTTTAGCTTTTGGCTTGCCTTGGGGGCTAAGCTGTGCAGCAGACATGCTTCTCTGAGATAATTTGTTTTCTAATTGCCATTCGTTTGCTGAAATACAATTAAAGTTATTGCTCTAATATTAACATCAACATCTTGATTACCTTATCAGAATATGAATATGTATTTTTCTTACTCTGCTTGGAGACATCTTTCACTAACTTTCTCTGAACATGTAGCTCTTAATTAAAGAGAATTTTTAATTCAGATGTAACACTACTTTTCCATCAACTGTTGCCAGTTGGTTGGAGGTTCAGACCTTAAATTGGAGTCCAGACTTTCATCAGGCATCATCATAACACCAGGGCACGTGTTCACCTGGAATATCTGAGCCTTCGGATCAGCCCTCATAAATGATCCCATCTTCATGCAATTGCCAGAATTTAGTGTGCAAGCAGGCAAATCTGAGGCAAACAGAGATTTCATTAAAAGTGGAATATGGTAAGGAGCTGGGAAAGCACTGAGCTTTCATGGAGTCTGTCTGAGGGAGGAAGGGGCACGAGGGCCACAAGAGGAGAAGGAGAATTCTCACTCACTGAGCAGTAAGGAGGGAGCTCCTGAGCAGCTCCCCTCACTGTGGGTCTGGGCTAGAGAACCACTTATGGGCTCTAGTCAGACCAGAATTAACAAAAGAGAATGAGCACAGCTTTATTTTTAAAATGGTCTTTATACAATTCTTTACCTTGGCTTTTTTTTTTTTTTTTACACTTCTTTACAAAGATGTTTAATGAACAGGATTCTTTCAATCAGTAAAAGCAGGAGAATGTTCCAAAATAGTTACATAAATGAACAGGCCACTTGGGATGACAAAAACCAGAGATATAGTGAAGAAGCAGTCCCATTTGGTGATGAAATTTTCTTTTTCACTCTAAGAGATCCTTTTTAAAATCTTTTTTTCTCATTTAGTAATTTTCCTTTTATGATAGCATATCTATTTCCCATACCTCATTAGCTTCTGAGCACATATGAATATCCCACTGAGTTACATTGAAAATTATTTTTTTAAATATGATAGAAATGCAAAATTGAATCCTAGTTTAAAAAAATAATAATGAAATTGACATTTATGCTCTAGCGAATTGTTCTTGAAAATGAATTAAGTGTATAATAATCAGCAAAAAATTAATTTTTAATTTGTATCCTGCAGGGGTTAATTGATCCATGTTATAGAACTCGGTGTTCCAAAACTGAAATGTGATCTTTAGTGGGCTTCCAGCAGATCTCAGGTGGCAGGGATCAAGTGTGGGTTTTCTTTCTCTGGGGCAAATGTTTTTGCAGATTGTTACTCTAAATGTGTCTGATAAGGAGGGTGACCAGTTGAGTAGAACCAGTTCTTTGGTTTTCCCCAGATTTCCTTTTTAATTTCTAACTCACATGTAGCTTTAAATTCCTTTTCACACTGGCTTTATACCTTAATGAGCCATTAATTCAGTTCAGAGTCACTCTGCAGATTAGGGTGTCCAGAAATTAGGACTCTGTTAAATACACTAACACATGTTTATGTGGGGATTTATTTCATGAATAGGAAATCATCAGAATTACTACACATTCAATAGCTGGATCAAGGATTTTGCTTTTTGGTGAAGTGTGGATTCAAGCAACAAAGAAGAATTAACCTACAAATAAAATCCATGATATTTAAAAGATGTGCTGCCACATTAATAGTGTGGTATGGGTATGGATTTCCAAGCTCAAAATGCTGGGATTTAATATTAATAATATGAGTCTATCATAGCAGGCTTCAGCTGAGCTCTTATGAAAACAAGTCCATTTAGCAGTAGTGGTTTTTTGGGGGAAAAAAACCAACAAACCCATGCTGATAGTCCTTGGAGAGATTTTTCAATTAAAAAACCACCCAAACTGCTAGAAATAATCTGCTGTGATGAAACTCTTAGGATCACTACATCTCCTTGTACGTGCAGCAATTGTGGATGTTTTTTATGAGTCCCACTATGATAAAACCCGTAACGCTTGTTTAGAAGTGTACAAAGAAGTAACTACAAGCCTTGCAGAGCATGCAAGCTCTTTCATGTTTCAAGGAACTCTCAGTGTTTCCTGCTATGCTGTCTCATGTTTGGAATTGCCTAAAGTGCCTTTTTAGTGCATAGATGCTGCATAAAAATCAGCTTGCCTCATTGATTTCAATGAGCAGTTCCAAGGTCAAATGTTATTCAGCTGTAAAATTATCTATTACATTTTTTTACTAAGGGAAAGCATCTGAGTACTGAAGGACAAGATAATAGTCCATTTACTGAATACAAAGGAATGCCTTTTGTTTGTTCAGCACATCGTTACAACAGGGATGTGCCTTGCTTCTCAACTTCTATTTATAGCATTACAAACCTTGGGGTGATCACCAGTTGTGAACAACACATTGTTAGAGACACGGGGCTGTGGAAATGGAGCTCTTGATATATCACAAGCGTATGCAGAATAATTAGAACTAGGAGATGGGAGGAAAGCTGAAGATTTCCTGAAAATTGCCTAAAACAAGAAATAAAATCAACCAACCAAAAAAAAAAAAAAAAAAAAGAGACATTAAAACTGTTGTGTGGCCAGGAGATAACGTTGTAAGTTGTTTTTTAGAATGTTGTCAGTGCATGTGGGGGAGACAGAGTGAATTCCTTTAATTCCACCTAGAGATACCTGACATTTTCCAACAGATCCTCTTTTTCAGGGGTATGTCTGAGCTGTTGCACTTTTATTTTTCAAATTATTTTTCTTCAGAGGAGAAGGCATAGAATTTGGTGTTTTTCAAAATGCTTTAGCAGAAAGCAAATTTTCCTTCTTTGTTTAAATTTTAGCTATACATTAGATTATTTTCACGAGGAAAATTCAGGCAGTCTTACAAGTACAGAAGTGATCCTCCATGCCCATGAGTTGAGACAGTAAAAGTTTTGGCAGAGCACACTCCCTCTTGAAGCCAAGCACTAATAGTCTGTGTGCAGGTAATGCTAGCAGGTAAGAAAGGAGTAAGTCCTTCTCCTGCCTCCTAGCTGGAGACTGTGCAGTTCAGAGAGTGAGACTGAGAGAGCAAAACCCCACTAGGCAGATCAGCAGGGGGGAGAGAAAGCTCCTCAAAGTCTAAAAAGTATTTTCCTGTAATGTACTACTCACCTCTTCCCAAGTCAGGAATGAGATCTTGCTTTCAACAGGAAATCTTCGGTTTCATGTGCTCTTGCCTTCCCTCATTAAGGGATACTTGGCTTGCTCAATCTCTCTCATTAAATCCCAGTCACAAGATTATGATAATTTAGGTGTTTTTTTTTTTTTTTTTTTGAGGAATCCTGCTAAATTGGAGGTGTCCCAGCTCTGCAGTTGGTGCAGCCAGGCTCCAGCAGAGTCTGCCTGAGCAAGGCTGGGCTCAAATCTCTGCAGCCTCCCCCATAAAGAGCCATGGTCAACATCTGATAATGGAACTAAGCCACTCCGATTCAGCTGCTCAGGGTCCTTTCCTGGTGAAAACTCCCTGCTTGCTTCTAATAGGAACCACCATTTCCATTACTTATTTCCCTTAGTTATCCAGCTAGATTGGCCACAGAAATTAAATAGCAGTTGCTGATGCTCTATGCACACAGAGACATCCCCATCTTTGAGATGAGGCACTGAGATACCCATTTTCATGTGAGCAATTACTCGCTCACCTGGTGACTGTAAAAATGCTTCCAAATAAACTGTAACATATTCCCTGCTATTGCACCACTATTTCCCACAGGGCCCCACAGATAACACAGATGTGGCAGGATAACTGGCATTCTTTTATAATGTAGTAAAATAAATTGTGTTTTTATAGGATGGCCTTAATGTACAGTAACACAAAATTCTTCAGAGAGGCATCAACAGTAAACTGGAGTTAAAAGGAAAATTTTACAGAAGAGTTGCTGAGGTTGTTGAGTTTTCAGGGGATGATGAGGTGTGTGACTGGACTACCAATATGAGTTAAGACAAGTGAAAGAGTAACTGAAAATTATGAGGCATCTTAGCTAAACTGAATGATTTTCATGCCCTTATTTCTGTGATTAAGATTTTATCCATTAGCATACAATTTGTCAGCCTAGGCAGACTTAATAGAAGAATAGTTACAGCTCTGTATGCTCAGTAAGATGTGGAGAATGGATTATATAATTTATCTAGCTCTTTCTTGACAACAGTTTAACATTTATTACAGTGGTCTGCACCGCAATATTTCTGTCTTGACATTCAAGTTATGACTTCCGTAATTTTATCATAATTGTTCTTAACTCTTTCTCTGAGAAGAAATCAGCAGTACCCAATCAGAGCAGAGATGAGGTAGGGAGAGAGAACTTTTATCAGCTTGTCTGATTGTTAGCAACAATATTCTTTTTCTTTTTTCTATGACTTTATCACATTCATATCCTTTGAGCAGCACAGCAAAATCAGCTGCAGTGAGCAGTGCATTGCCTCAGCAGAGGAAGACATCCTCAAGCAGTCTGAGTGCTGGAAAGCTCACCAGTAATTTTGCCCAGACTCCCAACCCCAAAGAATATCAAATTATAACCTTAAAAGGAATATTTCTTAGGCTTCAGTGGAAGAGGAACTGAAAGTTTGAAAACAACTTCCAAATGGAAACTTGGAAATGCTGTTCTTGCTTAGCCATGTAATGTTCTTACCTGCTTCTAATAGTGCCTCTTTGGAAACACCAGAGCTCTGGAGCTCCCCATTTATCCACAAGGTGTTTCTATTAATCATTTATGCCATTGTCAGAGCTGTCCCAGCTCAAGGAGCAGGTGTATATCACCATGAGGAACAAATAAGAAATTTCCACATAGGAAATTGCCCAGTTTGAATGTACTTCTGGGAAAAAGAATTGGATTTTGATAGTGGCTTACTCTTGTTTCTTCAGAGGTCTTCTGGTTTTTGATTGGCTATTTTATTAAACCTTTTCAAGTAGTCGAGGTCTTTAGATGAAGAGTTGTCCTTCATAACTTTCAGTTAATAACTTTACTATTATCATTTGAAGAAAGGGTTGTTTTTACAGTTAAATCAATATGCCAGGAAGATCAGAACATAGAGAGGACCCTAATGGCTGCAAAGATTTGGAAGTGGTTTTAATGAACACTCAGCAGGCAAGAAAATGCTCTTTTATGTTCACTCCAAACAAAAATATATAAGCTGAAGAGAAAAAAAACAGGCTGTGGCCAACCTTATTATATGAGAAGTGGCTGTGAAATTATTTATTTCATCTAAACTAAATAAGGCCAATTATTGGCTCTTCATATAAAACACAAGGGAAGTTTTCAGAGGGCTTATGAAGCAAGAACATTGTTTGATGGAGAATTACAGAGTCAGCTTGCAATTAAATCATAGAATGTTCCAAGCTGGAGGGGGCCCACAAGGATCATCCAAGTCCAGCTCCTGTCCCGGCACAGGACACCCTTATATTCCCACCATGTGCTTTGTCATGCTTTAAAAAAGAAGCTATTATTTTCCTCAGAGATAAAGTTCAAGCTGTACCCAAAACTTCAGGGGCTGGGATCCTCTTTTACTTTTATGTTGATATATGTATTTCTATAGTGTCATATAACATATATGGTGTATAACGTAATACTCTGTTGCTTATATGCTATCACTATATTGCCATATTCACAGATATTTACCCAAGTTTAGAACATTAGGAAGTGGCTTTTCACTGAAAAAATTTCTCCAGCTGCCATAGTGAATCAGGTGGAAACAGGGTTGAAAATATCCACCATATTCCCAGGAATCCTTTGTTTAGCTCTGTGAAGAGTCCAAAAAGTGTGGAAAACCATCTCTGGGACACTTCTGAAACCCAATTCTGTAATTTCAGGGTTTTTTTCCATAACACTTCCTGAGTGCCCTCTAAGAGTCTGAATGTCTGGCAGGCTGGTGTGACAGGAATGGTTGCACTCAGAATGTGCCTTCTTCCATTTAACTCTCTGAGAAGTCCCAGATGATTTAAATGATTTAGTGTCTCACACCCAGAGGGAAATGAGATGGAGAACATGATGGAGCAGAGGCTCTGGTGCTGGGCAGCTGGCTGTGGGAAGGGGCACAGGGGGGTCAGGGGAGCAGAAAGGACTGGGAAGTACCTGAGACACAAGGTCAAGCCCCATAAATTGAAAGGTGATTTCAGGTCCCTGCTCTGTGCCGTGTCCCCGTGTGCTTCCTCTCCCTGCCTGTAAACTGGCTGTGATAGCATTTCCCTTCCCAGGGGCTTACTGGGAGAACAGCTTCATTAAAAAGCACCAGAAACTCCCAAATATTGCAATAGATTCACAAAGAGCAGCAGCATAAAGCTGGCGTCATCTCTGGGCTTAGCAAAGCAAACACACAGGTGTTTTGGGTGTGATCTTGTGGTTGGTTTTCTTTTTCCCTAGCAGAATCGTGAAGCTTTTCAACAAAAATAAACACATGAACATGGAAAAGAAGTTCTCAAACTAAAGTAAAAAAAAAAATCTGACTAGTTTGGAAGGCCTAAACAAACACTGTAACATCTGTTTCCTGAGTTATTGATGGAGTCTGTCCTCAGGCTCATGTCTGCCTTCAACATCTTCCAAAGCTTTCTATCTTCTGTGTGGTTTCAGAAGTCAGAAAACAACTGGCTAGCTGTCTTTCTGGAAAAATGAAAGTATTCCTCTCAACTTGAAGCTTGTATGCGGCTTAACTGTAAAGCAGCCAGTGAGAAAGGTGTTTGATGATGTTCAAACTCTGCTAACCAAGTGGTAAAATTACTTGTCTTATTTATTAGCACTTATTTATTAGTAATAACCTTCCCATACCTCCATTCTCTACAGCACGAGGAAGATTTCAAATACTCTTTTTTTAAATGGCAGAGGCTAAACCTGAGAATTTATCAGTGGAGAAATAAGTGTCCAATGCTTTCAGTATTATTGCCTATGAATAAACAGGCAAAAAGACTTACTGCTCAGGATCTGCTATGAACACATCAACTAACCAATTATGCTTCTCACTGAGGTATTTTATTTACACTGATCTTTATAGTATGTGCCTTTCTAAAGTGTGTCTATCCCTGCCTGAGAGCAGCCTGAGTGGAACATCTTACCCACAATGTTCTGCCCCACTCAGGTGATTTCCCACCTGCAGAGCTGCCCCAGCCTGGGCCAGCACAGGAGGCACCTGGAGCTGCTCAGAGAGCCCAGAGGAGGCTCCAGGATGGGCAGAGGGATGGAGCAGCTCTGCTGGGAGGAAAGGCTGGCACAGCTGGCATTGCTCACCTGCACAGGAGAAGATCCAGGATGACCAAATTGTGGCCTTGCAGGGCCTGAAGAGAGTCTAAAGAAGGATGGAGAGAGACAATTTCCATGGGCCAGGAGGGGCAGGACAAGAGGGAATGGCTTCCCACTGACAGAGAATAAGGTTTGATAGGATCTTAAGAAGGAATTGTCCCCTGGCAGGGTGGGCAGGCCCTGGCACAGGGTGCCCAGAGCAGCTGGGGCTGCCCCTGGATCCCTGGCAGTGCCCAAGGCCAGGCTGGACACTGGGGCTGGAGCAGCCTGGGACAGTGGGAGGTGTTCCTGCTGATGGAATGAGATGATCTTTAAGATCCCTTTCAACTCAAGTCATTCTGTGATTCTATAATTTTAATGATCTGGGTGTTTTTCTGGCCCATGGCTGCATCCAGACATGGATCCCAAGGAGCAAAAAGGAGAAATGTAACCCTAATCTTTCCTTCTCTCCAGAATCTGAGGAAGTTGGAGAGGAGAAGTGGATCAAGCTTTGAGTGGTGTGGATTCTTGGTCTTCCAGTCTTTCTGTAGGAGACTAGATAAATCTGTCCTAAATTCAATACAATCCAAAATTTAGATGCTAAAGATTCTTAGCTAAACTCTAAGTCTGCATTATCTGATGTCCAGTGTGTCAGATTTTCCAGCAGCGATGTTCTCTAGTGACTTTTGGATTTCTGAAATATTTAGTAGGCAAGGTTTACAGCAAACACAGTTAAGAATATGGAAACACTTCCTAAAGGCTAATTTTGATCAGTACTGAAATTCTGGAAAAGGTGAAAAAAAAATGGTTTTTTATCCCTCAGTAAAAGATGGAATTCCAAGATATGATCTCATATCTCCTTGTGCGTCCCAATAGCTCCTTGTGTCAGATGCACAGCCCAATCTGATTATATTGAATACTACTTATGTTATCTGTCAGCTGCTTCATGCTTCTCAGTGCACTGAGCCTGGTGACAGGATAAAAATATTTTCCTATAATGGCAAAAGAGAGAATTGCAGTCATTTGGAAGCTGCAGACTGTTCCTTCAGCAAAAAGATTGGATGCTCAATTTAATTGGTTGTGCTTCACTAGAAAAAACATAGTGCACTCATTAAAACATCAAAACTCCAACTTCCAAGATATCTGCTCATTTTTTGAATTACAACATGAGTAGAATATGAGATTTGAAAATATTTCATCATGATTATACTTTTGTAACCACCATTTATAATTTGCAGACAATCTGTGGGGGACAGGGAAGCTCTGGGTATTATTGATTTACACTGTTGAGATCAATGTTATAAGCATATTTGCATTTATAAAATAGATGGAATAGCTGTATTCTTCTCCCTGAAGTCCTAAATCTCTGTGAAGCTTGTTTTCTTTGCTTCTTTTTTTTCCCACTCTTAATAAAATAGAAAAAAATCAAAATAAAATGCTAAGAAATGCACAAAGCCTCATTTTCCACTGCTCCAGTGGTTCTGTGGGCAAGGGACACCACACAGGTATTTCATTTCAGCAGTGTAGTCACATCCTCTGTAGGACAATATCCCAGACTGTTATATGACAAGCCATAAAATATTACAAAGACAATGACTGCAGTGGGGGAGGGAAGATTATTTAGAGAAGCAAAGGCTTCATTTTGTTTTCCAAAGCATTCTGTCATGCAGTAAATTAAATATCAGAGGCATGAGTTTCCTCTGGCAGTGCCCTCACACCCCACAGAAGGGGACAAGTGCTTTCCTAGCAGGGACCCCAGCCAAGGAGCCATTGGTGTAACGAGCATACAAAGCTTTTCCCCGTTCATTTTTCATTTTTAACACAACCCAATTTGAATATTATGGTCTCTGTTTGCTCTCCCCCTTTAGATTTCATGGTCAGCACCTAGGAGAGCTGTTTGTGTGTGAGGCTGTGCTCAGCTTTAACAAAGAGCTTGGCTGTGTCTTCCCAGGGCCCTGCAGAGGAGCTGGGAGGGTGTCATGATCCGTCCTTAGGAATGGGTTTCGTGATGGTTCGTGGATTTGATCTCAGGGTGCAAAAAGAACTGACACGGTACAAGGGGGTTTGCAGTAATAATCAAAACAAATTCACCTTTATTGAATGACCACAGCAAAATGGAATAGAGGGATTAAGGGAGAGAAAAATATAGAGAAAGAGAGAGAAAAGAGGGGGGGGGGGATATAGCTACCAACGTAGAGACGAAGTCCTTTGGTCCAGTCCAGTCGAGGATCCGCCTGTTACGTCGGGGAGATCTCGAAGTCTCTCGCTAACTCAGAGGTTTTTATTGTGATAACTCTATTGGAAATTGTGTGTGTGTGGGGGGGGAAACAGATACAATAAGGAATAGATGTAACAGGTAATCCATGTTCTCAGCAGTGAACGAGAGCCATTGTCTTCTTGGTCCAGCGGTCACAACCTGCAGGCAAACATCTGGCTCTGGTCAGCTTGCCTCCCCCACACACCTGCCCCGGGCTGGGGGTTTCAGTCGCAGCCCTTGGGAGGAGCAGAGGGGCCTTTTCCCATGGGGGTTCCATGTCTCAGTCCTTGATGGAGAGGCTCCTTCCATCTCAGTCTGTCTGTCACAGCGGTTGCAAATGAGTGAGGGTCTTCTGTGGGAGACCACCTGAAATTCAGGAGAAATCCAGCCAGGCCCAGAGGTGGGACGGCTTCCAAAGCTATTGTTGCAAACAGGGCACGGTGCTCCCTTCTTTGGTGCCAGTGTAGCATACAGCAAACAATACCTGTGAAAACAATAGCTTAGCACTGTGCTCTCAGGTCTCAGGCCTTTGGCGTGTGTAACTTTCCCCTACAAAGCCAGAGATTTTCAGTGGTCCCCAATGACGATTGTGAGGCAGATGAGGGATATTTCGGACAGACTCACAGAGGGCACAGAAGTGTGCACCTAAGCTGCCTTTGGATAATCATGGTTTTGGAGCCCTGAATATCCTCCCCTTGTCAGATTTTTTGGTTCCCAATTATTTTGCCTCCTAGCACGTTTTGGAACCTTGGTTGGAAGGTCTGCTGGGTAATTACAGGTTTGGGGCACCTCTAGGAGCAGTTGTGACTTACTGTTCTCTCTGCTTTTTGTGGCTCATCTGATTTAGTTCCTCACACCTGAGGAATTCTAAAGGCTATTTGCAATGCTCAGAGAATGAAGAATAAGAAATCAGTGAGATGCTTTATCTGCCCAGATTTTTCGTTTTACTCCATCACCTTCTCCACTTCCCATTTTCCACGCTTTATAGCATTCAGCTGGATACAAAGTGCACCTGACCATGTATTATTAATCACATTGCAAATTAATTTTGCAAGGGAGACTGGTAATAATCACAAATACATGCACACACATGCACCACGTCTTTACAGCTCCTCTCTCTCAATGTGCAGCAATTTAGAGAAATTGTAGAATCATTCTCTCTTCTTTGTAATAAGATTCCATTGAAGAGTCCAAAATTAATGTGATTCTTTTGTTGCTCTTTATTGTAAGAAGTTAATTTAGAAGTTAGCAATGAGTAGAAGATGCTTAAGTAATTCTTTCCAACCCGTGTCATTTCACTTTGTGTTGTATGATGTGCCTTCATTCAGCTTTGAGTAATCACACTGCCAGAAATTGTCCTGTCATCTTGTACATCCTAATAAATTGTATCATCTCTGCAAATTTTAACTCCTGGCTGTTCCTAGTATTCATCATTTCTTCTGAGTTCTGTTATGAGAGTTGGGGAACTCTAATTGCTAACCTAGAAATTTAAATACTGCCAGGAACTTGCAAAGATCCTCCATACAGGAGTGAATTTCACCAGACTCTCTCCTAGAATATTGATGTTGGGGTCCTTATAATTATTTCCTCAAGTAGTTTCATCTGTGCAGCTCTCTGAGAGTCATACCTGACCCAGTGCCATTTTATATGGAATTCTGGGACAGCTCTCTGCTTACTCTAAAGCCGTGTCAATCTTCAGGTACTGTTATTTCTTGATCCTCTTTTATATGAAACTGATTCCCTTTGATATCTCTCTGGCATTTTTAATACAATTTTATTTTCTTTTAGTGTCATCCCCTGGCAAAACAATTTATTTTGTGTTCTGTATGTCTTTTCCCTGCTACAGTACTCCTCCAAGCCATTGTAAACCTCTTTTCTTTTCTTATACATATTCTAAACCCCATTTCAAAAACAATTCCAGCCTATTCCCCTTTCTTTCATCATTGTTACAGTCTTTTAACTTCATTTACTCTTATGTACCCCTGTGTTTGTGAGTGTTTTAGCTCAAGCTTTGATTGCTTTTTGCATTTAGAGATTTTATTACAGTGCTTGCCGCTGGAGTCCTGCTATGTACTACCCTCTAGGACATAGCATTAATGTTCAGAAACAATTTTTCTTCTGCATCTTCTTCCTTCATTTCTTTATCCAATTTCCTTTTATCCAACACTTACATGACTTTTCTAAATCTCCAGTTCAATATCCTCACTTAGAAATCTTCTACTTTTAAGATAAAAAATGAAAATAATGGGGCCATTTTTAACCAGTCGTTTCATCAATTTGGCTTTCTGCCAAATTTCATTGATTCTCTTTTAATTTTTCTTCTTTATTACATTGTGTGCAAATTGTACTTCTACTGCAATGCCATATTTTAGTGATTCCTTCCTCTTCAGAATTTATATCAAAGTGACTGAAAAGTGTGGTCATTAACTTCCTATGGTTTGGTCCTATGTCTTTTTCAAACCATTGGTTCTTCCTGCCAATTTTTTCCTTCATTACTATTAATTCTGTATTATATTTGTGTCTCCACAATGCACAAAATGCTAAACATTTCCTGATGTACCTTTCCAAAAGAAACTTTCTCCATTGCATCTCACAGGTTTGGAATTTAACATCTGATTTGTACAACAGTGTTACCTGCAGAGCACAGCTCTGGGCTCTTCATTCCAGGTGTGAAGGCAACACTTTGTCAGGTGCGTTTTTGGCTGGATCACTGTAAGTAATAAGTTTTTTAGGGTCAGTAAAAGAAAAAAAACTGGCCCAGTGTCTTGAAAACTTGTTGGTACAAGTGTGAGAGTCACTCAGCTAATGCATGTGCACTCAGTGCATGGTTAAATGTCCAGCCATGCAGGGTTGAAATTGGGAATGTTGACTCTCTGGTTGTGTTTTGACAACTTAAAGCCTTCAAGTGGTGATGTTGAGACTGAACTGTATTTCATATGTGTTCTATAACAAAAGTTTTGTCAGCTTTCAGTGCTGAATCTTGCCTTAAGGTCTTTCATCAAGATGGATTAAAAATTAAGGAATTATTCCCTTGGGAGCCTCTTTAAACAGTGGTGAGTTTGTAGGTGTGCAACAGAGTTTTGAGGGCAGATCAGAGGTGTGGCAGTGAAGGTGTCCAAGGCCAGGCTGGATGGGGTTTGGAACAACCTGGACTAAGGGAGGTGACCCTGCCCATGGCAGGGGTGGGATGGGATGAGATTTAAGGTCCCTCCCAACCCAGACCAGGGTTTCTGATTCAATCATCCAACAAACACTTCTGGAATTTTGCATTTGGTCAGGGGCTGCCTGACATCTCCCCTACTGAACTGTTGCTCTTATTTTAGAATGTTTTTGCCACCACTTTAAAGAGCAAGTAGGCCAAGAGGATAAGCTCCATGTGCAGAGTTTTAAGAGATTAAACAATGTATGTACCTGCATGTTCTGCAAACTGACCCCCAGGGAACTGGAGATTTCCTTAACCCCTTGCCTTATGTGAAGCTTTCCAAACACAGCAGGTTATTGTAGGAAAGGCACTTACATTTCATCATTATAAAGTCTGTCCAGGAGATTACAAACTGTAAAACAAAGCCTCTTCATTAAAAAAAAAAAATTCTCTGTGGGAATCTAATAGGGAATAAAGAGCGCTTCTTGAGAAAGGAAAATAAAGGCAAATTTGAATTTGTCTCTCGTCCTAATTAACAGTGGGTTGTGATACAATGTAGAAAAATATATCTTTCAAAATAAAATACTCTTGAAAAGTAAAATGATGTTAATAGGCTGGCAATAAATGAAAAGAAGATACTGGATATCTACATGCATTTTGGGTTTAGGTGACATGATGCCCCATTAAGACCATAAGCAAACCATGCATTCATTTCAAATTCTCAAGGTTAATAAATATTTCAGCAGTACAATATTCCTGCTGATTTAGGACATAAAAATTTACCTTTTATACATTAACTACTCTCAATTTCATTGACAAATTGATGTAACTCTTCAGTGAAGTTGAAGTTACAGGAATTATGATTCCAAAAGTCAACATTTGAAAGACATGGCAGCCTATTACTTGTTAAATCCTGCTTTTTAAATTACAGGGGGAAATGATCTGCCCTGTTCCTCAGCTGCTGTGGAGGAACTGCTGTTGGAACATGAGCATTTTAGAGGATGGTAATTGCTCCTGCATTCAGAATACATCTCCTGAGCTCTGTGTCTTGCAGAAGAATGCAAGAAAGTATAATGGGCATTTTACTGATACCTGCAAAGGCACCGAGATGTGCTCTTGTCAGGGGGAATCATTTTTTTCAGGTGATTGCTCACATAAAGATGAATTCCAGCAGGATCCCACATTCAATGAGCCCATGTCAGATCTTTGTGGAAGGCCTAACCAGAGTTGTAGTGGAATGATTCCTGTAAATTTGAATAGGGTCAACCCAAAGGGCTTTTTAGATCTTTTTTTTTTCTTCTTTTTTTTTTTTTTTCTTTTTCCTTTAGGATTCCTTAGACTGGAGGACTGAGAAAATCAGGGAATAAAAGTGACACTGAAGAGTGACCAAATAGTAGCCCTTGCAACACGTGTCCCAAAAAGGTTTATTTTGATAGCTATGAAATATTTTGGTCTTGATCTCAAGCTTGTCCACAGCACATCTAGCATGCAAACTTTACTTTCCTGGCAGCCTTACTGTGTTGTAAGCACACACAATTAGCAATAATCATCAGTTTGAGATGATAATCCGGGTCTAGCAGTTGAGGTGCAGCTTCTTAAACTGCACGTGAGGATGTCTTCATCCTTAGGACAGGTTCAAGCAGCCGCTACAAGAGAGGGAGGAAGGGGGAATAAAAATTATCCTAACAGTGAGAGAGGAAGCTGCAGGAGCCAAGCCCTGGTGGTGCAGGTGGGGAAGTCTTGGCTTTGTTGTTGCTGAAGTGGCTCCCAAGGTATTAAAAGACTTTTTTCCCAGCCCCATGCTCGAAGAAGAAGTTGGGATTCCTCAGCTCTGCTTCTCAAGGTTGTTTATTTTCTCTTATCTGTTACGTTCCTTCTCAGACCTGTCCAGCAGGTCGGTTCATGGCACACTGACACCTTCAGGGTGGTGTTATTTTTTTGTACTAAAAACTATGTGGACTTTATTTACAGTAATTTTCCAATACCCATCACCTGTGTTAGACAGTCTGTCTCTACTCTAAACCAGTCTGTGAGTGCCACCATCACAGCAGAAGATGGAGGCCAAGAGGAAGAAGGAGAAAGGCTGGACATGCCCAGATTCCTCCATCTTGCCCCCTGAACCCCCATTCTAAAAACCCCAAAATTCTACTTTTTCACCCCATGATAAATTCACTATCATTCTACTCAAACCCTTGTGGCTTGTAACTCCTCACACAAAGTTGGGAATTGTTTCCATGGGCTAA
Source organism: Calcarius lapponicus (assembly GCA_039654755.1). NCBI lineage: Eukaryota > Metazoa > Chordata > Aves > Passeriformes > Fringillidae > Calcarius > Calcarius lapponicus. The sequence continues at coordinate 17,493,304 of CM077474.1, read as the reverse complement.
AATCAAAGGCACAGGTGTTTTTGACTCTGTGCCAAGGTCTCTGAGCCCCTTGGCAGGGTCTCGAGTCCTCCAGGGCAGCCAGAGCAATGTCCTGGGTTCTGACAGGGAGGCTGAAGGAAGAGAGATCCAGTGGCTGGCAGAGGAGCAGCCCGAGGCTGGAGCCCTCCTTTGGCTTGCTGCTGGAAGCAGAAAGAGCCAGTGATGTCCAATTTCCCTGATCCAGGAGGTGTTGCCATAGTAATGTGCTGGAGGAAGCCTGATATGCAGATTGGAGATGAGCTGTAGGATAGAATCTATCAATGGTGAGCCACGAAAACAAACAAACTGAAAACCCAGCCTGGCCTCTGTCTGTGCATGCACATGGGCTGCTGTGGCTGTGTTGATGTCACCCTGTACCCTGGCAGCACAGGAGAGGTGAGGAAAGGGACCCAGCCTGGGGGAACTCGCTGCCCTTGCCTCGGCAGCACCAGGAACAGCCCCAGTTTCACTGCTGTCCCCTCCCCTGGGCTCTCTGCCACCAGCCCAGTGCCCCCCAGCCCACTTCTCCCCCATTTCACTCAGGGTTTACCTTTGGAGAGCAGTGATGTCCCTCCTTGCCACGGAGAATTTTTATTGCACCCTTTATCCCAGTCAACTCCTCCATTTTTCACAGGCTTTCTCACTTTTTCTAAATTCATTTTTCCTACTGATTGACTCCCTCCTTCCTCTCCAACTAATCTTGTTTCATTTTTTTCCTCCACTGTGAGGAAGACATTGCCAAAACGTCACCTCTAATCTTGTTTCCCATTTCTAGCATGTAATTTATTAATCCTCTCTCTCACATTTTTCCCCTTTTATTGAGCAGTCTACATGCTAATACAGCTCAAGTTTTATTTTCAGATTGTCAAATAAATAATTTCCCAAGCCTTAAGAGTAGAGGAAAAATAAGAGCTTTGAAATAATGATCAACCCTGTCTTTTGCCCAGGCATTTGCTTTTAGATCTATACAAATCACCTTATTCAGGGATAATATAGCTGTCCCATATCAGATAAATAAATTATTGGGTGGGGTATTTAAGAAGCTGAGGTGAAAATCCAGCCTTTGTCTGATTGATAAAGACCAACTACATCAAACCTTCACATTGATATAACTCTGGTCCCTAAAATATAATATTCCTCCCCCTATTCCTTAACTCGGTGTTGTTGGGTGGCACTGGGAGAGGCTTTTTCATTTTTTTCCCCTTTCTTACTTTGATTTCAGTAAAAGTTTTCCTTGGCATCTTGCATTGGTACACTGATAACCTGGTTTTGGCTCTTGTGAACACTTGCACTGGATCTCTAAGTTAAAAGGACAGAGAGAACTGTCAGTCCTTTTCTCAGCAGAGGTGAATGACCATTAAACACAAGCACAGTTTGGTCTTGCTGTCAGGCCTGCTTTAAAGTGCAATATTACATTTACTGATAGATTTTTACCATTGCTATGTTCTGTGACGGTGTTCACAGGGTCTGAGGAAGAGACAAAGATCTGACTCCATGTTTCAGAAGGCTTGATTTATTATTTTATGATATGTATTATAAAAAAACTCTACTAAAAGAATAGAAGAAAGGATTTCATCAGAAGGCTAGCTAAGAATAGAAAAAGAAGAATGATAACAAAGGCTTTTGGCTCGGACAGAGAGTCTGAGCCAGCTGACTGTGATTGGCCATTAATTAGAAACAACCACACGAGACCAATCCCAGATGCACCTGTTGCATTCCACAGCAGCAGATAACCATTGTTCACATTTTGTTCCTGAGGCCTCTCAGCTTCTCAGGAGGAAAAATCCGAAGGAAAGGATTTTTCATAAAAGATGTCTGTGACAATGTTCAATGGGAAAAGGATCTTTACTTCCCAATGTACCCACTGTGCTGTCCTCTCAGAGCCTCAGAGGCTGTGGATGCCCTTCTCATTTTGTGTGCTGTGCCAAGTGTGAGCTCACATTTCCCTTACTCAGGTCAGTGCTCCGCTCACTGGAACCACTCACTCACTCATGTCCCTTCCACGGATTCAGTGCCCAGGTAAGCTCTGAATGAAGCAGCTGTGACAGGAGCCACAGAGGTGCACTGTGGTGCTCAGTCAGCACTCGGGAGAGGAGCAGGGGAAGCTTCATGTTCTGTGTACAACCTGTTTATGGCAGACAAGGACTCTGAATGATGCCTCCCTTGGCTGGGCACGTGTCAGATGAAATACCCAGCCTCTACCTCCCAGCTCAGAGTTTTGTGCCTCATTGCTTGGCGTCAGCAATACTTTGTCAAACATTCTCAAAAAGAATCTGTTAAGGATTTGGTGAAAATCTAAATTGTTTAGAGCTTCCTGATGAATGCAGGGTTTAGTTTACAATTGTGTGGTTAAAATGCCATGGGGTCTCTTTGTAGTTCTGCTGTAGGTGTCTAACAAGGTACAGTTCAGGCCACATTTCATCCTTGGAGTTTCCAAGTGGCAGTGCCAGCTCACAGCCAAGCCTGGTGGATCTGTCAGATCTTTGTCACCCCAGAGGGTTGGAAGCCTGAGTGCCCTGCTCAGAGCTGCAGCTTGCACTAGACAGCAGGGCACTCAGGAATTAAGCACTAATTATTGAAGTCTTTCTGCCTTCCCAAAGTCATTTGTGTTTTTCATCCCACATGTGGGCAGAGATGCTGTGTGAAATTTGCAGACTCAACAGATTCTGCAATAATTCCTGCTGGAGTGTGACAGCACACATGGATCTGGGAATTGACTGCAGATCACAGACATATGATGTGTTCAGATAGGAACAGTCAGGAATTTGTGGGCACTGCTAGGGATATTCTGCTTTTGGAACAAGGAATACTGCTACTTTAAGGAGACAGAAGCATTCTCCAGTTCCAGAAAAATAAAATAAAATAAAAAACCCCAAACCAAACCAAAACCAAACATCCCAACCTGGTACATGTCTCTGCTGCACTGCTGATATGTACTAGTAACCAAGAGCTCAAAAGATCACTACCAACATCTGTTACCTCCTTGCAAGTGTGACAGTGTTCTCTGCCAGTGTTTGTCAAGCTACCATGAGCTATATTCATATTCCATATGGATACGTATTTTTTCTTTGTTTTCCTTTGACATTAATGCTCTGGCAGAGCTTTCTAAGTAGTAAAGCAAGGAAATTAACTTACATTTTCTAGCTTGCTAAAGTAAATTAGCTACACTTTTGACTTTCTGTGGTTTCACTCTGAATGGGAGAAGCAATAAAAATGAAATAAGGCTAATCACTGTTGTTCTATGATTTTCTCTGTGGTGTGTTAAGAGGAGAAGAACCCATAACAAAAACTCATGAGTTCATATCTGCTTAAAACAGGTCTCTAATTAGCTTCCATAATCGATCTCCCAGCTCTAGCAGGTGAACCAGGTAATTATCTTGTTTATACTGTAGGTGAGTCACAAAATGCTAGATAGCTTTCTCTCAATCTTTGAAAGATAATGCACTGTAACAAGTGCTCCCAATATGAACGAACCACTGTCATATCCCAAACCATCTGTCTCACACACAGCAATGCGAGATCTCATTTTATTCTTTGCTGCAAAGAGCTCCAGACATCAAAGTCCTGTCCCTTTGACCGCTGTCCCAATCAAAGGGTTTTACTTGGACAAGTCCTTACTTCCCATTACAATTTCAGTGCTGCAGAGTATCAGGTGTTTCCTGGCATGAAGAGGAGGAATCCAGTCACCAGTGCTTCTTTTCAAGGGCCAAATCTTGTCGCTGTTCACTTCCCATGGGCCTTTTGAGTAGCATAGAAACTCCAAACTCAACAGTTAATTAGGGTTAGTTACTTAGGGCCTGAGGCTTGAGAGACAGACTGTGGTGCACTATACAATGCATGGCTTTTATTCAGTATAATGTGTCTACCTGTTCCCCTCCAGAAGGTGAAGTACAGATAAGTTGGCTCAATGCATAGTTAGGATTAAGTTGATGTATAGAGAGAACTATCTCAGTGTGTTTAATTGCTCACAGAAAAATCCCTGTCTGACATACTTTTGAGCCTTCTTTATTCTCCTGTTATTCAATCTGTGCTTTATTTACATAATACAGATATTTCTCTTTCTTGCAGGCCGTTTCATAGGAAGCTCTACAAAGGAATAATCCTTTTTGACAACCTTTAAAGGGTCACAGTTGCATTTAAAGCCCATGACCAGTAGCACTATTAATGGTGTATTTGCAAAGAGAGGACACACAGAGCAGTTCTTCCCAGGATAATGTGGAAGTGTTTAATCTCTTTTGCACTACAGAAGAGGCTTCTTGCTTGTGGTGAATGGCTGAAATATGAGACTACATGTTTTCCATAATCATTGAAACAATAATGTACCAGCTTCTCCCCAAGCTAAAAATAATCCTGTCGTGCACATGCCCCTTCTCCTCTTTGCCTTGATAACAGAATTCAAATTCCCATAAATAAGGTTCCTTTTTTTTTCATTTTTCATAGACTTGTCCCTAGCAAATTTAGTTTCAAGGTCTTTTATTTCTGTTTCTAAAGTAATTATCCTCTGGGCCTCTTCCTTTCTTCCTGGTATGATGCTAGACTAATTATTCTTCTCCTAATGAATGCCTGAAATGTATCCCATATGGTGGCATATGTGCCTTCAGATGGAAGCTTCGTTTGAATAAAATAAGAAAATTCTTCTCTTGGGGCTTTCTTAAATTTTTCATTCTGTAACAATGATGAGTGAAATCTCTGTCTTGGGGATAGATGCAGCCAACTTGCTTTCTATTACACACTGAGCTTTCTCTGAACTGGAGATTTCCATGTCTTTCTCTCTTGCTGTGGCCATCACAGCTCTTTCTCCACACTGTCAGAAAGACTTCTTGAATGAGGCACAGCATCAGTACAACTGATCTGAAAAACACTCTGTACATCGTTTCTCTCACAGCTCTTTGTCTCCTTTCTCTACTCCTACCCCATGCAATACCTACTGAAATTACCCATGGAGAACTGCAGAATTTGAAGTCCTGCTCATGAATATGTACAAGGATATGCATGTCCCACCTGTGGATGTGTACAAGGATATGTACAAGTCCTGCTCATGGATATGTACAAGCTTCTGTTGAGAGCTGTGCAATGGAGATGGTTTTCACTGACTCAGGCAAGAGCAGGGTCCTGGATACAACTTTCTGCAAGCACCTCTAAGTAAAACAAGTCACACTTGAGCTCACATCATACTAAAATATGTAAGACATTCCAGCTCTTACCATCCAAACCGTTGGCAAATTCAGTCTTTCTATTGCCTAAAATCCATAGTTTTTCTATAGATTTAGTGTTTATTCTTTCATGTTTTGTGTATCACTTTTAGTCTTTTATTTATGGAAGTACTGGAGTGCTGTGTCCAGCTGTGGCTCCTCAGCCTGGAGAGGAGCCCCAGCTGAGAGGGGCCTCAGCCCTGTCACGGAATCATCAAGGTTGGAAGAGACCTTCAAGATGATCCAAACACACTGAGCTTGAGTCCACCCAGCAATCCTCTAGCGGGTAAGAGTGCACCCTCCAACTCTGGAGGTGATGCAATGGCCTGGACCAGCCTGACACAGGGCTTTTGATACAGCTGCATGAAAGAGATGCCCAAATGGAAATATTTATAGACAAATGATATTGAAATGCTCTTTTAAAAACCACTGATTCTGCATAAAGTTATTTTAGGAGCATATCACTTGAATCATGCTAATGGCTTGGGAAAACACAATCATTTTATCTGCAGCAGGTATTTGATCTTGCTTTCAGAAACACTGTGGGGAAACACTCCATTGATTTTTCTTTGGAACATTTGATCCCAAGTTGATAAAGGACAGTAACTAACTCTGTCACTATTAATATTAGGCTCTGCTTGGATTTCAAAAACACCCTCAGCAACATGTGATTCTGCAGGCAGGGAGAATGGTAGAATAGGCAAAAATGTCTGATTTTAGGATGTGCTGGATGCCTTTCTGTTTTAATGGAGAGTGTTTGTCTCTGGGTGGTCTCAGTTTGAGAATAGTATCCATTTTGTCCTGTTCTGCAGAGAATTTTCTGATACACTTGTGAAGATTCTTAGCAGCCCAAAGCTGGGAGAATCCCCAGTGATCTGTTCAATAGCTTGTGTCCTCTACCTGACTTTGAATCACTCATTACAAATAGCCAAGGGAACATAAACCATTTTAGGACACAATAATTTATCCTTTGCAGAACAGTTGGTTTCTTTTCTTTGCTGACTCGATGCAGTGGCCATCCAGAATGCCTAATTCAGGGCTCAGCAGCAGCTTCTTGTTCAGCTTCCTTATTAAAATCCCAGAGTAATTTTCTTGCAGGGCAGTATCTGCATAGATAAACTCGGTGAAAGACCAGAGGCCAACAGGGCAAGGGGAAGGGGTCATTTCTTATTCCCATCTCAGTACTGGTTGTTCTCCTACTGGACAATGGTTCTGAACACTGTCTCTAATAAGATGTGCTGCTGAAGGTAATAAATAATTGGGGAGCTGGGCAGCAGTAGTTTTTCTTAGAAAACCAAAGTGTTCAATGCTGGCTACTTAAAGTTAGGCCCCTACATTCATCCTTAAGTACCAAAACAAATTGCTGTGATGATGAAAAATTCCACTTAGCCACAAATCTAATTCTGCCAATGTGAGCTGTGAGTTCTCAGAGCTTTGTAGCAGCAGAGCACTTTGATCTATGCAATCAGACTTGGCATTGTGGCTGTGCTTACATCTCTCCAGGAGCAGCGTTCCAGGACTTTTGCCCGGGCAATATCAAGTGCAGGACACTGTCACTGCCCTAATAAAAAGGAAAACCTTTCTGTCCTCTCCTCAAGTTATTTATTCTTTATTCATTGAGCCCCAGAGACGGGGGAATTTCAGGAGTTTATTGGAACTAGAGGACATCTGCAAAATCAGCAATACTAATGCCCTTCATAGCACCAGCTGTGACCCAACACTTTTGGGCCCAGAATTAGGGAACTGTGATGCCATTCCAAGACCATGTAGATGTCTGGTGGGATCTACAGGATTACTGGAGCAGAATGTAAACTGGGGAGCAGGATTACATCCGTCAGGATTAATAGCTCACCTGCTCTACCCACTCTGAAAATGCTGTGGGGGCAAGAAGCAGAACCTGATATTTATTCCTTTGAATATCATATTGTAGGAGTAATTTTCAAAAAATAATCAAGTTTTCTTGAAAGCCTATTGCCAGTTTATCCACCCTCAGGAACCCACAATAGTTACTTAAATTTCTTCCTGTGGAATTGGCATAATCTTTCTGCTCAATAGAAAATTCCAAATTTATTTCTTAGCCCTTGAGCAGGATCTATCTGCATTAATATGTACCTAAATCCCTTTAGGAATCTTGATTTCTATACTTTCTATCACACAAAACCAACAGGCTGGGGTTTCTTGCATACTACAGGTGTGGCAGGACCCTGAAGGACAGTTTAACCACCAGCCTCAAATAAAACTTCAACATAAGATGATAAAGGAAAAAGAAAAACCATTCATGAGCTGGGTGTTACAAAATCAGGGAGAAAATAAAATTAAGAGGCTCCTTCCTTTGTCCAATCCCACTTCTTGTAACAGCAGTCTAAGGCAGGGACATGCTTCATGGTTGGACTGGATGATCTTAAAGGTCTTCTCCAACCTAAATAATTCTATGATTATATAATTAGACCACACTAATAAATCTGCAATGTCATGGGCTTTTTCACAACTCTCTGCCTACAAAAGAGCCTTCTAATTTTTACTGGTTCTTTCTTGTAACTGCTTAGCTGCTGTGCGTTGGCACCTGCTAGGAAGGATAACAAGACAATAAATCCCAAAAAGCAAAGAAATTTGGAAAGCTCCAAGCAATACTATCAAGTACCCCTGAAGATTTCTTTGTCTGACACTTTATATTTAAAAATTATCCCAGAGCACCCCCCAAAAAAATCTATTTTACTTGTTTAACAAAATGGAGTATTGATTTGCCAAAGCCTAAACAGAGCAGCCTACACGATTCATTGATCATGAATTTGGGCTCAGTCCATATGATCATTAACTTCTTTGTCAGATGCATTAATTTATTCATAAGCTTTGTTTATGGCAGGCCCTTTTCACTGGCTGATTTCAAAATAACAAAACCCAAATGCCTTCTTTACCTTCCATGTCCCTGAGTACAGAAGAAAAACCAGACTGTTCTATGAACTTCAAAGAATTAATGAGCCCTGTGAAGAATCCAGGAACACTGGAGGTTTTCATATCAGTCCAAGCTCCAGTACTATTTTGGAACTGTGCTTCATGAGTATAAAATTCCCCAAAGAAAGCAACCCCTTGTTCTGCCATGTGGGAAGTCTACCCAAATCTGAGAACATCAGTAGTCAAACTATGAGGAGCTCCATACGTTTTTATAGGATTGTCAGGAAATGCTGGTTGTGTGACACAAAGTTACTTTTTGATGGGCCATCATGGCAATAAAATACATTGGTTGGAAAGTTCTGATAGTCAGGTTAAAGGATTTTAAACCAGGATCTGGTTAAAATCCATGGCTTAATAACAAATTAGAACCTTTTAGTTTTTCCTTGGTACATCCTCTGTGATTTACAGTAAAGCAACAGGAAGCAAGAGAGTTCTGGATTCTGGTGTATTGAACATAGTACTGTTTTAAATTCCAGACTTGGCTGTAGAGCTTAGTAGGCAGGAGATATCTACAATGAAAAATGAGTCCTCATAATCAATATCTGAGTATTTGCTGCACTCCATTAATCCTGTATCAAGAGGTAACACTTCAGCCGTGAAGAATTTCTTCTAGGGTAGAGCAGGGTGTGATCTTACACTGAGTCAGGCAGCTGTGATAACAGACAGGGTTCAGCATCTGCCCAAATCACAGGGAAGCCCTTGGAGGCAGCTGGATGAGCTCTGCTGCCTTTCCCTTGTGATGCTGGGGTTAAAGACACACCCAGAGCCAGCTCCCTCCCAGGATGTTCCCTCCTCACCTTGTAGGAATTCCATGGCCAGCCCATCTCCTCAGCGTGCAGCTGTCAACCTTTGAACACCAGACGGTGCTGGGGAAGGAAGATGAAACAGTTTGTGCTTTTCTTGGTCTTGTTTAAAGAAAGAATAAAATAGTTCTATTCTCAATAATTTGTGTGTCTGGAGTCTCATTTGCATGCTGGATGGGCTGCAATGGAAACTATGGAATGCAGATGGACTTTGAGAGCCTGGGAATGGCTGAGGGTGTGGAATTGTGTCTTCCCACCTTCTGTGAGTTCTTGAAAGGCAGTTATGGAAATCCCTTGCTACGAGTCAGGACATTACTGAATAAACAGCATAAAGTACATCTAAAGGAGGAAATACAGGGCTCATCCAGAATGGTGAGAAGTTCATCCACAAAATGAAGTGGATTTTGGATTACACACCAAGTGTGTAGATGCTACACAGCCATGGTGATATGGACAGAGATCCTCAATGCTTCTATATTTGGAGAAATGACTTTTATCCTGACCTAACTTTGTGTGGGTAACTTGATCCAAACCCCCAAATAAGAAGAGAATTGAATGCACCTCCATGCTGGGCAGCCACCTGAAACCTCAGTGATGAATCCTCTCAGAAAATTTTTGGTCCCACTTTTAAAACTGGTGAATTTGGAAACATCTCATGCTGAACCCAAGCATTCCTTATGAGAGAGGCTGATTTTAGACTTATCTCTGATGTAACTGCTGATTTTGTGCCAACAGTGGAAAACAGAATCACACCTTGCCTGAGGCACAGTCCTCACGTAGTGTGTTCTATCATCAATACAAATCACAAACCTCTTCTGCAATGAGATCTCATTACAAATATTTTTATGCTCTACAATCCATTTGATTAAACTTTCCTTCTTAAGATTAAACTATTTGCATTTGGACAGTCATGTATTATGAGGCATAAAAAATGAGCCATCATTTATATGTGCAGCGTGTTCTCTGCACACACAAAGTGTGTACACCAATAACTGCTCAAGCTGGCTCAGAGAGCAGAAAAAATAAATTAAAACATTTGCTTAATATTAATGCTGTATATGTATATATACATTTTCCTGTTAACAACGTATTTTCACAATGCTTTCTTTCTGTTAAGGATTGAATATGTGCCTCAAGAAATAGACTTTAAATGGATGCACCATAGCTGGCTACAATGGGTAATTTCATTTAGGCACAGAATTACAAAGCAGCCATTTTTAACTTCAACTGGATTGCACATTTACTGAACCCTCAATAAATTCATCATTTGGCTGAGTCATGTTGAGAATTGTTTTAAATAAATCTATGTGAAAATTAAATTTAAGTTGAAAAGCAGCAGGAAAAAATGTATAGTAAGTACTTCATTTGTTGTAATAGGACTATTTGGAAGGAATACAAATGCACTTCAAATTGTAAAGAGCATAATTATTTCTCTCCAGAAGCTGAATGAAACAGAGCAACTTCTCCCAATATAATATTTGATATGAATTATCTTCATAAAATTCAAGTTGGGTTTTGAAAATTAAACTTTTTCTTGGTTTACAGGAAATTTCCGAATGAGTTCTACATTTTTTTTTTTGTTGCTTTAAAATGGCCAAAAAACCATGGGAGTTGTCTAAGCTGGTTGGACATGTAGTTCAGCTTCCTTTGGCAGTGGGCACTAACAGATGCTTCACAGACATTTCAAAAATCCCATTTTTTACTTCAGTCAGGGTGGAGACAACGGGAATGGATGGGACGTAGAGGGCATGGACAAAACCCTCAACCTGAAAGGACCTTCAAGAGGTCATTTAATCCCCAATAATCCACAGAGAGGGGAAATTGCATTCTACCCCTAACCTGAATCTTGGCTTTGGGGTGTCTTTCCCTTCCCCTCATTTCTAACAAAACTCCAAATGTGCACATTATCCATATGATGCCTAATCCTTTCCAAATGCCATATGGAGTTGGTGTATTGGAAGGGACTGAGAGAGATCCGCAGCACCACGGAATAATTTATTGCTAATCGGTGATTGCTGGGATTCTGAGACACTTTGTAAGGCTTGGGTTTGGTGGGGAATATCAGCAGGAATGAGGATATTGTTCCAGACAGCCATCCATCAAGTGGCACTTAGGAGCTGTTTAGAAGCCATGTCAGAACTGTTAGATTTAATGACTCGAACCTCCTTTTCCAGACAGCCTACCAAACTTCTTCTGACAAGAAATAATTAAGGAATCACACCCAAAAAAGAAAAATCACCAAAAAAACAACAAATCCACAAACAGCAGAAAAGCAACAGGTGAAGCAAGAGATTTTTAACAGAATAGAGGGCTGGGAGCAGCACAGGGAGGTTCCAGGGCTTGCACCTGCCTGGGGCTCACCTGGCCGCCTCTGCCACCAGGAACCAGCATAATGAACACAGGCTACCTGAAAAAGCTGCCCTTGCTCAATCCAGCCACTCCCTCCCTGCTTAAGGCAGCATTCCAAAATCTCCCCTCTCCAAGTTCCTGTCCTTTTTTGTTTTCTTTTTTCTCTTTAAAGATTTATGCCCACAGTCAAATGCCAAGCAAAGAATACTTTTTTTCTAAAAATGTTATTCTGGCGCTGACCTTCCTTCATGCATAGAATTTTTTGGGGGGAGTTCAACCTCCAGGGAAAGAATGATTGATATCCTGAATGTCATAGCCCAGGGCCTGGTCTAAAAATGAAAAAAAAAAAAAAAAATTGAGAATTCCCCTTGAAGGAGCCCTACAAGCCAGGAATATGCTTGGGACATGGGAGACAGAGATGCAGCTGTTTGACCAAGACACTGCATCATGAGTGACAATGGACAGTGATAAACTCTTGGCTTCTGCAGGTTTGAAACACATTGCCCTTGTCACCATTAGGAAATTTAAACAAGAATTTTTAATTTGCTGTGTCTATATCACCCGTAATTTTGTACACTCCCATCATCCTCACTTTCCTGTCTCACTGTTGTTATTTACCCATTTTGAGACAGTTCTGGTCTCTCTTGTGTGAGTGGATGATGCCATTTCTCTGGCTTGATGCAGCATTAATTAAGTACTCTTTGAGTACTTTCCTTAAGAGAGACAACACTAAACTCTTTAGAGACTTTGCCTAAAATAAAATCATGCCAAAGAAACTGCAAGCATTAAATGCCTACTTTATAAATAAGTAACTGCCTTTGGAAAGGAAACAAATGCAAATTCTAGTTACTGTGCTTGAAAAAGGTGACAAGGAGAAGCGCCAGCATCTTGGCTCCCGTTGCTGCTTTATTGTCACAAATTGTTAGTTACATTTGAAAATTATGGATCTCTCTCGTTGTGAAAGTTGTGTCTGCCAGTTGGTGCCTCTACACTAGAGTGGGTTTACCCAATTAGCAGGATTTCCCATGCAGGACCCAGAATAGCTGTGCATGAATCCCAAAGGCAGCTGCGGCAGGTGAGCTGCGCGCAGGGAGCCGGGCACGGCTCGGCTCGGCTCGGCTCGGCTCGGGGGCAGCCAGCCCTGGCACGGCTCTGCTCGTGTCTGCCTCTGACAGAGCAGCCTGTCCCCATGGCAAACACACCAGAATGGGATCTGTAACTCGGTGAGCTCAGGAAATGAAGTGGGTCATGGGAATCAAGCCATTTAAGTACTGCTTGCAATCTTCATCGCGGGCCATCTCCAGCTATTTGCATCTCTCTTCTGGCACGCCACCAAGCGAGACTCAGCCTGTGTGGAGATGTTCAAGGCACAGCCAAGGCTCTCACTGGGATGATGGGAGATGGGTCAGGAAGCTGCTTTAAGGGAAGAACACCCGAGCGACTCAAGAGATTGGATTCATGTAAGAGTTCCAAGCGACAGAGGAGGCGTGAGTGGGGAAACAGCATTCCTGGGAAAACACGGCCCTAACTGCAGCTCTGCACCTGCTTCTGCTGAATTCTCCCTGTTTCTGTTCCATTGAACAGTCCAAAACTGTAGGAACGTCACGGGGCAGGACAGTTGGGATGGATGGAGACGAGAGATCTCTGCAGCCAGGTCATGGAATTTGGGGGTTATTGCACAGGGCCTGGGGGCAGGGCCCTGCTGGGAGCTGCCAGCCACAGCTGGAGCAGGACTGAGAGAAGAGAGGGGGAGAGAGGATGAGAGGGAAAGAGAGCAAAAGGGTAAGAGAGTAAAAGGGGTAAAAGAGTAAAAGGCAAGAGAGCGAGGTTCCCATTACAATATCATAAATCTTCTTCTGTGTTGAATATTCTAATTCTCACTAACCAATCTAGTACAAGATACAAATCCTATAGCATTTACGTACAGCCTATAAGAATCATTACATTACCACACTGTGTTACATTTTAAACCCTAAAAACTCCTCTTTGGGCCCTTCTGCCAAGCTGTAGGGTCTGCTCTGACCCTTGGGCCTGTCTGCAAGCAGAGGGTGTTGTTCCATCCAAAGGGGATCACCTTCAGCCAGACACACCATTGTTTTCCAGTTGTTCAGTAACTGAGGGATCTCAAAGCTTGCTTTCATTTCAATCTCGCTTATAGTTTCCATATTCTCAAAATCTTTTGCCAGGCAATCATATTGATAAGGCTTTCCTGTTTCATCTTCCCCAACAGAACAGCAAACTCTAGGAGCCTTTCCCTCTCCTTTTGCTTGGGTATAGATTTCAGCACCTCTTTTAGCGAAGCTGAGTAGAGATGCAGCATTTCCAACTGAGTCACAATGTACAGATCACACTGGACTTCAGCTAGAAGCTATTACAGAATATGTAGTGATGGACTAAAAACTATGAACCATGGATCATGAAGTATCTGCTGCTTTTATAAGTAGGTGGACAAAAAGTAATAATCTTGAAAATAAAGAAAAAAATAACTTCCCCCCAGCAGCAGTTAGCAAGTCACACTTTTTCCTTTCCTTTAAATTGTAGGTTTGAAGGTAAATTTCTGTCTAAATTCAATTTGTTTGTAGGTAAATTCTTGTTTCTCCAGCAGGCAGTGAAAATGACCACTTCTTTAGAAAGAAAACCAAAGTTGCTACAGCCTTCCTAATCAGAGTTTTGATGATCTACAGATCGTGGCAGGCAGTGCTTTATTAATTGGTCCCAAGTTAACAAAAGCAGCATTGTTCATAGAGACATTCCAATAATAATAAGTGCTGGGAAAATGCTAAATTTATTTATAGCTATCACTATTATTTTAATGCCTTGAGGAGCATCCAAATATATCTAAAGTGAGTTGAAAAATGTGATGAATTTCATTTTACTTGATCTTAATGACTGCAAGGCAGCCATGTTACAAATACAATAAATAAATGAAATAAAGGACTATTTTTTAGATATTTTGTCTTTCATTAATTTCTAATTTATCAATGGATATGGTATGATATAGGTCCTACCCTGTAATAATCATCTTAATCCTAAGCAGTATGAAATGTTAATACAGTCTACTTTGAAATCATGTATTTTGTATTGTATGTCTTCAAAATTCCTTCTTTTTTTCTTCTTTAAAAGTAGTTCTACCTTATTCTGATATTTGAGTTCTTAAAAACTGCTAAGTATTATTTTTCCTGTAAAAGTAAACACAATAAAAAAATCCCTATTTTCCTGAGGATGAATTGGATATAAAATATCGTGATTTAATTGTGTTAACTATGATTCAATTAAGATTTTTCTGTGAGGAGGGTAAAGGTTTTTCTGCTCAAAATACTCCTCTTTTCTACTTACCTAAACTGTGTTTTAATTTTTTTCCCCTGGAATGTTTTTTTGTGATTAAGATACCAGACCAAGCCATTCATTATTCATCCACATGGAGTTATTGATGCTCTGGACGCAAGCTGAGCTCCCCACTTTAAACAGATCCTAATGGTTCCATACTTTTCACTATTGATCAGTGTCATTTGCTGTGATTTGGACAGTCACTGGGAACTTTTTGGTGTGGTTAAAAGTGGGCTCTGCCATTTGTTCCTCCCCCTCCCCAGCCCTGTAGGTCCCTCCTGCAGGGGAGAACCCGAGCTGACACAGCTGCTGCTGGCAGCGTCACTGTCTGCTGTCTGCTTTTCATCCAGAAAAATGAGGTCTGTGTCTTAAACACCCTAAAGGAGGCCGAGCTGGATGCTTTGTGTCATGCTGAGTTTTGCTCAGGCAGCAAAGGTTGCTCCTGCTCTGCTCCCTCCTCACCAGCAGCGTTTCAGAAAGGCTCTCGTGGGTGAATGGGATCAAGGCAGAACTGCAAATCCTGGCACCCAGCATCCCAGAAGAATTGATTTGACCAGGAAAAACTGTAAGCTGAGTTGCATTTCAGCATCCAGGATTTTCTTTCCTCTCGTAAATGTTCACATCTTTAAGGATGTCAGATGAAAAGGGAGTTCTGAATACATTTCATTTGGGTATAACAGAAAACAAAGCACAAGCACATTTAATCACAGAGCTCAGCAGAACAATGATTACCTGCATTTCCTGGAGATGTGCAAACCTTTGTGGTGGTCAGACACTGCTAACAAAACCCAAAATATCAGAGATCTCACATTGCGCTCCTTCATACATAACATGAATCTGAGGGTCTGTGGACCTGCAGGAATTTGAAAAGACCTTTGCTTTATGTAAGAAATCAGTGCCCTGGATGTGCACACTCCCCACCTTCTGTGGGTCTGTGAAAGAGAGCAGTGATCTGTGCTTTAACCACCAGGTAATGGAGATTAATAAATTCCTTCCCATCAGCTGAGCTGCCCTAGTAGAGCAGACCATGTGTGGGCTCCAGCCTGCCCTCCTCTCTGTGTAAAACGAGCTCTGAACTTTTCCCTAAGCTGTATTAGATCACAGGCACAGAACTTAGACCAATGAAGTTTAATCATAAAATCATAAAATAATAAAATCATGGGGTGGTGTGTGTTAGAAGAGACCTCAAAGCCCATCCAGTGCCACCCCTGCCATGGCAGGGACACCTCCCACTGTCCCAGGCTGCTCCAGCCCCAGTGTCCAGCCTGGCCTTGGGCACTGCCAGGGATCCAGGGGCAGCCCCAGCTGCTCTGGGCACCCTGTGCCAGGGCCTGCCCACCCTGCCAGGGAACAATTCCTCATTCCCAAGGTCCCACCCAGCCCTGCCCTCTGGCACTGGCAGCCATTCCCTGCCTCCTGTTCCTCCAGCCCTTGTTCCCAGCACTCGGCGGTGTCAGACCTCAGCAGATTCCCAGGGAATTCCCACTTCTGGAGCTTGGCCAGGTCCCTCTGGAGTGTCCCTGTCCCCCCAGCTCTGTGTCACCTGCAAACCTGCT
This sequence comes from Calcarius lapponicus, assembly GCA_039654755.1. Taxonomy (NCBI): domain Eukaryota; kingdom Metazoa; phylum Chordata; class Aves; order Passeriformes; family Fringillidae; genus Calcarius; species Calcarius lapponicus. The sequence continues at coordinate 17,477,107 of CM077474.1, read as the reverse complement.
GAGGGTGCAACTCCATCCCTTCATTTAAGTCATTAATGAAGATAATAAATATTCCCGCTCCCAGTAGTGTCTGATCCCCACTCGTCATGCTGGAAATCTGTGTCTTACTTAATTTGTAAACCTGCTTTCCCCTCAACATAAATAAATCCTGGCTACCCTTAAAGAAACTTTCAAGTTTTCCAAAGCTATTAAATGCTGTTGTTCTCAGTTTGTTCAAATTAACGTGAGGCAGCTTGGCACATTTAAAGGGAATAAAATGAGGTTGGAGGTTGGAGCTCTGATACACTTGACATACTTTGCTATGATAGGGAGGTTTTGCTTCACAGAAGTTTAATTGCCCCTCATGCAACAGTGAGGATAGACTTTCCAGGTCGAGGTCAAGGCTCACAGGTGGCAAATAAAGAGCCTTTCTCTGAATTAGTTCTTGCCCTAAAGACAATCAAATGTATTTCCAGAGTCCACATGGGATTGCTACTTGCAAAGACCAGCTGCTATTTTCTCCATTATTACTAAACAAAACTGTTCCAGCACAAAATGCTCATTTTTAATTTCATGAGAACTTTAAAATTTCATGAGAACTTTAAAATGTGGGATTAGAAGAATGCAGGAGTGATAATCATTGGTAACTCCTTATATCCAGTTTGCAGAACACAGCAGAGTGCAGGAGAGTGTCTTTGGAATGACTTCCCATGTTTTAGGGAATGTGAACCTACTTATTTTCTCCTTCCTAACTGTAGGATTAGAATGTAAAGGTGTGCATCTGCTTCCAAATTAGTATATCATGCAAAATAAACAGCTTCCCTTAAACACTGAAGGAGAACACTCCTTCCTGTGCTTACAGAGACGCAGGGTGAAGCACACGGTGCTGATGAAGCACTCTCCAGAAAGACTGAGAAGCATTTAAATTTGAATTTCAGTTCCCTGGATAGAAGAAGCTGTGATCTGAAGTGCCCTACCTCTTCAGTGAGCAGTTTAGCTGCTGAGGTAAATGAGGGTAGAAGAGGAAACATCTCCATTTCAGCCATCTGTTTCAAAGAAGGAAATGTTCCTTATTTTTTAAAAGAAACCATCAATGAAGATTAGCACTTCTCCCTAGCTTAAATCTGCAGAAGGAGGTGGCATTTAAGGTATTCTTGATCCCTCAGGTTTCCAAATGGGTGTGTTATTAAATGGCCCTCTCTCCAAGCTTTTGCACTCCCAGTTCTTTATTCCCCCAACAAAAGCTCCAATGAAAAACAAAACAAAACAAAAAAAAAAAAAAAAGAGAAAAAATTCTTAAGATCTTCTTGCTCAAAATTCTTGATGAAAAAATGTTAATGTTGACCAAGGCTAGTGGGGAATATGTGCAGGTGTCTGGGAAGGAGGCAGCTCAGAGACCTCTGCACATGATGTACAGCTAGTGCTGCTAGAAGCTCAGACATTCTGTCTGATTCAGGAGGAAAGTTCATTTTCCATAAAGGATTAAATTCTACAATTGCATACATTTTAATGTTGCTCTGCACCTGCACAGGGCCCCAGTCCCAGGGTCTCTATGTATATGAAATTATCCCTAGAAGTCTATGTAACATATTCATTCATCATATTTCCTTCTGCACAGCAAATTTATATGAACACTTGAGACCAAATAATTTTTTTTTCCTTCTCTCAATGTGATTCTATAAAATATCATCATTCACAATATTAACTATTTATTATATTGTGTGAGAGATTGTATCATTATCGTCACACAACAAAAACATCAACAAAAGTAATTATGCACCCTTGAAATAAACACACAATTGGTGTTTTCTCCTGTCCCTTAGTGTCACCCACTGTTCATTCTCCTCAGAGGGAAGTAAAAGGGAACTGTTTGTGAATGCCTAACACAATCTTATTGAAAAAGGTACTTCCTGAGAGGTTGGCAGTGTTAATTAAAAAAATTAAGAAAATATAAAGAGTAAAAAGTCATATAAATCTCTAATAAGAACTTGTATTTTGTCTGGATTTGCCAAGAAGTGTTTTCTTGAAAGATCCAGCTGGATATCTGCTTCCTGAGCACCCTCAGTGCAGTCTGGATTATAGAGATGGAAGAAGCACTTCAGTTTTAAGCCATATCTGTGGCATGTTGTGTTGAACTCTCCAAGATGATCTATTCATCTACTAGTCATGCTTTGTGTCTGGTAAATGAGGAAAAGTTTTAGCAGTTTATACATAAAGGACAAAAATAAGTTAATATTGATACTTTCTTGGCCCCATGACATCTGTCTGTTGAAGAAACATCTGGAACTCTAGAGAGTCTGCCATGTGAAGGAGGGGCTGAGGGAGCTGGGAAGGGGCTCAGCCTGGAGCAAAGGAGGCTCAGGGGGCCCTTGTGGCTCTGCACAAGTCCCTGCCAGGAGGGGACAGCCGGGGGGTCGGGCTGTGCTCCCAGGAACAGGGACAGGAGCAGAGGGAACGGCCTCAGGCTGGGCTCAGGGTGGGCACCAGCAGGAATTTCCCCATGGAAAGGCTGCTCAGGCCTTGGCAGGGGCTGCCCAGGGAGCTTTGCAGTGCCCATCCCTGCAGGTGTCCCAGGAAGGGCTGCAGGTGGCACTCAGGGCTCTGGGCTGGGGACAAGGTGGGCATCGGGCACAGCTGGCACTCCATGGTCTCAGAGAGCTTTCCCAACCTTGATGATTCTGTGAATATTCAGTGGAATCTCAATAAATTGCTGTAATGGTTGGCAGATTCACAGAAAATCTGAATTCTAAATTTGACTGAGGAAAAGCTGTTTACTTGGGATACCAAGCTACAGCTTGGCAGACTGGTACCTCTCGTCTTCACTCTTCTCCCTGTTCAGATAATCTGAATTGGATTTTGTGTGAGAGTGTTTCAGCCATGGTGATCATTATTGACATATGCTGTGAGAGCATCCAGGTCTGTACTGTGCTGTATTCTGAGGGGAGGGGGGGCAGCACAGACTTTCTGTGTGCATGTTCACAGGATTATGCAAAATGATATTAGCAGAATTCATCTCAGTGTTACAAAAAATGCTGTACAGCAGCTCCTGGAATCCTCAAACCAGAGCAGATGTCATAATGCCAAGCCCTCATCCCAGCAGAGCACAACATTAAAAAAAATTTTACTTTTGATTTTAATTTACTACTCCATGGATGAGAGAAGTCCCATCTGCTTACTTTATATTTAAATGAAAACATAAATGTTGTCCTTTGCTGACATTAGGCTGGATATTACACAGAGATAGAGACCCCAAGCAGCTAAAATTTACATCTAACAAATATGTTTTCTAACATGCAACCATCTGCATGAGAAAAGCAATGAATAAGTTTGCAGAGCTAGTGTAAACAGGATTCAAAGTGTGACCCATTTTTGTGCCACCCTGGGAATAAGAATTACAGAATTTTAGGAAAGCTGGAACCATAATTCCTCCCATGGGAGAAGTTTGGTCACAGAGGATAAAGGGAAAATCAATTGCTGGAAAGATTAGATCTGAAGACAGTAGTGATTCAGCCCAGCTAAAAGCACACAGCTTTTGAAGGGCTTCTCAGGACTTCAGAACCACCTCTAAAATCTTAAGCCTGTCTCTGATCCTGTGTCAGTGGGAGTTCTGGTTTCACAACCCACTGTTGTAAAAGAGTGGCTCAACACAACAGAAAAATGAGGAGCTGTGCTCTGTTCAGTTTGAAAGGGAAGAGGAAAAGATGGTGGGGATATTAGAATGTTCTTTCCCTCACAAGCTCAGTTCTTTGATGCATGAAAATAAAAATCAGCATGTCAGAATGGCTGTCTGGGATTACTATTAATGAAAGCATTCACTTTTTTCTATGGGGAAGTAGTCCAGCATGGACAGTTTTGATAACATGCTAATCACTTCTTAAACTTTTCAGCAAAATGTGCTGACATCTCAAAGAATAGAATTTCAGACAACAGTTTGATTTTTGCTTCCTCTCCCCTTCCCCTCCCCCAGAGCTACCTTTCCAATACTGAACTTTTTGGCTTCAAGCCTACAACCTCTTCCAGGTCAAACCTGGTGAGATTTGGGCTAGGAACTGGCACTAGTGGCAAATTCTGCCTGAGCAGGAGTTTCAGGCTTGAGTTGCTGTTGCCCCTTACAGAAACATGGATGGTTTCAGTGTTCCATTAGACACAGTTGCCAGGATGAACAGGACAAGGTCAACAGGATCCCAGCAAGAGGAAGGACCTGTTGGAAAAGGAGGATGGTCTCCTGAAAGGGGAGCTCTCTAAATATGCTTTACTGCTCAGGCTAGAACAAGGAAACTTGGGAAACTTAGGAATTCAGGAGACAGTGAAATTCCAAAGCATTCACTATGGAATAAATTAAGAAGTCATTTGCTCAACCTCTAACAGTACTTTTTCAACCTTCTCCACATGTATGAAACAGTAAATTACATAGAGAACACAGAAAAGCAGAAAATAATGAATGAACTTACTACTCCTACAGTCTGGGCAGAAGAAAAAGAGTATTATTATCTTTCTTCACATAGTTAAGTGAAAGGAGTGCGCTGATGCCTGTTCAAGGTAAACATCATTTAAAAAAGTGCTCAGTAGGTTATTGTTTGGGTTTTTTTCTGGTTTTTCAGAGAGTGAGAGCATCACTGGCTGTCACACAAGTTCACTAGCTCCAGCCTGAATTGTCTTTTTTTTTTTTATTGAGGGTTCAGGAATTTGTAACATAAACTCTGGCTATGACTAGCTCCACCTGGGGCTTCAGCAGGTCTTCTCAACTTTCTGATTCAGCAAAATGAATGAAGATTCTGCCATTTACCTTCTGGGCGTATTGTGAAAATTAAGTCCCTGATGTCCTTGTAGATGGGCAGAACTGTAACAGCTGATTATTAATATCCTTGGATTCAGCAAATATTCACAGACTCCCTTTCGTGGAGCTATAGATTTCAAGGCCAGGAGGGCCTTGATCTTGTCTCTGATTAGCTCAATTAGTCTGCTTCCTTTAATACCATTTCCTGACCTTTTAATTGCAGTTATAAATTGTTGTGAAACACAACAGTTAGAGATGCTTATGGAAATATTGTAAAATAACCTGCATTAGCATACATGCATGCATTTTCACAAGTGAAATCACCAGGTAACTGGTTTACCAATAAATTAGTGAAATCACTATTTTTTTTTTTTGTGGGATTGATAGGCTGCATTGCAAGATGAAGACTAAAGGAGTTGGCAGGACTCTTGCTCTCCCAATCCTTTCACTTTCCATTTCCTTTATCCTTGGAGAGTGTCATAATGCAGCTCTGTGCATTTGCAGCTAGACTTTGCCAGATGTCTACTTCTTGCATATATTTGGAAGAAGCTAAGCTTAATTTAATTGTGTCCCAATTCAAGAGAGTATCCCTATGCTGGCAAGTTGATTAAGCATGGTGGTAATTTTAATTATCTCCTTATCTCTCACTGGAGTGTAGTTAGTGGAGCAGATGAAGTTAACCCCATGGATAAATACCCTTTTAAATCTGGGGCCTGAGACAAGAAGGATACAGCTTTTTTTTCCAACATCAAAAATTAGCCTTTACCTGTCTGGAGCCATTTCTTCTCCACTTCTCTGTCCATCTGTAGATCACTTCCTTGAGAGACCCTGACATTACATTTGAATCACCTTTATTTCAGGTTGGTTTTCCCCCTGGTAGTTCTGCTCTTGCCTGTGATTCATTGCTGTATTTTACCCATGACAATGAAGTTAGCTGCTCATGCTTTTTTTTTTTTTTTTTTTTTTTGTTTTGGATTTTTTTTCTTTCTTCTTTTTTTTTTTTTTTTTTTTTTTTGCCAGCTGTTCCACTCTCCTCATGACTAATTCTTTTGTGTGGGTTCACAGAAATGGCACAAGGCCAGCATTTAAGAATACAAGTTAGTGCACTGAAGATCTGAGGGGTTGTAGTGTTGACTTTCCATGTCAAAGTCACAGTGGAATCATGGAGACTCACAGGGTTCACTTTTCATTTAAGACTCAAACACATTAAGTTATTATTTTCAAGTGTTGCATTTAAGTGCATTTAGTTTCCTTTCTGCAAATACCCTGTCAAAAGCCTGTAGGAGGAACAGCAGCATAATTTAAATGTCACTTTCCTTCCCACTCATGAGTTTCAGACCCAGTCATTCTATTGCAGTGACAAAGCTCATGTGTCCACTAACTTGTTTCTGGCCATTTGGCCCTGCTTTCAGCTGGGTGTGCACAGCAGCTTGAGTGCCCATTTGTGTACTTAATTGTCTGGGTTTTAATTAACACAGAGGAACAATAGCTTGGAGAGAAGAACAGAGAGGGATTCCATAAATGAGAAGGTCATTCACCACACTAAGGCAGAAGGTCCTCACAGGAGCAGAACGGTAACATCCCAGCATGCAGCATCTGAACTTCTCCTCTGTCTTATGAATAACCAGCTATTTGCAGACTTTCAGTGCATCTCAGATCATTAATAAACACAACAGGACTCCTGCTTGCCTTATAAATACTCACCCCCAGCATTTGGCTGCAGAGATGTTCAGCTTGCCCTGGATCTCCAGCCTGGCTGAACGGCTGAGAGCAGTTCCATCTGAGATGGTACAAAAATAGCCCCATCTCTGAACACATATCAATGCATATTTTTAGAGTCCCTCAGGCCCTGGGGGACAGAAAGCTGGCTGTGCATGTCCAGCAGCATAATCTTGACTCATTTTCTTGCAAGGATATCAAAAAGGCACAAGAAAGCTCAGCTTGTTCACATCCAGGAACAGATACAGTTTTTAGGAGAGCAAAATACTGTGCACACATTTGCAGGGCTTGAAACTGCTCATTTCACCCTGAAATGCTGTACAAAATTGTTCACTTTATCCAACCTATAACTCAGGCACACCTAGGGTGACACAGCCTCTGCTTAAACAGCAGAAGGGAGCAGCACATCCCAGCTGAGAGGAGTGAGTCTGGGAGTGCTCCCTCCAACAGCAATTTAGGACAGAAGAATATCATTGCTGACAGAAAAACCCCACCCCTGGGAGCAAACTTACAATCCTGCCCAGCACTGAGTGAATTGCCATGTGAATTTCCTGCATTCCTCCATTTTGCATGTCATTTGCAGAAAACTACCTCCAGTTACAGCAAGACAAAAGCAGATGGTGAGAGGCTGCACAGGGCTGTGAGAGATTGTTCTGGGTATTGATTCTTCATCACAATTTCTGCAGCCCTCGAGATCCAACATCAGAGTCCTGGCCAGGCCAAATCTTGCTTCACATGTAAGAGCTGCTGAGTTCACATCTTAAGGGAGTATTGATCTACAACAAATAATCTTTTTTTTTTTTTTTTTTTTTTTTGTTTCAAGCAAGCTGAAACTCCAGAGAGAGGACAGCAAAACCCTTTGCCAGTGCTTACGAAAAACATCAGAATAAAACAGTACCACTTTGAAAACTTGCAAAGTGAATCCAAACCTTGACAGCAAATGTAATATGGAGATGAAGAATGTTATATATAAATATATTTAAGTATATACACACATATATATGGCACCTCTTCTTAACTGAGCTTGAGCAATGTTTGGCACAACTAACCCTTTAAAATATCACTGCTGTTTATTTGTTTACAAAGGATCTAAGAGGCTGGAAATGAAAGGGGAGATGCTAAAGGATAAACCCACTCAAAAGCATCTTCCCCTTTTGCTGGTAAAGAATTGGGAACAGGTGTTGCCAGCCTGTTACTGGTGCTATCAGCCAGCATCAAAAGCAGTTGGCAATGCTCTCATCATGCAGAAATTCCAATCAGATTTCTCAGTATATTCTAATTACTGCAGTGACACTTGTTATGGGCCTAAATGACTACCTCATCACAGCAGACAGGTCTGCCTTCTATTTAGGGTTTATTGGCTCTTAAATCTCTGCCTCCTCTAATTGGTTATCTGTTTTAGCAAACACATGTAGAAGCCCACATTTATTCACCCCCTGATGTACCCCCCCTGCACGTTAAGGGCTGTGCTGCCATTTCTCCCCTACCCTGTGCTTGTGTCCAGCCCAGCTTCACCCCAAGAGAGCAAACTTGCTCTCCCTTTCTGCACAAACTCTGGCTTTGCCAAGGGACTCACGCAGATAATGTCTTGTTCTGCTGGCTGCTGGTGGTACCCACACACAGGGACTTGGCAGGAGCTCTGGCACACAAATGACACTTTCCAACCCCATGGTTCTTTGCTCTTGCAGGCCATATGAAAAGTAAGATTTTTCATATAAAACATCTCAGTCTTGTACGTACTTTTCCACCCCCAAAGGCCTTAATTTCATTCAAACCTACCAAAGCAACTGGCAATTACCCTGCACAGGCTGTGCCAGGAGCCAGCTGTGGCACCATTAATTGATGCCTGTTCCTTCACTCAGAAACACAGAACGTATCACTTATTTCCCTGATCTGGACCTGGTTCAAATAAGCTGGAGATCAATACAAACTTCTCTTTTGATTTCAGCAGATATTGGATCCTATCCCTGAAATGCATATTAATCCTACTGAGAAACAAGCATTTATATACAGCAAGGTATGCATAAAAGCAAACTGCATTCTGCTTTCACAAGCACCATGGTCAAGATGAGGAAGTGAATAAATGAATAAAGGATGAAAAGCAGGAGTATGTTGCTGTAATTTCCATCCCTCATTTTGCTGTGCCCTAGTTGGCTTTTACTCCAAATGTTTTAATCTTTTGCTGATCAGGCCATGGATTACCTTTCCAAATTAATCCCCATGCACCTGTGTGCTCACGTGGTCCTGTGGTGCAGAACTGCTCTGTGCAGCAGCATCCAGCTCAACACAAACATCCTTTTCATGCTCTGAACCTGCAGTCTGGGAGTTTTCCCTGCTGCATGGCCACGATAGAAATCTGATGCTCTGGTAGACATCGTGCCTCGAGCTTTAGCTAATCCAAGTTTCATGCAATTACCCTGCATACTGATTTTGTATAGACTCAGTTAAATGCTGCGAGTGTGAAGCCAAGACTCAATATGCCTTGAAAGTTACCATAAAGTCACTATGAAATTATGGAAGTTCCAGAAGTGCAGTTGTGCAGCAAGAAAAAAACAGACATCAGGAAAAAAGAAACCTTCTGAAAAAATCTGAGAGGAATGGGAACATTGATTTTTGTCCTCTGTAAATAGAGCACTCTGCCAGAGTATGAAACCTCTGGCTGCAAATTCCCGTAGCTTGAACATGAGATTGACTACAAGCAAATGTAAACGTTGAATCATTGTCATCAGCCAAGCTGAGAAAACTGCAAAAACCCAGAAAACAAGCAGCAGAAAAGAGTTATAAATTTATCTCACTAATTTAATTGACTGTTATAATTATTATTATTATGCTTAGACTGAAAAGAATTGTTCCCACTCTGATTTTAAAGTTTACTTTATTCCTTCAGTCAATTTTCTGTCATCTAATTAAGCATTTAGACTTTTTTTAAAAAAGAAGCTGTTAATTTCTGCATTCATCCTTGTTCCTAGATATAAAAATAAATCTACAGTCATTGTGTGTGGCCACTTCTCATGGGAAAGAACTTCTGGTTTTGACCACAGATGGAGAAAGCATTAATTGCCTAATGATATTTGTCATAGTTAAATGAATGTATCCCTTTTCTCTCTCTTCATTCTTAATACAAACTGTTGTGTCACAATATTTAAAATATTTTCTGCTCATGGTACCCATTGTGGCACTGCGTGAACTCTCTCTGTATGAATACTTTCCTAAATGCTCAACTGCTGTCTTTCATCTCATGCTGAATAAATGACAGCCCCAACATTAATATTGCAATGGAGCTCATGGGCCAAAAATTTTTCTATGAAATCTAAGTTGAAACGAGTTCATGCCACAATTTGTGGGCCACCAGATGTGAAAAACACAATGATACAGAAATATCTGATGTCTCCTCCAGCTCCTGTGCCCTGGGACCATGTAACTGTGAGTACAAAAGGGAGCAGTAATCCAGATAATTACAACGGCTAATTGAGATAGGGGAGCAGAGAAGAAACTAGAAATTCATTAAAGCACAAATTTTAAGTTGAGTCACTAAATTTGGGCTGGAGACTCCTTGGTTAGCAATAACATCTGTGCTGATCATCACTCCACTTCCTGGTTTATTTTGGATTGTCAGGATTTTCCTCCTGTGCCAGTTTTTTTTTTTAATTTATTTATCATAATGGCCAAGCAATGACAGTTCCTGTTGTGGAAAGTGCCAGGAATAAACTGAAGAAGAGGGACCCAAGGCTCCAGAAGAGTCCCCCAGCCCTGGCTGCGCCCACACCAGACCCAGGGCCCTTCACCCAGCTGGCACTGGCAGAAGCACCAGGCAGGGCAGGAGATGAAGCTCCAGCAGGTCCCTTGGTTTGGATGGCAGCTGGCAGAACCACAGCATCCCTTTCCGACCACACCACCCAGCAATTTAGGCAAAAACTCTAACTGCCAAGTAGAATTTTGGATCAACACTTTGCCAACCAAGAATAAGATTAAGTTTAAAAATTTGTGTTATCAAACATGTAACAGTTTGGAACAGAGACAAGTTTCTGTAGCAGAAGTAAGACTACACTTCTGTCTATTATCAGCTTATTTTTAGATGTCCAGACTGAATGTAATTGAAGCTGTCTAAGCTCTCAAAGTAAAGAATTCAGAGGAGTTTTTTTATGGATTCATACACAAAAGTACAATTGCTCCCCTGAAGCAGGATTTTTATTTTATTTATTTATTTTCACCTTCAGACTTTACCCAGCTCTTGAAATGATTCCAGGCTGGTTTCTCTGTGATTGTTACTCGTTTTGATGCTGCCTCTGAATTGAACACTGGGTTCTGGGGCTTGTCAGCATGGAGTGCTATTGTTGTACACTGGGATTGAGGCTGGATTTCCTGCTGGGAGAATGGCCATGGCACTGCACATGCTGCTCCAAAACACAGCCACATGCACACACAACACACAGCAGCCCCCCAAAAAAAAACCACAAAAAAACCCCTTTTTCATCACATAAAGAAATTATGTCTAGAAAATTACCATGTTGCACAAGAGGCCAGTTGTTTCAATGACAGCATTAGATGAGGTACAGATATCTCCTCTTCATACAAGGACTTTTCATTTGCAGCTTCAGCATTACTCTTTTTAAAATTATTATTATAATTTTACTTTTGTTTTGGCCACTTCAACCACTGGGTTGTTTTTCCTTTTTAGTTTTTTCTTAAAGTTGACTATATTTTATACACATCACAGCTTCTATATGATTGTATAATGCTTTCTCTCTCTAATTTACTTTGTTACCTGTGTGGATAAAATGAATAGTGAATGCTGTCTTATTTCATAAACTTTATTAAGCCTTTGGGGAAGCTTCAATGTGCTCGTATGGAGAGGCAATATAGAATGTATCCAGTGTATCATGACAAAGAAATTACAATTCTAAGCTAGAAATAAATGACATTCCAGAAAAAGCAGAGGGAACAACATTTAAAGAGTTAATAATGAACCACTTGTCTTCATTTTCAGGTCCTTTAATCCTGCTATTGTGCAGTTTTCACACAGTGCTAAATTGAATTACTGCATCATTTTTTACAATTTCTTTGTACAGTTGACCCAGTTTATAGCAGGTTTGGAAGCATTATCATTGCTTAAGGTTCAAAGATGCTGCTGTGTATTGCATTACAAGTCAATCAGTACAGAAGGATTTTGAGGCAATTTTGCTTTTGGATACAGAGGAACAGATATCCAAATGAAGGCTGGTATTTCGTTTGGTCATAACAATGTCACATAAGGCAGCGTGCCTTTTTTATACACATTTTATTATATTTCTTTCTGCTTCTAGTCCGAGTAAAGTGAATTCTCAAGTTTATGTCTTTCAGTGTTTTGGTCAGCTTGTGCAAGAAGAAAATTGAAAAAAGCTGTAATGTATAGATTCTTACTGGTGTGTAGCAGAGGATGTATTTAGGTGCATACCACCAAAGGAGGACCCTAAAAATGAATACAGAGTTTTTCAACATTGTACCACTTCCAGAACGCTCCAGGTGAGAAATTCTCTGTCAGAAATGTTCCTGTTCTGAGGGGCAGGGCTTCCTACAGCTGTTTTAGCACATAAACACGGTGCTCAGCTTAAATACACTCTGAGCAATGTGTTTTACATAAGGCATTTCATTCTCAAGGTCATTCTTTATGCTTCAGGTGTTAATTTGTGTTGTTCTTCAAGTATTCCTATTATTGATAGTAGAGCCCTTGGTATATGTTATATTGAAATATTGCTAATGTATGAACTGTAACATTAAATTTTTAATCTAATCAATCAAGTGGCATGCATATGCAGTAGATGCTTGGCTTTTACTGAGATTAATTACCATGTGCTGGGGAAGGGAACTGTGTAAGGTGAAATATTGCATGCACACAGACACACGCACAGAGGAGCAGAGAAAAGAAAGAGAATTGTGCAAAGGGATGAGCACTGTAATAAGTTAATGACTACTTCTGTCATTCAAAACATATGCATAGCCTTTAAGACAACACAAAACAAAGATTAAATGCATGTTAAATCAGCTATCTATTAAAGCATTTAGAGCTTTTCTCCAGATTCTATATGGAAATTATGCAATCTGTTGCAAAACTAAACACTTGTCTCCCAGATGGTGCTCAGAGTCTGTCTGAGCAAACACCCCTTCCATGCTCTGTGTAACAACTTGTGCATATTTTTTGTTCCTTGTGCTTCATTTTATCATTTGAGGACATTTGCACTGAGCAGGCTGTGTAGACACGACCAGGTTTGCATTGCAGAAGGCAGTGGTGCTGTATTTACCCACCTGAGCAGCAGACACTTCATCATGGACAGTGGCACTTCCCTGCCTGGAAGGTGCAAACTTGTGGTGCCTCCTGTTGATACCAATCTGGGCTCTGATTCTCACAGGGCAATGACAGCTGCCCATTCAATAATAAGTAGCTAAAGGTTTGTTTTTTTTTTTTTTTAACTATGCTGCAAAGTTAAGCTTCTATGACCATATTTTGAGGGAGTGTTTTACCATGCCAAATACCAGTTGTGATTGACGTGAAAATAAGATTAAAGCAGCACTAATACTTTTATAATGTTATTAAAAGGTACATTATTCATGCACTAAACATAGGGATTACCCTTCTGGCTGAGACTGTGGTATAGAAAAAACCCATGGAAAGACACAGCAGAGTCCCCTGCAACTGAGGAGGCGGCTCTCTCTCCTCTGCCTTGTTTTCTACCTGTACAATGGAGACAACAGCAGCTCCCTGTTTCACAGCAGGGAAGGCCAGGATGTTGCTGTTAATGAATCATTCAAATACCTGGTAGGGCACTAGATAAGTACCTGAGCTTAACAAATCTTCCTTTGGAGGGGAAAACCCATCTAATTATCATTTCTAAGCAGTTTCTCCAATCTTAGCCTGCAGACACCCCAAAGTAGTCTCCTTTGGAGATTTAGTCATCCATCTTGTTTACAAAACCCCAAACCACAGCAAAAGTCACTTAATAGCATCAGATGTCACGTGTAACTCTCCATGTTTTAAAAAGCAAAGGTACTCATGGGCATAAGCTGAACATAAAACTTAAGGAATGAGAGAACTTGAAACATATTTCCCTGATGAAGTGCTCTGCAATATGTCTTTCTCTTCCTTGTTCATTGTTTTAGCTTCTGTCATACAAGAAGCCATTGTACTAAGTGAAAGAACTAAAAAACTGTATTGAAATAATATAATTTTAGTTCATTTCTGGAACTTTTTAATAGAGAAGTAATTGTCTCCATTAATCAGCATAACTTTTGTTAAATCCATCGGGTTTTAGAGACACTTTAATATTGCTTCCATATTTTGGAAGGATGAAGAAGATGAAGTTCAAAAGATAGATGAATAGAAATTAGATATATAATACAGCAAAACTGCAGGGGAAGAATTTAGCTGGCAAGTCCTTCAAAGCATAATTTGTCATGTCTTCAAAATGCCAAGAGAGACACCCAGCACAGCAGGGAGCAAAACTCCATGGGACGCCCCAGAGCAGGATCAGCTTGAATCTTGGCTCAGGGCTTCGTGCAGTCAGGCTCAGGCAGCAGCAGGGTGAGTTATCCCACAACTTCTCTCCACAACCTGTCCTCTGCTTTAACCCTCTGCTCTGGGGGAACTTTGCTGGTGTGCAGTTCCTCCTGATGCCTCTGGGACTTGCTGCTTCTCGTACATTTTGACAAAAATATGGATCCATCTTCTTTACAGCTCTCCCTTAAGCAGCTGAAGGCAGCTTAGACCCAGACTCAGCCATCTCTTCTCCACAGTGAACAAACAACTTCTCTCCAGCATCTGTCCCTGGCTGTCCCTGTGTGTTCCTGTGTGTCCCAGTCTGTCCCTGAGTCCCCCTGTCTGTCCCTGTGCGTCCCTGTCCATCCCTGTGTGTCCCTGGCTGTCCCTGTGTGTTCTTGTGTGTCCCAGTCTGTCTCTGTGTGTCCCTGGCTGTACCTGTGTATCCCTGTCTGTCTGTCCCTGTGCGTCCCTGTCCATCCCTGTATGTCCCTGGCTGTCCCTGTGTGTCCCTGTCTGTCTGTCCCTGTGTGTCCCTGGTGTCCCTGTGTGTCCCTGTGTCCCTGTCTGTCCCTGTCTGTCTGTCCCTGTGTCCCCCTGTCTGTCCCTGTGTGCAGAGGGCAGAGCAGGCCCAGGCTCTGCTCCAGGCCCAGCCATGGCCCCAGAGCCACGGGCAGGGCCTGAGCCCAGCCCAGTCTGTCCCTGTCTGTCTGTCCCTGTGTCCCCTTGTCTGTCCCTGTGTGCAGAGGGCAGAGCAGGCCCAGGCTCTGCTCCGGGCCCAGCCATGGCCCCAGAGCCACGGGCAGGGCCTGAGCCCAGGAGCTGCCCATGCACAGAGCTCCTGCCCTGGGCAGTGCCCAGCCCTGAGCAGATGGTGACAGAGGCTGTGCAGGCTCCTGCCCGGGGACATTGCAGAGCCACACGGACACACTGCTGTGCCCTGGGCTCTGGGATGGCCCTACTGGAGCAGGGAGGTGCCACCAGAGCAGCCCCTCCAGCCTCACCCATCCTGGGATTTGTGATTCAGCCCCTCGTTAAATGTCAGGTGCCTCAGTCCCCAGCCCTCTGTGGCTTTCTCCTGGACTTGCTGCAATGTCCTCTCTTGTCCATGGGCTGCAAGAGCAGACAGGGCTCTGCTGTGATGCTTCATTTGTGCCCAGCAGAAAAGCGTCAGCTCCTCCCTGGCTGTGCTCTCCACAGCAGCCCTGTGCTCCAGGCGCTGCCAGCTGGCACTGCCACCACCATGCCATGGCCACCAGGGCTGCAATTCCTTTCCTGGTGAGTCAGCTCCTTGCCTGTATCACCAATTCTGCCACATTTCCTTTTCTGTAGTTTTTTGTCCCCTCTCATGAGGTGTCACCTCTCTGAGTGGCTCTGCCCCAGGGTCCCACATAACCTGATCCACCCAGTTTGGTGTCAGCCATCGCTGGAGTTATTTCCATGCCACTGCTCCAGTTGTTCTTAAAACCAGTGAAAGAGTGCCAGCCCCAGTCCCAATCCCCAGCTAACGCCACTTGGAACTGAGCTCTGGACTTGGCACCACTGCCCCTTTGAGCCCAGCAGTGTCTGTCTGTCCAGTTCACCTCTGCTCCCTTTGGTACAGAGGTACTGAAGGATGATTTCTGGTTGAAGGTTGTTCAGAGGCACCCAGCTCTGCCCTGAGCCACAGGCAGAGCTGTACCTACACAGGTTGCTGGAAAATCCCTGTCTGGAAATGCTTTCCAGGATGCCTTTCTCAGACCTGAACTGAGGGACAGGCCTGAGAAAGGCAGGGCTTTTTAGGGGCAGCATTCCCTAAAACCCTTCTCACCTGTTTTGAAGCCAAGCATGGCTTTTTCTAGTCCCTGTTTGCAACGCCTTTTCAAAGATGAGATCAGCCTTCGAATGCCACTAGTGTCTTTGGGTGCATCTTGTCCAGCACCATGGATTTTAAATGAGGCTGGACAAGGCTCTGAGCACCCTCTATTGTTGATCCTGCTTTGAGGGGCAGCAGGCCAGGCCAGAGGCTCCAGAGGCTCCCTTCAGCCTCAACTATTCTATGATTTTCTCTATAAGTCCAGCTTATTTAAGCAGTCCCCAACTTTCTATTAAATCCACGCCCTGCTTGTATAAGCATGTTTTGCATTGCAAAGCAGATTGTCCAGTTTCTTGAATAGCACAGTCTAACACTTCATAATCTGTTCAATATGATATGCCTGTTTTAAATTTATGAAGCTGTAAACCAATTTCCTGTACTAATAAACACCTCTGTTTTCATTCCTTTTTATCCTCCCTTTTACATTACTGCACTCCCTTGCTGTCTTTCTCTTGTCCTTGTCCTTCCCATCTTGTAAGATGGGAAAAAGAGACAGGGGCAGGGAGACAGAGAAAGAAAAATAAACCATCACAACAACAAAAAAAACCCCAAACCTAAAACTCATCAGCTCATAAAAAAAAAAAAAAAGCAAAACAAACTTGGTGAGAAGCCAAGATCAACAGACCAGCAAGCCCACTCATTGTTCTTTATCATTTTGGCTCTCTTCCAGTCCCTCTAGGTTTCTCCCTTTTTCCAAACTGCTTTCTGCATTCTCACATATGTTATAGAAAGTACAATGATTTCTGAGAAGTACTTCAATTTATAACAGCTTTATCTGAAAAAGAAGTTGTCCAGTTTGTAAAGGAGATGAGGGGATCTTGTTTCTCTGGCCCTCTTTAGTGTTTGAGTGTAAACTCTTATTCTTAGCAGAAGATCTCTGTGTGCATAGTATCACTGAAGGAGAAATGGGTGCCTTGCATTCAATTAGTGGGCATAATTATCTGTAAAACTGTTTGGGTTTGGAATTGCTCTGGCAGCACAATAAATATTTAAAATCCAGTACACATCAGACCTGCCAACATCTTTACAGTGAGCACAGAAATTCAACTTTGCATTTTGTCACAAAAATGATCCATTTTTCCAATGCAGCAGAAAAACAGTAAGGTGATGGTATAAAAAGGCATTGATGTGTCTGATTTTATCTGTGGTTTTAATAGAATCTTACCAAATGTAATAAATTTTGAAAATTACTGATAGGATCTGCAGAGTTACTAGAATACTTCAACCCCTCTGATCTATGTGGCTGCAGGTTGGAAACAAGTTCATAACTTAAGAGCTTAAGCCATAAAAGCTTAATTAATTTAATCATTATAGGAATAACTCTCGCAGGTTAAAACAAAAAGGCCAAGCTCTATCTTTGATGTGCAATCATGCCCCTTTGCACTCCACTCTGGATCCTGCAGGAACAAGGTGCTCCGAGTCTTGGCGCTGATTGAGCTCTGCCAGGGCTGCCTTCCCTGCTGCTGATGTGCCAGGAACTGGCAGGGACACATCAGGACACTTCCAAGGGAAAGCTGCAGCCAGTCTGCACCTCCTCAGGGCCACTGGTGCTGCTGGAGTGCAGGGATTTCACAGGAGACATTTTCAGAGGTGAGACCAGCACAGGAGCATCCTCAGCCTGTAAAAAACCCACCCTGGCTGCTGCTGCTGCTTCACATCTTGCTGGCCGTTCCCACAGAATTACAGCCAGGCTTTGTGGAAATCACACTTCAGAGCTGGGAAAGTGTCAGAACCCAGGAAATTCCTCTGGTTGCCCTGGAGGACTCAAGCCCCTGCCCAGGGGGGCTGAGAGACCTTGGCACAGAGCCCAAGACCCCCCCTGTGCCTTTGATTTAGTCCTTGGAAAAAACAATTACCAACCTTATATGAAGAATTACAAGTCAAAAGAGTTTAAGTAGAATAATAGTTAGTTTGTCATGGGATGAAAAATGGATTTTTTGGGGATTTTAGAATGGGGGTGCAGGAGGCAAGATGGAGGAATCTGGGCATGTCCAGCTTTTCTCCTTCTTCTTCTTCTTTTTGGCATTCATCTTCTGGGTGATGTTGGCACTTTTAGATTGGTTTAGAGTAGAAGCTCACTGTCTAACATAGGTGATAGGTATTGGGAAGTAATTGTAAACATTGTACAGGTAGTTTTTAGTATAAAGACATAACACCACCCTGGGGGCAGGCAGAGTGCCTGGAACTGTCCTGCTGGACGGACCTCGGCAGGGCAGGAGAAAGAATTTTATAGATAAGGAGCAATAAACAACCTTGAGAGTTTCTGACACATCTGGGGGTCACTGTGAGCAGCGAGAGATCCTGAGAAGAAAGGACCTGGGCATGCCAGGCACAGACTTGAGAGTCATTCTCAGAGAACTGCTAGCAGCTTGGGGCTGCTGGGGAAACCAGGTGCCTCTGCATCAGGCTTTTTGCCTCAAAAGGTGAGAACAGCAGCAGACTTGGTCATTGGATGAGCAGCCTCACAGTGCCATTGCTTGGGAGTCCTTTATATTTGGATTATTCAGGGACACTCATTGAGCTTTCAGTCTGGGATTAGTCTCTGAGAGAATGCAAACATGCACTAGGGCATGAATGTATCGATACAATCATGGATTTTTCAAGACTTTTGTTTTCCTTTCTTCTTTAATAATTATTCTGAAGTGAACTGGTCATTTAAACAAAAAATTCCATAGTCCAAGAGGTTATCTAATGTTTAAAGAGAGATGGAAATGTGTGTGTTGAAAAATATTTGAAAAAAATCTAAATCTTCAAACTTTTCTGGGTATTGTATTTCAAATTATTTAACATTTTTTGTTCTTATTGATAACATCATTCAGACACGTAAATATGAGAGATAAGCCCTGTTTATTCTTAAATGAGTTGCAAGATATGCATCTTTAGTTGAAGAGGGAATGATGTTATCAAGCCCTGAGTACAAATCCAGAGACTGTGAATGGGAAAAGAACCCAAAATTGTGCTGAGACTGAGAGAGGCTGATTTAGACCAGCTCCAAGCAGAGACAAACCAAGTCACCTGAGTGTAGAACTGTGACAGCTAAATAAATAAGTAGTGTTTAAAGCATCTGTATACCCCAGCTACCCCCGTGCTTACTCTTTTAGGAGTTTTGCATCTGTAGGTGCAGGAAGCTTTCAGAAAGACATCTAATTAAGTCCTCACTTTGACTCTTTTACTGCCTCCCCATTATCAACAACAATCAGAGAAAGCTGCTCATTTGACTTTCAGAGCTGGGCTGGGAATGTGCAGGTTTGGGGTGCAGTCTGCCTTTCAGTGGCAGAATTGTTGTCACCATTATTAATTATGACATTTTCTCTCTTCACAGGTTCTAACCATGCCCACCATGATCTCTGTGGCACATAAATATTGCAGCCTACAGAGGGCTGAAAGGCAGATTTACTGGTTTAAGATTTATACTGAGTGCAGTTCCTCAGTGAAAATTCTGACTTTTGGGGAGGAGGTTATTTTGGGATTGTTGATTTGTTCCTTGAAAATCTGCCTGATGAGCAGTTCTGACACAGTTGCAGAGCTGTGCAAGGCAGTCTAGCAAAAACAACAATCACTTCACCTGGAATGTTCAACATGTCCTGGTTAAGTGCTTCTGTCTCAGGTGACTAAAAAAGGTTTTCTCTACTCCAAGTCTTTGTTATTAATGCTGTAATAATTTGGTTACACAAACCATAAACTTATATACACGCACACATATATAAGTATATAAATATATGTGTGTATATAAGTTTATATATATATTGGAAGGAAGAGGTATTTGTAAAATCAAACCACCAATATTTTGTCTTGCTTGTTGATTAAATGGATCAAAATTTGCCAGGACTGGGAATGATGTGAATTCCAGAGAGGCCAAGGAATCTGCTGGCTCTTTGGTAGCTAAGGTTAAAGAGAAGATAGATAAAATGTGAAGCAAGTAGCTTGGGAGACTTTGAAAAGGGAGGGATTTGTAAAGGCTGATTGCTGGTACAGATACAGCTACATGTGATAAGCCTAGTTTTATGTCTGTATTTACACATTAATTGTAATTCATCTATGGCATAATTAAAGAGGCTCGATACAGGGTTTTATCCAAACATCACTTGCATCAACAATAAGCTGAAGACTTTGGAGTACTGGCAGTGGATTCACTTACAGTGCTGTGATGGCTCTGATTGCCTGGGGTTTGTGGCAGGCAACTTTCTTGTTTAAGGACTCTCACTGCAGCTTTTCAGAGATTCATGTGCAGAGATTTATTATACAGAAATGCGAATTTAAATGAGCATAAAGTGAACAACCTAGAAACCCACATTATTGTTACTTATTCTTACTACTTCTCTAATCACTATCAAGCATCTGTAATGCCACAAATATGTCTCCTGAAGCTGTGTAAAAGGAGAGGAGCATCTAATGAAAGGAAAGGCAAAGAGACAGACTCTAAAAGCTCATTAAGCTGCTGGGTATTTGTTGTATTTCAGGCATGTAAGCAATTTCATTGGCTTCACTGAGATTTCTGGAGCAGATCCACAGAGCAAAACTGGATAAATGCTATTTCTTACCCAGTTAATAGTCACAGAGGAAACAAAAGGAGAACAAAAGGAAACAGAGAGGGCAAAAAAGGCAGTTTAGGGAGAGGTGAATGGCACAGTCAGAGGGGCAGAGCATGTGACAGGAGTTATGCAGAAAGGCCACACCAGGACCTCAAAGAGGACAAAGAGAGATTGACCTCAGCTACAGCATCCTCCAAGTGCCAGCTGACAGCAATTGTGTCCATGGTGCAGGGAACCTGGCAGTGCTGATCCACACATCTGCAAATGGCCACGTTCTTTACATTCCATGTGCAATTTGTTCTGGCTATTTCTAATCTGATCCTTAAGCAAATGATGGGTCTGGTTTTGGCCAAATATCTCTTTCTGTAGTCTATCTGCTTCAGACATTTCTCTTAACAGAACAGAATAGAGTAGGATAGAATAGAATGATCATTCTGTGATCTGTGAACTATTTATCTTGGGCAAAGGCATCCTTTCTTTCCATTGATTTAAACTATCGGCTACTGTAGATTGTACAAATCCCCTTAATTAGTACTCCAAAAGTATATTTAGAACCAGTTCCACATCAAAATCAAACCTGAATATTCTGTGGAAGAGCAAGGCTAGCAGAGCCAGAGTATCCATGAGCTACTTTATCCTACTCCCAACTCTCTCCATGTCCTAAGAGCATAAACTGGGATGCTACACCTCAGATATTTTATTTCTCTTGCTTCCATGTCATTATCTTTCTCTAGATCTGCTCATTTTGGTCTGTTTCTCTGGCCTTTGCTCAATGAGACACGTTTTAAACATCAGTCCCTTCCTCACTCACTGTTGCGCACGAATCATCCAACCTTGTTGTCAGTTCTTGGTTCATTGGTAATAAATATAGATTAGAAATTTTGTTATTATTTACAAATCAGCAGTATGTGTACAAAACTCTGTGTGCATGAGCAGATGGATGCCTGTTATATCCAGAGGCATTGTTACATTCAAGACTTCCTTATCTGTGGGATTTTTAGGGGTTTTTGGTTTGGTTTGGCTTATTTCTTTTTTTTTTTTTCTTCTCTAACAAGGGAGACTGAGGTACATATAAAAAATACTGGTACAGTAACAAAGGTTAAATAATTAATATAAAAATATCTATTCAGAGGCATACAATGATTTACATTCAAACCCCGAATATTTAAAAATTAATAGAAAATATTAGCATGTTAATAATTGAAATCACAGGAATGTATAATGAGATTGCACTTACTGCAGTATATTAACCATTATCTGCAGCCTGATAGGAAAATGTTTAACCTCAGAATAAATAGGATGTGCATTCTCTAAGCCCCTAAGGCTTTGTTACTATTAAACCAACGTGATCTTTGCAAACATGTACACGCACACATCTTGTGGAATCAGAAATACAACATGTACTCTCACTGCAATTTCCTTTGTCTGAAAATAGTCCTTTTATCTGTAAATCTAGGAGGGAAAAATGAAAGCACTGAAGAGTGACTTAACTACAAAAGAATGCAATAAAATTAGCACTACATGAATGTCATTTTTCTGAGTTCTTCACTGTTTCACATACTGTTTCCTTTATTTTTCAGGAAATTCTGGTGTAGCAGCTCAGCAATCTCACAGCAGAAACAACATAATGACTTTTTTTGGTCAAATGGTTTATGACTTCACACCTACACTGAGAGCTTTAACCTCTACCCATATTTATATTTGTCCTCTATTTCTTCAATTCAAATGTCCTTTCAGAGAAGATTGGTTTCATGCAGAGAGTAGATAAAAATCAGAACCCATACCTCACATGCAATAAATTCGTCATATTTATTATGTCCCCAACAGTGGTGAGTTAGAGGGAAAAAAAAAAATCAGCTTTTAGTCCCTAACATTTAAGTCATATTCTTCTTATAGCTAAAACTGTAAAAAGGAGCTGGGAGGAAGAAGGGGATGTTTTGTTTGGTTTTTTTCCCTTCCAGTCTGTGTGTTTTTCAGAGCTACAAACATTGAAATATTCATATTAGGAAGGTTGCTAAGTTGCTATGGCCCAGAATGATGAGAAAAAGAGTGACAGGATGATTACAAAGGGTCTGGTGCAACTGTGTTTGTTAAACAGGGAATGGAGCTACAAAATGAGGTAAGGCAGAGCTCCAGACACTGCCCAGGCATGGACATGAGGAGGTTGGAGAGTCTGGTGCTGCTGCTACAGCTGGAAAACTCCTTGAGCAGCTGGGTCTGGTGTTGGGAATGCTCTGTGGGACAGGGCTGGGGCTGCCCAAGAGGGAAACAGCCTGCTCTGGCCTTCAGGTGCCAACTAAATCCTCATAGCAAAAAGTAGGCAAAGGAACACATGCAATTAGAAATGAAAATTTTGTTTTCCATCATAAATGTAGCAGTGTGGAGAGTTTTGCCCACTAATCCCTAGTAACACTTTTAAGAGTTTACAAAGACATTTAGCACCAGGCTCTGATTCAGCCAAGAATTTCTGACTCACTTGAGCTTAAAGATGTCCCAAAGACAGCACTCCCAGGCCTTGTTGAGTCACAGATGCCACTATACCTCAAAAAGTACATCTTAAGAATATGAAATAAAAATAATAATAAAGCCAAGTTATCTGGTTGCTTTTAATCATTTGTTCTTATCTTTCCTAAGCATAGGAATGCCTGCACATGTTTTTCAAGTTCTGAGTAAACTTCATACAGGAAAATACAGGGCAAAAACGGTCTATAGACCACAAGGGATATAAATCCTTTATGGGTTCAGTATGGATTTATTCTATTTGAACATCTGACCCTGTTATGAAAGATTTACATGGAGGAGTAAGTCAAGTATAATCATTTTCAATGATCTGGAATTACTCAGCCTATGTGAAACACTTGTTTATTGCTCTGTTGATGTTTATGTGAGAAACTAATAGATTTTTCTTGAAATATTAATGTGGAACAATAGAAAGGAGTGAAAAAATATCTGGTTTGTGCTGTTCTGTGTTAAAATTAAATGCTGCATCAAAGGCTAGTGTGTTTTGTCAGTGCTGGGAATGAAATGCCTCTGCCTTTTACTGCCCCCACACCCAGCCCTGTCTTAGCAGCACTGGAGTTTGGTGTGGCAGAAGGTCAATGTTTGCAGCTCAGTCTCACGGCTTCTGAAGGTACTGAGGAAATCTTGGGGGTTTAGAGAACCTGATTCCTCCTATCTGTGAGTCCCTCTTAATTTCTGATAAGCATGGCTGAAATTCACATCCTCTCCTAAATTATGTTGACTGCTGTATTCCTGTGTTGTGCCAAACTCCTTGTTGTGCTTTGAGATGAAAGCAGAGTAGACTTTGCTGTCATTAGACATCAATGGCATTACTTAAGACACAGAGACTTTTCTTTCATCCTATTACACCTGATGTTTTTTAGAGTGTGTGTGACCAGAGGAAAAACACCCCATGCTGAAGCTGTCTAAGGAACCTGACAGTGTAAGAGCAGAGTCACTGATGCTCCTCAGTTCCTGCACTTCAGGGAAGTGCAGTGCTGGTAAAATCAAAGTATTGAGCTGAGCTGGGCCATTTTGTTTACCAAAGGTGCACATCCTCTTCTTTTCCTCTGTCAATTGACTAAAGCTGCCTTACTGGTACTTGTGGGACATTGTCAGTTACTAACCTCTGGACTTTCTCTTTTTAATGGTTTTTGGGGTTTTTTGTGACTTTCAGTAAAACCAGCTCATTGTTGAGCTGGTTTTACTGAAAGTCACAAAATCCCAGGATCACTGAGGTTGGAAAATCCCTGCCAGCCCATGGAGTCCCAGCTGTGCCCGATGCCCACCTTGTCCCCAGCCCAGAGCCCTGAGTGCCACCTCCAGCCCTTCCTGGGACACCTCCAGGGATGAGCACTCCAACACCTTTCAAGACCTGAGCAGCCTTTCCATAGAGAAATTCCTCCTGATGTCCAACCTGAGCCTCTCCTGGCACAACTTGAGGCCATTTCTTCTTGTCCTGAAGAGAAGACAGGGAAAATAAGGAGTCCTGCTCTCCTTTGTGTCCTCCCTGCCTGAAGACATACAATCCCTAGAACCCCTATTCCAACCAAAAAAGGAAATCTATCCTAAAAAGGTTTAAAATAGATCCTTAAAGTGTAAAATTAACCCAGTTAGAGGTCAAAATATAAGGAAAAAAGTTAAAATGGAGGAAAAGTTCAATATCCTCTGCACCTACATGAAGGACAAAACAGATGTTGGGGAACAGATGTGAATCCTGAGGGCAGATGGATGTGGAGACAAGATTATTTTAGGTAAGTAAAGGCAGGTGCTAGAGTTTCTCTATATGTGGCTTTGTGCTGGCCAATGTGAGGAGTCAGGATAAGCAGCTGTGAGTGCCTGGAGTTAGTCTGATACAATCAGCTCAGAGACATATCTGAAGGGTTTCCAAATGCCAGAGCACTAGCACAAGGACATTAAACACTTAAATAGCCAGATATTCAATGAATTAGAATTTAAAGACTGGAATCAGATGTCAGAAAACCATTGTGGAGAAGTAAATGATATTTAAAGGGCAGTGGTAAAGAAATATCACTAAATAAAAATGTGAATTCCTGTAATAAACCTGAAACTGCTGTGATTTTTAATAATCAGAAAAATAAGAAGGAACAGGTACATGAGCAACTGGGAAGACAGGCTGGTGGCTCTGTGATTTTTGGTGAGTTAAATAATGGAGAAAAATTGGTAGGGAGAAAAGCACCAGAGAGCCAAGCTGCATCTCACACCCATAGCAAGGGAAAAAGAGTTGGGGAAAACATTTGCACACAGTAGGACAATACAACGGGAGAAATGTCAAGGAAAATTAGTCATGATTCCATGAGGCAAAGAGCTCTTTTATTGTACACCAGTTAATTTATATATACTCTATTTTCAGTTTCTTTATACTGAATTTTCCAAGCCATGCAATCATCCCACTTGTTTCATTGCACTGCTTTAATTAAAAGCAGCACAAAAACATCCACTTCAGAGTAAATCCCTGTATAAACACCCTCAGATTTAAATGCTTATCTTATATCAGATTATTGACAGGTTTTGCTAAATTGGTATAAATGGATCTGGGAGCATTTCCAGAGAGATTATAGGGATTCAGTTCATGCAGTCTGTGCTTAAATACTTATATGTGTGCTTATCAATAATGTGTGCATATATCCATGTATAGGGGCCTCACTGTATGAGACATTCCACAGTGTTAATTAAGATTTTACTGTGAAGCACTCCTTGTCATAATTTCTCACTGCTCAGAGATTTTTCATTTGAAAAGAAAAAAAAGGCCAAAAAAGAGACAAATATTTTTGTCAAAAATTCATTTTGCTCTACTATGAGCTATCAGATAATTTTGATCTTCAACCATCTAATCATACTTCTATGTTAGGAAAAGAAACAATAAAATATTCTTTTATATTTTCCTTATTTTGTTTCTTTCAAGCAGGACTTCGGGTTTTTAAGACAAAGTTAGCTCACATTTGAGAGAATTACTATTCCAAATATTTCAGATAGGAACATGACCACCACAAGACAGAATGTCTTGTGATTCAGAATCTGTGATTTTATTCCAATCTCATTGATTCAATTATATGGAATTGTGGATTTAATGTCCTTAATGCAGATATGCTTCAAGTATCTTGATCCTCCACCCCTTCTCCTCTGCAAAATGACTTAGAAATTATAGAAGCCATGGGCTTAATTTTAGTACCTTACCTAGTTCCCTGGAGACCTGAATTACAGAAAATTCCAAACCTCGATGCTCCAAAAATTAACTTCTCTTCAAGTGTCTACATCAAAATTCGAGCAAGTGAGAAGGCATCCATGAGGACTGGTTCCTGTGGAAATGGCAGCCTGTGTCTGAGAAGCTGTGAGGATTTCTGCTGAGAGCCGCAGGCATGAGCCAGCCAGCACATATGCCAGCAATAACAGTTCACTATTAATGAAGTGTCTTTTTTTCTGCCCGTAATGAAATTAATTCTTGGCTTTAGAACTCTGCCTCACATCGGGGAAAGTAAATAGAAGATGAGCAGAAATGGCATTTATTCATTAAAATTGCAGAGTAGCAATTAAATCCTTTTCTCCTTTCCTTCTGGATCATCTGTTCTGAAACATCCAAAGTGGAGCCTGTCTCGTGGGTCAGAGTGATAACACTGATAACTGACCAGGTGATAACAGCCCCATTTTGGACCAGCCTGTGACATCTGGGGATTTGTTCGTATTTGAGTATGTTTGTTTTCAAGAAACAAACTCCCTAGAACAAATCCATGTTAAAGAACAACCTGGAGAAGTCAGGAAGCCCCACTGTGGGTGGAGGAAGGCTTTGGATCCCAGCAGCCAAGCTAGGACCATGAGAGAGGAGTTTAAATGGGTGCTCTGCCCCAGAGAACAGGGCTTCTCATCTCAGCCATCACAAACCAACAGAGATGCTGGGCTGGGCATCTCCCTGCCTCCTCAGTGCAGCTCAGATCCAACCCCAAACTACTCTTAAGAGATTTTAAGGAAACTGTAAGGTGTGCAGGAAGGATTCCAGCCCCTCAGATGTCCATGGGCAGAGGAACCAGAGCAGTTTGCTGACAGTTCTCATCCATCTGATATTCAATGTTACTGTAACACTTCAGCCAAAAGTGCTTGTCAATGGGAGTTAAGTGTCATCATCCTCATAACACACTTCTGAACAAAAGTGCAAAATAGGGAAGGCATTTTTGAGATCACTCAGCTCCTGTGAAGCCCTGCCAGGACACAGACCCGTCACAGTGAATGTTTCATTAGCAACATCTGTTCTTTTTGACATCCCATTTTCTACACTTCCTTCCACTTTTCTCCCAGTGACATGGATCTGGCACAGCCACTTTGGTCTGCCCTTTAAACCTTCCCTGTTCTAAGGAATGTCTTTTTTATTCCCTGGTAGACACTCAGATGGTGAAGGGGGCATACAGGACACCAACAACAAATTGGTTGCATAAGTAGCTGCTGATATCCTGCAGTGAGTCAGTCTGATCTGGATGAATTAAAAAGCCCAAGGTGATGCTCCTCTACCTCTTCCCCCACATCATTTGCTATCATTCCATATGTTCCATCCTCTTCAGAAAAGGTACATGTCATCCTAAAATAATTAAGAATTTATCTCCTTTCTGGGAATGACAAACACGCCTTATGAAGATGAGGAGCTCACAGTGTGACAAGGATAATTTATCTCATTACTCACATATCAATCATGCAACGGGATAAGGCAAAGACATGGACAACAGACCACAGGTGAAGAGTTAAATGGGATACTGGCACAATTAAATATATTACCTATTAATACAAAACCAGCTTCCCCTGCAGCCACATGGGCAACAATCTGAAAAAAATACCCAAACAAGCAGCAGAAGTGAATGATTTTACTGCTGCCCAGTAAATCGTTATAAGCTACACTAGTCATAACATCCTGGAATCTTTCTGCTGTGTGATATTTTACCTGAATAATAAGTCTGAGATTGGTTTAATAGTTTATTGCTGAAACACTAATTTAATTAAAATATTCTCGGAGCTCTCCTGCAGTAATGCAGTGTGGATTTATATCTACATTCTGCCTGGGATCTCAGTGAAATTGCATGAGACTTGCCATGTGTGTGGCAATCTAAATCTACAAATGTAAATGCTGAAGCTTCTTGCCTTACCAATTTTTCATCATATCCATCAAAATATTGCACGATAGCATCAGCCTTTTGAAATGGGAGATCTGAAAAGTTCAATTTGGTTTTTAAAACAAGGAATTTGTTGAGAGCCACTGCTCCTCAAATAATGCTTTGATACTGATGGATTTTGATTTCTTCTTTTTTGTTTCTCTCTCTTTCTAGTTAAATAAATTTCACCAAGAGATCTCCAATCAGCCTTCTGTCTCTAATGTCCATTTTCTCAGTGTTGAAGCATACAGAAAAGCACTGCAGATGTGTATGGAAAGCATATGGAGACAGGGAAATAGCTGTTAGAATACAACATCAGAGGAAGCCACCACAATGCTTAAATGGGAGCTGGGAACTCAGAACTCAGATCTGCATATAAGCAGCTACCCAAAACCCCTGACTTTGTGTCATATTTATTAGTGGGTGTTAAATGATGGTACAGGCAGGGAAGAGCTACATTTGCCTTTCTTGGCACCCATAAAGGCTCAGCAGCAGCACTCATCTGTATTAATGGCCAATACAAAACCTCCTGAATTACCCAAAGGCTTAGGATCAGGCCCTGGTATTAAAAGTGCTTTATATTTTTGAAATCACTAGTTAATAAATAAGGGGCCAGCAGATGCTCCAAGAAAACAAAGCAGTATAGTCCCTGGGATTTATTAACCAATAAAACTTGTTGTTATTGTGAACTGCAAATGGTTTCCTCTGTGCAGCTCTTTACATCAGTTTTTAACAGCTCCTATAGAGAAGAAATCCTTTTTCATTACATTATTGGTGTACCTGGCCCCAGGTAAGTGGACAGAGAAATGTGGGAACATCTAAACTGCTGAGCCCCAGAGGGCAAAAGAGTGTACATGAGGAAGTGCAAACAACCAGAACAAAGCCCACAGCCTGGAGCAGAGGAAAATTAGCACTTGTGACAAGAACAATCCTCCAAAACCTTTCAGCCTCCTGTTGGGCTGCTGGAGACTGAGACAACCAGGCTGGTGGGAGGGGAGCAGGGGACAGAGTGTGACCAAAGCAGAATGTCCTGTGCTGCCTTATCACACCTCACACAGGGGGAGAGCTGGGGTTTGTCACCCTTCCCGAGACAAGCCATAATTTCCCTTAAAGGAATGTAAAACTGAGTGACTCAAATGGTACCAAACTTTAAAGATTTAAAACGTGAGGGAGGATGGAGAAATGTTAATGCACAGCCAGCCCCATAAAAATAAAGATGATAAATTTCTCTTCAGTCTGCAAAAGATTTGGGAATTAGAATTATGTGTCTCAGTCATTTCTCCTACTTTTTCTCATTCCTTTTATTAACACATTAAATAATGCCACTCTGGGCAGATCACCCAGTGGCAAAGGGTTTGGAGGGGTGATCTTGGGTAGTAAAACTGGATAAAAAACAGTCATCATGCATGCATGGGCATTTCTGTGCATAATATTCTTTCTCAAAATTTGGATTAAAAGGCAAAATTGTGTTCCCAGAAGAGGAAAATTGAAACATTGTTTCAATTATTTCAAGAATGCATTTGGTTGTTTTGTCTTTCGGATGTTTCCCTTGCACGTTATTTATATTTCAAACCACAGCGTATTTTGTTTTCATTAGAAAAAGTTGACACATCAGCAGCTTGAAATCATTTTTTTTTCAGTATTTTTCCTGAAGCAAGAAGTTCAAAAATGCTATTTTTTTTCCAACAGCTACCATTTTCCAAAGGAGAAAAAAATTCTCCAAAGGTCTCTTTCAGCACCATCCTGTGCAGCCTGACACAGCTTGATCCAAAGGCCACTGAAGTTAATGAAATTACTTTTGTTTGGCTTGCTAAATTGGAGGTCAAGCATTTCACTGATAGAAAGAGACTGAAATTCTACTGTGATAACCTGAACTGGACACTGACCATTGGCCAAAGAGGAGTAGAAGCACTGCACAACTCAGAAAAGCTCTGAGCTTGGAGAACAGTGGCAAAGCTGGCTCTAGACTCCAAGTGTAGATGGCAGGAGTCAGCACTTGCTGAACTGTTAGATCTGCACACCTGAACTGTGTCCAGAGAGCCCTGGAGGGGCAGGGAACGGAGCTGGGCAAGGGGCTGGAGCCCCAGCAGGGGCTGAGGGAGCTGGGAAGGGGCTCAGCCTGGAGCAAAGGAGGCTCAGGGGGCCCTTGTGGCTCTGCACAAGTCCCTGCCAGGAGGGGACAGCCGGGGGGTCGGGCTGTGCTCCCAGGAACAGGGACAGGAGCAGAGGGAACGGCCTCAGGCTGGGCTCAGGGTGGGCACCAGCAGGAATTTCCCCATGGAAAGGCTGCTCAGGCCTTGGCAGGGGCTGCCCAGGGAGCTTTGCAGTGCCCATCCCTGCAGGTGTCCCAGGAAGGGCTGGAGGTGGCACTGAGTGCTCTGGGCTGGGGACAAAGTCACAGGATGGATTCTTTTCCAACGAAAATGATTCTGAGATTCCCTATCTGACCTGAAGTGTCTCAAGGAAAGGGGAGTGAAAGAGCTTCTGCTTGTGTTTGAGGGGATGCCACAAAAATGCCACTGCTGCCTTTTTCAGAAACAGCTCCTTGAATGCTCCCAGCTGTCAGGAGTGTGTGTAAGTGTAAAACTGGTACTTGCCAGGTGGAGAGAATTGATTGGCAGTCGAAACCCTTCATGTAGGAATTGTGGCTACACCAGACTTGTGTGGCTTCTGGTGAAAATAAAACTTGTGCTGTTGAACTTCCTGTCATTGGGTTCACCTTATTATTTGCAGCGCTGTGTTTTGTGTTTTCCTCCCTGTGAAGTGCAAAGGTTTGTGCTGTAGCTGCTTCTCCTCAGCAGCATCCAAATCCCCTGCTTGGCTTTTCCTTTCATGCAAAGCCTTTTTCTTGTTTACATTGCTTTCTTGGCTGCCACTGGCTCACAGGAGTGCCCTGTGTTGCCCCAATCCCTGCTAACACCTGGGTGCTCCTCTTGTGCAAAGCAGCAGAAATCCTCTGTGGGAACCACATGTGCTGCTTCTTGACCTAAAGGAGCCTGGAGATGGTCTGGCTACAGCTCCTTATGGCTGATGTCTGATTATGGGAATAACCAGGAAAAACTGAGTCACACCCACCCATCCCAATTGTAGAAAAACCAGCACCATCACAAAATCACTATTACAAAAAGCACCATCACAAAAGCATCTCTGGTGCTTCCGTAGTAGATATGAAATACCTTAAAAAGGCATTATTATTAATTATTATTAGCTTTAAAAGGTATTAAAATTGGAGAACACTCAGAGTAAGCAGCAGTTAAACATCTGCTTTCATGCATGTCCTGAGAGAAAAATCACACTGAATAAGTTCAAAAAGTACACAAGTCCAGTTATCCCAGAACCATAACTGTGTGGAAATTCACTAGGAAAATTCAGTATCTGGTCAAATTGCCCAGCTTGAAATCTTGCCACAAGACTTACACTTGGGCCAGACCTCCCACTGAAGCTTAGATCAGTTTTCAGGTTTACATAAAATTGCTGTGGTGATTCTGAGGGCTTTGTGCTTTGTAATTCTAGGTATTAGATTGTCAGCTTGTAGAAAACTGTACAGCTCAGCTTCAGTGGTTTTGGTGAAATGATACTTATTTACACCGGGTGAAAATCAGGCTGGAATGTATAAGCCTACATGAGTGAGAACAAAAGGGTTTCATAATCCAGAGTTTGCAAAACAAAAAGCCCTCTGCTTTGCACAAAGAACTTTGGATTTGAATTATCTCATGCAAAGTGAGCATAGTTGGCTGCACAGACACTGAAGCCTGTACTTTTGGCTTGCCAAACTCAGAAGGCTTACAGACCTGTGAGAGGAATCCCTCCTAATAATTCTTAGAATAGATTCAACTCATATTTAGAACAAAACTAGCTCTGGGAGAAAGGCAAGCAAAACCCAGCTATGGCTCATTCATTACTTGTATTCATAGAATTATTAAAGCATAAAACAAGAAAAAAAAATCATCCCTCAACAGACCAGTGGGGAATTGTTATCATCTTACTAGAGGCGTCTAGAATAGCAGGATTTAAGGAATAAAGAGGGCTTTTTAAAATTGAAAATTGCATGTCTGGCAAGCAGAGACTTTCAAGGCAATGAACAAAGGCAGCTGGAGGATGTTATAGCCCTGTAGGATTGTGGTTGCAGTGCACAGGCTGAACAAAACAAAAACCATCACCCAAAAGGCAGTAGCCAAATACCATATATAAGGGACAGGTACATCTGGTTGGTGTCTTGGCACAGGGACACAAAAAGGCACAAAGATGTTTCATCAGCTTGGTTCCCTTCCTCTTCCAAATCCAACTGACTTCAGAATTCTTTATTGCCAATTTTCTTAGAGGTGATATTTCCCAGAGTGAGAGAGAGGGAGAGGACCCTTCCAGTCAAAATAAAAAACAAATGGCACCCTCAGTGGGAGATTGTGTTCCCTTTCTCCCCACAGGCTCAGCCAGAGACATCCTGCCTCTCCCAGTGTCCCTCTGGCTGATACTGCTCCTTGTCTCTGGCACAAACTTCACTTCTCATGGCACAGCATGATTCAAACTAAGAATTTCAGAAGGAGGAAAATAATGGGCTCTGTTGACTTTTAAGTTGCCATGTTAGTGAAATTCAGGCACAAGAGACCCAAAGTCACAGACTGCACGAGCTGATTTTCATGCAAGCACCTGCATGGGCAAACACTTGTATTTTGAAAATCAAAGCCCCACGTGGCAGGCTCTCCAAGGCCTGTGGAACTAGGGACTTGCATTAAAATACCTGTAGTAAGGTCTATTTATATTGGAATGATACGCCAAATATACATGCCTTTTGAAAACCTGGTTT
Source organism: Calcarius lapponicus (assembly GCA_039654755.1). NCBI lineage: Eukaryota > Metazoa > Chordata > Aves > Passeriformes > Fringillidae > Calcarius > Calcarius lapponicus. The sequence continues at coordinate 17,444,279 of CM077474.1, read as the reverse complement.
CATGTGTCAAAATTCAATCTCTTTTAATCTACCTTTAAAAAAAACCAGCTGGATTTCCTAAAATGAAACTCAGAAGCCTGTGATTTCTGGCTGGAGAGGCAGCAACATTCTCCCAGCAATTGAGTCAATTCTCTTTAAGAGTCATGACTGTTTGCATAAATAGAAATGACAGTTTATAGGTAAATCCTACCCAGTGTGGAGTCCATTCATTTTAAATGTTATGCTCAAAAGGCCACAGCAGCATAATAATGTGAAGGCAGGCATGGAGCCTCCAATAAAGCTGCCCCCACTGGGTCAGCGCCATTGCATGGGGTGCTCTGGGTAGTTACAGAGTGATTAGACACTGGGTGGTCAATCAGAGCTCAGCCTGTCTGTCACAAGTATCAGACCTGAAGGCCACAGGTGTGAATTTTTACAGAGCTGCTTCTGGTCTCCATTCTCAAAGGGTGTAATACCTGTGTGCCTTGATGAGGAAGCTGTTCTCATTCACTCAAGCATTTCTTAAAGTGACTCTTCTGCACACAGCATCTCACATGCTGGGTATTTATTAACAGCACTCCCCTGGTGCTCATACCTCAAGGCAGAACTGTACTGGCTTTTTTTTTTTTTTTCCCTTCTCTCCTGTGGTCATGGAGACAATGCAGTAGGAGCTCTGCTGCTTACAGTTTTCCACTTGCACAATCTTATCACTTGATGGCAGATGGTTTGGGGGAATCTTAGGGAGAAAAGAGCTCTGTTAATGTCCCCGTTGTATCTTGAACTTTAGTCTTTCCCCACTGCATGTTATTTGTTAGCAAAACATGGACGCCAGAGCAGCAGAGCAGCCTGCCTGAACTGTGAGAGCAGCTTTCCTCACCCAGGGAGACAAACCACAAATAGCTGTGTTTTGTATATCAGATGGAAGAAAAAAAAAACCAAAACAGCCACTCAGCTACCCCAAAACACTCCCTTTTAGTAGTTCTGCAAATCATAGAGTCAGTAAATGGAGAAAACCTGTTATATTCTTGAGTCTAATCATGAATCCAACACCACCATGTTCATCACTAAACCATATTCCCAAATGTCACATCCCCTGCCTTTTGAACTCTTCAGGGATTTTGGTTCCACCACTTCCCCAAACAGCCTGTTCCAAAAGTCAGAGGTTAAATGCTTCCTAGTAACAAACTTAAATATAAAATAATGGGTTTAGAGATAGGAGTCAAAAATCCACCACCACCCCTCCAAAAAAAAACTCCAAAACAACAAAAACAACAACAAAAAACCAACAAAACCCCAAAAAACAAAAACAAACAAACAAAACCCCCAAACAAACAAAAAAAACCAAAACCAAACCAAAACAAAACAAAAAACAAAACCAAAAAAGCCTCAAAGACCCACATGAGTAAGAGCAGAAAAGTTGTGGCACAAGAGACCACAGAGACTGGAACATGCACAAGATTTGCACAGGATTTGCACAGAACAGGCAGCATCCCTTGGGGTGAAACAGCACCAAGGCACAACTAACCCAGCATGGCTGCAAGGATGGCCAGTATGGAGCACCACCCACAGCCTGGTGTCTGCACAGAGCACCTCGGCCTTGGCAACCACCCAGCTGGGCCAGTGCAGAGCTCTCCCAGGGCAGTTAAAGGGTTAAGCACTTCTGGGACATCCCATGTGCTCCATCAGGTGCTGCTGTGGCCTCCCTGGGATGAGCTGTTCCTCAGCTCTGGTGGAGCCCAGACACCAGCTCAGCCCCAGGAGGGGACGATGGTAATGCAGCTTTGCAGTTTATGGACAAATTTAGGTTTTTTCCTTTGTGGGCAGATTGGTTTTTTAGGGTGGTTGGGTTTTGGAGACATGGCAACTTCTTTAGCAAATCCATTAATGGCAAGGAGCTGCCTCAAACAATATCTCTCATCTCTCTTACAAAAACTTCTGAACTCAATCACAGTATTTTTGTGTTCCCCTGCGATTTCAAACTCATCTTAATGGCTTAGGAATGGTGCTGAAGGCTTCACAAACCTAGGGGGTTGGCATAATTCTTGAGTGTATTTAAACCACATCTCCAAAGCAAGCAAAGTCTGATTTAAATATGTAGGAGCACAACAGAATTGCACTGATTCCCCAGCAGAGAACTTGAAAGAGACAGAAACACCAATCCCATTAAGACACAGAACTCTGCCAGGAGTCCGACCTGCTTTTACAAGCTCTGACTGCTCCTTTCAAAGTTATTTTAGCCCAGACAAAGTCAGCACTACTCACCATAACAACTCATGGTTTCATACATGCAGAGGACAGGCTACTTTTGGCATTGCTCTACTTTATGTAGGACTTTGAATTATTTTCTGGGGATCTTGGGGGAATTTTTCCTGACTGGAGTTAAATGAACTGCAGTAGCTCCTGTCCTAAGCAGAAATTGGTTGTGTGAGGAAATAAAAAAAAAATCTCTATAAATTCTCTGGTCCAGTCACTGACAAAACCTGTGGTTTCTGTTTTAGGCAGGACTGTGTTTAGCAAAGTTTGGACTCACTGAACATGTCCAGGCAATCCAAACCATCTTCTAAGGATCACAGGAGGGCTGCAGGGATTCTTCACAGCATTGTGGCAGGACACCAGCACCTATCCCATATGTTCATTTTTCTATTTGATGACTGCAGCTGAGTTTTCCCAGTGACATTCAGGAAACAAATCATAGCCTGTTTGGTTTTGTACTGGACTAAAAGTCTATTTTCCCATAGAATTATCCAATTGACAGATTTTTGCTAGAGGCTCAGAGGAGATTTTTACATGACCAGGAGGAGATTGTTATTGCAGTCAATTCTTTCATGAAATTGTGAAACATGCATTATCAATATTTAATGTGAGTAAAATTATAGCTGTTTTGTACTCCAATTCATGTATACAAATTAGCACTAAAGGAGACTCTTCTGCCTTCTGAAAGATTCTAAAAACACAGTCTCAGAGTACAAGTCACTTCCATTGAGGGTCTTAAAACTGGAAGCAAATATTTATTGCAGAATACTAATAATATGTTTACTCTTAGTAAATGTTTCAAAGAACTGTCAGATGCTTCTCTTTCTCTCCAGAAAAAGACATTTTTCATCCATAAATAAAGATGCAGGAAGTATTGCCAGAAATTTGGTGTGCATTGCTATGATTTCAGATTAGGCATGTTCCTGTTAAAAATGGGACAAATCTGACATTCCTTACTAAAGGAAAACAATCTCCCAGAAGTGGATGTGTGCTCACTTAGGAGATCTCCAGACCTTCAACTATTTTGTGATTTTGTGAATATGAGGAAGAGAAACTCTTTTCTATACTGCCAGGAAAGCCAAGATATTAATTTGTTTTCACAGACTCATAATGTTTGGGCTTTTTTATCATCTCAAATCAGAATAAAAACAAAGTTATGAAACATTTCATTTTGATTATCAAAATGTTTCAGACTGACAACATATGCTGCATTGTAATTCTTACAGAGTAACACAATCTACTGATCTTACTAAATATTTCAGTATGCTGAAAACCTTGATGAAAGCAGCATATCCCATGCACCATTTTTATTTATTGTCTTTCTGCATAAACCTTTCCACTGGAAATTGTTCACCCCCACAGTTTGCAGGTAGTTCTTGTTGAGGAATACATTTAATAAAAGCAGTCTTTAGCAGATTTTTGTGTTTTCCCTTTTTGCCCTTGCTTTGTTTGTTTGGGGGTTTGCTTCATTTGTTTGGTTAGGGGGGTTTTGTGGTTTTGTTTTTTGGGGTTTTTTTTTGTTTGTTTGGGGTTATTTTTTTGTGTGTGGCTAGGGTTTTTTTTGGGGGGGGGTTGTTGGTTTTATGTTTGTTTGGTTGGGTTTTTTTATTTGGTTTGGTTTTGGTTTTTGGGTTTTTTTTTTTTTTTGGTTGTTTGCTTTTGGGAGTTTGGGGAGTTATTTTTGGGAGTTTGGGGTTTCTACATTTTTTTGGTTTGGGGGTTTTGTTGGTTTGTTCCTTTTTGTTTTTTGGTGTTTTGGGGGTATTGTTCAGTTTAGCTTTTTACATTTTGGAGATTCTTGGAGATACATAATTCTATCTAAATGGAGACAATAAAAGAGAGGAGAAACTGCTGGCAGAGATAGAAGGAAATGGGTGGCAGAGCAGGTAGCACAGGTGTCCCAGGTAAATTTGCCTTCCTAACCAAACCTTCTTTCCCTGCAGCTTCCAGCACCAGGGGACAGGACCCCGGGCCTGTCGAGCAGCAGCAGCTCCAAGTCCTGGCTGCAGCTCTGGGACAGAAAGGTCCATTGCCAGCTGCCAAATGAGGGAACATGACAATTCCCTGGGCCAGAGGAGCCTGTGGGTAATGGGATTAGCTAACACATGCTGTTCCATCATGCTGTGTGCGCAGCATCATCCCAGAGCTGCTGCAGCAGCTCCATGAATCCTCCCTTCCACGTGTGGATCAGCCACAGTGCCACGCAAAGCCACGTCCATCCACTGCACACTTTCCTATTTTGTTACACAATTCCTTGTTTCTAACAGCCTGCAGCTAAGCCTGGGTTTATTTGTCTTTCTCAATTATCACAGACCACTGCATGCAATAATCCTTTTATACATTCTTGTAATTAGATCATAAAATATGACCAGTTCCTTGCTGAAATGTATATTTATCCAATTAAGAAATAGATAACTACTAGTATTTATCATTAATTACTATCTCCCAGATACAGGGCAGGCATTTGCATTTTATGACATGCCATCAATAAGTAAATGCAGAGCCAAGCTCATCTCCTGCAATTACTAAAGGTGCACCTCACCCAAAATGTGCCTCACTTCAGGCACCTGTATTAAATAAATGTGTGGTAAAGCACACAATGGGGGTGTGGGACACGTTTAGATTACCAGAGTGTTGCAGACAAATCACAGGCATGGCTCTCCTGCTGCTGTGCCACTGGTGACCTGCACAGCTGTGCTCCTTTCCCACCTCCCCTGTGGAAGCTCTCCTATTCCTTAGAGCTCTCCTGCTCCTCAGAGCCCAGTTACACTAAAGCTGGATAGAGATGTTTTCCTCAGAGCAGTGTCAGCCAGCAGCAGTGAAAGCCCTGGGGCAGACACAGTCACGCTGAGCAAAACCAGCTTATTTCATTCAGAGAAGTGGCATAAGCAGTTCTGACACCAGCTCTCCTTTGCTGTTAAAAGTTGCACCCAAACCAGAGCATTTTTTAGCAGAGCAGCCTGTCTTTTTGGTGAATGGCTGAAAGACTGGGATTCAGTGAATTCTGTCTGCTGCTTTGATTATCAATTTTCCCAGTAAAGACCAGGTAGTGACAGAGGACATGATAAGAGCACTGATTTATTGCTCCCCTCTGCAGCTCTCCCAGTATATATCACAGCAAGCCTTTGCTAAAGGGAGCAGCTCAGAAGCCTAAATAAACCCAGTGTTACGAAGTTAGGGCTTTGTCTGCACACAACAGTTCAATTTCTTTAATTACATCATAAACTGTATTGATAAAAATGTTCCTTTGCTGCTATAATACACTCTCAAATATTTAATATGCTCAGCTGGTCTGAGGCACCTTCACAGTGGTAGAACTAAAAACATACCGAATAAAAAATGATATAATTGCATTTTATAAGTGGTTCACACTGAATTAGGTTCTTGCAGAAAAGGTTTAAGAGCTAAAACAAACATGGAAAAGAAATTCTCCTGCAGAAGAGAATGCAAGTAGATAAAAATGAATTTTTGATGTCCACGATGGAGTGACAGGTAGAAGACCAAGTACTACAACACAGAGAAAATAACATAGTTGTTCCTTCCTAAACAATGGAGCATCATGTGCAAAGAATTCTCTTGGAAAGCCAGGCAAACCCACAAAAGCACTGGAAAGTTTTCATCTTGGTCTTTGGAAAGTGAAGAAATTAGCCTGCTTTTTCAGCTCAGATTGAAGTCAGAGATAGTCAGAGCTGTCTGAAACTCTGCTTCTTCCCAGAGCCAGACAAGAAGAGAAAAGAGGACTGGCAGGTAAACTGTGGCTCCTGGAAGTGGCAAGAAAATGTAGGAAAAGATGGAATATGTAACATAACTCTGTTCTCTCACTGTAATTTAGCCAAACTGATCATGCACCTTGCTTGAGAACTCTGACAAATGCCAGATGATGATAAGGAATTTGTAGTCCAGCCATGCAAAATCTTTTTTTTTCTTTTGTCAAATTTTTAATTAAAAGTATTTCATTTTAAGAACGTGGTTTATCAACATCTTTCAGAAAAAATGCAGTCAAAACTGCAGGGCAAACAGACTGTCAGGAAACATTAGGTTGTATGTGCCAATCTGGACACAGTTCTATTGTCACTGGAAGAAAGAAAATCCCAATCTCCCTCCAAGATGAATATTTGGAACACATTGATTCAGAGGAACCAGAATGGGACCAAACTCTGAGACTTCTGCCTTAATTATGATATTTGCTATACCAGAAAATTATAAAATTAGAACTAAAACAGTGTTTGGTATCAAGGCTATTTACCAAAAATCTTAATCATAGAAAACAAGGGCTCTAAGAAAGAGAAATTTAATTGATCCAAGTGTCCTGATTTGTACTGGATAAGGACCTAGAGGTATATAAACATCATAGATACTCCTTGGTGAGAAAGAACATAACTCAGCCTAAACAACATTGTGACTTAGAGACTCTCTTTGCCCGTGCTTTTGGATGAATTGAGTGCAGTGTAGGCACACCTGGCATGCAGAGACTGAGCTTCCTGAAGAAGGGAGCCACTGAAGAAGCAGAAGGACCCATTGAAAACATTACTGTCCCGTTTATTGGCCAAAGAATTGAAAAATGCTGATGTCTTTTTCAGAGTGTTTCATTCATTGTAATGGATTCAAACACTCCATGCTACTGACTAGCTTAACATCCTTTGACTTCCCAGCTGCACAGTGGTCCAGTTTCAAAAAGAATATTTTAGATTCTGTTGGTTAGAGTCTCCAAGGTGCCTGCCGCTTTCTTCTCTCTTTCACTCCCTCCTTCCCCATCTCCCTTTTGCAACATTTCCCTGATGTTCCTGAGTGCAAAACTGAGTCCTTAGACCTTGGAGCTACATCTTCAAAGAGCAGGAGAGGGGAGAGGAAGAGCACAGAAGAGAAGCAGGATGAGAATTACACCCCACTCATCTGCTCCAGCTCATTTTCATTTTTCCTTGCCTTAGTTTCCTGCATGCTGGAGAAACATTCCCAGGCATCAAACCTTTATCTCCTGATACAGAATTTAATCACCTGAATTTAGCTATGAATTCTACCACTAAATAGAAGGTGATCTATCCAAGGTCTTTTTATTTTTTGGCACCTCTCTGATGGGACTGGTGATGCCACACTTGCTCTGGAAGCAAAATACTCACAGGGTTTTCTGCTCTCAAGGTTATCCCCCAACCACTGCTGTGTATTCCACCACTCACACTGAATTTAATTCCATTCCACTTTGAGCTAAGACTAGAAGTTTTAGTGCTCCATCAGGACTTACTATCAGTGAAATAAAAATCTTCAAGAATGGGCACAGCAGTCAGAATTACAGAGGAAAGCATGCAGAGAGCATTGCTGTGTACACCCATCCAAGAACAAGGACCATGGCCCAACTTGTCAAATAAACAACAGCTCAGGTCAGTTTGCAGTCAGGAGAGAAATCTCTGATAGAGCAATCTGAGGTTTTGCAAAGCTCAGTGTTGCTGGTACACAAAATGCTGCTCTCCCTTTCCATTCATCTCCAAATCAGTGTTCTGTGGCTCTCAGCACAGGTATCAGAAACAAAGTGGTTTTGTGAAGTGTTCCTTTGGCTGAGAGCCAAAACCTCCTAAGTGCTATTCTTACAAACGCATTATGGCAAGCTGGGCTTTTAGGCAAATCATGAATCCCAACTCTCCCTATTTGCAAAACTGGGAAATAAAAGGCACTTCCAGATTTTTGCAGAGTTCTTTGAAATCCATGCCTTGAGAGCTTTGTAAGAGCATTTGATAGTAATGATTACTATTGTTAGTTAACTCATAGGACAACTGAGAACAGCCACTAGTTAATATTTAAAGGCAACATGAATTGTGTTTATCTCCAGGGCATGAGTTAAAGGGTGTCTTTGACCTTCTGTCAGTGCTTGTTATAGAGGAGAATATTTCAAATAATATCTGGCAGATAATAGTTGTGTCTTGGCCATTTTCCAGTATAAACACTTGCATTTCACTCTTTAAAATTCATTGAATTATGTTATTCTTCAGTACATGCTTCATATTATTGTAAAATGATTTTGAAAATATAATTGCTCTTTTTGATATCTCCTATTTACATTTGATAGTGGTGTAGGGTCAAAATCTGCTCTCAGTGCCCATACAACTCCAAGAATATGCACATGAAAAGCAGTGGAGTTTCCTGGCTGTAATCAAAGTCATGATTTGTTAAACTGAAATGGAATTCTATGGTATTACAAATGAGCATAAAAGGGGGAAGGGAGCACAGACTGGAAGAGTGACCAACAACACTTTCTGAAGGGCAGGAGAGCACAGAGTGCCTCGAGCTTTATGACCACAGTTCTACATTCAGGGTACAGCCTCCTGCGAGCACCCCCGGAAGGGGATGGGTGCTCATTCTGAGGCCTCTCCTTTCAGAGAATAGAATTGTTAAGGACTTGAAGATTATCAAGTCCAACAATCAACCCAGCACCACCACCACATTCCCCACTAAATCATGTCCTCAAGTGCCACATCTACTTATGCTTTTGAAAACATGGTGATTCCATCACCTCCCTTGGCAGCTTGCTCCAAAGCTAGACAAACCTTCCATGAAAAATTTTTCCTAATATAAAATCTAAACCTTCCTTGGTACAACTTATGGCCATTTCTTCCTCACCTGCCACCTGAAAAAGGCAACAGCAGCATTTTTGCATTATCCCCATAAACACAAGCAGAAGCTCTTTCAATCCTCATTCCTTGAGACATTTCAGGAGATCAGAGAGGGAATCTCAGAATCATTTTGGTTGGAAAAGTGTCCAACCTGTGACTGATGCTCACCTTCTCACCCAATCTAGAGCACTGAATGCCATGTCCAGTCTTTCCTTTAACACCTCCAGGGATGGGCGCTCCAAAGCTCCCTGGGCGGCCCCTGCCAAGGCCTGAGCAGCCTTTCAACACAAGTTTTATTTTCACCAGAAGCCACACAAGTCTGGTGTAGCCACAATTCCTACATGAAGGGTTTCGACTGCCAATCAATTCTCTCCACCTGGCAAGTACCAGTTTTGCACTTACACACACTCCTGAGAGTTAAGAACATTCAAGGAGCTGAAAAAGGCAGCAGTGGCATTTTTGTGGCATCCCCTTGAACACAAGCAGAAGCTCTTTCACTTCCCATTCCTTGAGACACTTCAGGTCAGATAAGGAATCTCAGAATCATTTTGGTTGGAAAAGAATCCAGCCTGTGGCCTTGTCACCCAGCCCAGAGCACTGAGTTGGTACCACATGCACCATATGTCTTTTTCTGGGACACCTGCAGGGGTGGGCACTGCAAAGCTCCCTGGGCAGCCCCTGCCAAGGCCTGAGCAGCCTTTCCATGGGGAAATTCCTGCTGGTGCCCACCCTGAGCCCAGCCTGAGCCCGTTCCCTCTGCTCCTGTCCCTGTTCCTGGGAGCACAGCCCGACCCCCCGGCTGTCCCCTCCTGGCAGGGACTTGTGCAGAGCCACAAGGGCCCCCTGAGCCTCCTTTGCTCCAGGCTGAGCCCCTTCCCAGCTCCCTCAGCCCCTGCTGGGGCTCCAGCCCCTTGCCCAGCTCCGTTCCCTGCCCTGGGCACGCTCCAGCCCCTGCAGGGCTCTGGTGGCCATGACAGGCCCAGCAGTGGCCGCAGCCCTCGAGGTCCCTCAGCAGGGCCAGCCCAGGGGCCGGGCCCTGCCCTGGGCCTGCTGCCACCCCCGGGCTGGCACAGCCCAGGTGCCACCGGCCTCTGGCCCTGCTGCCTTTGTGCCCAGCCCTGTCACCAGCACCCCCAGGGCCTTTGCCACCAGCAGCTTTCCAGCCCCTCTTTGCCAGCCTGTGTTTAGCACTGGCCCAGCCTCACCCCAGCCTCATTAGAGTGACCTGGACATGCTCTCAGTTAAGCTCCAATTGCCAGGGACAACAGACATTACTCGTGTACATAACATCATGGAATGACTCTTCTTAAAAAAATAACTGTTGTCTGATGATCTTTGAAAGCTCTGATTTTAGCAATAATACCACATGCTGCCTGTAAAAGGGGATGTTCAGAGGTAAGCAGGGCTCACCTGTCACAGACGTCTTTTATGAAAAATTCTTAGGATGTTTTCTCCTGAGAAGCTGAGAGGTCTCAGGAACAAAATGCAAACAATGGTTATCTGCTGCTGGGGAATGAAACAGGTGCATCTGGGATTGGCCTCATGTGGTTGTTTGTAATTAATGGCCAATCACAGTCAGCTGGCTCGGACAGAGAGCCAAGCCAAAGCCTTTATTATCATTCTTCCTTTTTCTATTCTTAGCTAGCCTTCTGATGAAATCCTTTCTTCTATTCTTTTAGTATAGTTTTAATATAATATATATCATAAAATAATAAATCAAGCCTTCTGAAACATGGAGTCAGATCCTCATCTCTTCCCTTATCCTCAGACCCTTGTGAACACGGTCACACTCACCCCCTCATTCTCCCCCTGCAGTGTGGAAGGTGCAAGGGAAGCAATATGAGCTGCACAGAGATGTGTTTTATCACCCAGGAAGCCATCAAGAAACCCTTCTGGAAGATGAGACCATATGTGAGCTACGACAGTGTGATGTATGAGTCATGTTGCTGAAATCAACTCTTGGATTCCACAGTGCCATTTGAAGGGACAAAACCATTATTTTCTTTAGCCATTCAAGCAAGGGAAACACACTAACTCAATTGCCAGCACAGCTACCAGAAGGATATTGTGTATTCCTTTTAGTATTCAAGACATTGCTCTAGTGCCTTATTCATAGGAAATTCAGCATCTCTTTTGAAAAAAGCAAAACAATTACTTTGTCTCCATTTTAATTTGGAAGGAGTCCAAATTAAGCTATTATGAGAGATAAATGATATAATGAGAGCTGCATGCAATTTACAGTAAAAAAAATGAACAAGCAGAATGACCTCTCAAATGTTTGCATTTTTCTTTTTTGAACTTACTGAAATTTTAATGTTCTAGGTAGCAAAGTCAAGTTTCATATTCAGCTTTCCTGTTAATGTCAACATGCACATGACAGGTTCCAACTAAGCAGAAAAATAGGACATTAGGATGCCAACCTAGCATTCCATTATTATCAAGAACAAATGAACTCAAGTTACACTGAGGCTCTATATTAACTGTTTCCAGAATACACTTCTATGTACAGTTCTGTCTCACAGGAATGTCTCAGTCTGGCAAATATTAGGTGTTCTAGCAGTGAAAAAAATGTCTGAGAGCCTTTGCTTTTTCAGAATAATAATTGTGATACTATAATTGTGAACAGAAAGATATTTGAGGTACTGGTGCAAACATGGGATCCTGGACCTACATTCCCAAACCTTTGGAGCAGTAAAGTCCCCAAGCTCCCAGCAAAGGTCATCCTCAATTTTGCAGCTTCAGGCTTTTAATCCCAAGTAAGCCAATCAGATTCATATTAAGTGATGAACATATTATGTTAATGAGCATAATTATGCTAATTAACATTCCTTCAAGGAATCCTCCTTCTTGATTCATTATTCAGATAGTATCATCTGAGACCAATAGAAATGTTTTGAAAGACTCAATTAACCCCTCTGAGGCAGTCCCAGGCCTCAACAAATTGGCTTTCAATGCCACCCTTCCTGTGGATTCCCAGAGTGCATTTGCCTACGGTCATTGTTTCACTTGGCATTCTCTGCATTTTTCAGATTCTTCATTTTCTTTCTGACAGGGACTTCAGCCTTGACTGGAAAAAAGAAAGAAATCACAAGGACCCACCAAAAATACAAAAAACCTCAAAATAAACCAACAACCCATAGAAAAGCCCTATGATGATGTTTTATTTCAGAAGCCCTCTGTGTTTCTTTGCAAGAACCAATATCTTGATTCAGTGATGGATTCAGAGGAATCATCTCCTGAACAAGAAGGGGAAAGCACCAAAATAGCAGGAAAGCCACCAGAGTCTGCCTGCACAGGCTGGAGTGCTGTGGACTAGCTCTGGTCTGGCATTATCCTGACCAGTGGATGCTGGATTCCATAAATAAAGGATTGCCTGCTGCAGATATTCTCTATCACACAGCTTCTGATCCAACATGATCTCACCCATTCCTAAGCTCCTGCCTTCCCTCTGGTGCATTATTGCACACCCACAGTATCATGCACAAGTTTTTAAAGGCTACGTGCATTTAAATATTATTCCTTTCATGTGTTGATATTATTAACAGCAAAATTTATATCAATGGATGTAAAACATCATCTCTGCACTATATTCAGGGCCACATCACTTAAGCTTGGCAGCTGTGGCAGTACAGGGTTTAAAAAATACACCTAAAGAGGGACTTTTCTCCTGATGAAATGCAGAAATGGTTCTGTTTTCTCCACAATAAATCTTTGCTGTAAAGTTTGGCTTCTTTACTCTCTGTAATCAGCACTGCCCCACCAGTGGGTTTTTAATATGCTTTATTAGCTTAATATGCCTGAACATTTGTGTGTAGGAAGGCTGGGAGTGTCAGCCCAGGCTCAGCTGCAGCGAGAGCAGAGCTCTGCAGCCCCCCCAAGTTCAGGGGTGGCATCTGATGGCATGGGAATCACAGAGTCTCCAGATAATTAAGGTTGGAAGAGACCTCCAAGACCAACAAACTCCACCTTTCACTAAACACCATCACAAAGTGCCAAATCTATGAATTTCTTGAACACCTCCAGAGGTGATGACTGCACTGCTTTCCTGGGCAGCCCATTCCAATGCTTAACCACTCCTCCAATGAAGAACATTGTCCTCATACCCAAACTGAATTTCCCCTGGCACAGCTTGAGGCCATTTTCCTTTTCTACTATGTCTAGCAGCCTGGGAGAAGAGGCTGACTCCCACCTGGCTCCATCCTCCTTTCAGAGAGTTGTAGAGAACAAAAAGGCCCCTCCTGAGCCTCCTTTTTCTCCAGGCTAAACAGCCCCAGCTCCTGCAGCTGCTCCTCCCAGGACTCCTGTTCCAGGAGTTAGGGGTCTGGTCCTCTCCTCTCACCACTGTGCCATTGCTTCACTCCATCAAAGCTGGGACACGTGGAGCTCTCTGCAGTGACCTGTGAGGTCCCCCAGAGGCCACAGCACTGACTGATTTATGATGATTGACAACTGCCAGTGATTATGAAAATTGGTAGCCAGTACAGAATGTATCACTCATGCCTGCAGAGCAGGGCACGGAGAAATCATTTTTCTTTTTAGTATTCCTAAAGGTTTACTGTTCTTAGCTTTGTTCTAAGAAACTGAAGGCCCTGGGAAAGTGATGCAGCTGTATAAACAGGTCAGACATCATGTCAAGCTGTTTTAAAAATGTCACTCTCTTAGTTGCCACAAGGTTCTGACTAAATATGTAAGAGAAAACAAATGAGTCTGAAAATCTGTTTAGTAGTTTAGAAAATGGCATCTGGGATTGCTTTAAACAAGGTCATAAAGACCTCTCCACCCTTCCCTTTTTCTTTTCCTTTTTTTTCTTTTTTTTTTTAATATATTGACTGGCTTGATGGTGCACTGCAGACAAATATCTACATGCTGCACATAATGAAACCGTGTCGTTGCTTCATCTGGACAAACTCCCAGCGCAATTGCAACCAAAGTAAAACATCTCTGAGCCTGTGAAGAAGTGTCAAAACAAGAAATAGAACAGCACAGACCTGAGATGTTTTCCATTTGCAGACCTTCATATAGGTGTCTTTTTTCATACCCTTAGCCGTATATTGCAAAGCATAATTTGATGATAGACGTGAAACTGTGTATTAGTTTTTATTTTGACAAATTCATTAAACATCACATAGCTTGAAAAATGAACCAGGAGGCACTAAGCCAGCCTGGGAAGATTGTACTTCATAAACTGAATTGCTCACATGGGCAACATTTTGGTGGAAGTTATAGATTTTCTAGCATATCCCTGATAGATAGCACTAATATAACTTCAATAAAAACTCTGGATATGTCAATATAAAATTTTTTCTAGCATGGAAAGATGTAAGATACTTCAGTTAATAAATTGGAAGACTCCCTATTCCTCACGGAATGCTAACTCACACATGGATTAGAGCAAGTATTGAAGCCATCCAAGGTGCAGCAGGCAGCTCAGGTGGCTTATAAAAATTGCACTAAATTCAGTTATCAATGTACTATAGGCAATAATTGCAATTTGAGATCTAGAATAAGCATTTCTGTACAATATTATAGAATATTCTATTTTTAACCCTTAGATAACACATTTTTTCAAAAACTGACAGAAGAATAAAAAAGATAAACGGTCTCTGCTGCATACAATTGATGCTCTTTCTCTTTGTTCCCAACATGCAACTTTTCACTTACTTCCCTAAGATTTACTGGCTCTTTTTTATTTCCTACTGCTTCCAAATTGATCTGAGGTATGAGGAGTGCAGACAGGGTTCTTGTTTTGGAAGAAAAACAGATACAGGACTCAGAGGGCTACCAGAGCATGAGGTAAAGGTGTACATTTGCACATCTAGAGGTGTACATGTGCATATAAAGAAACATAAACATAAAACATTAGTTTGTGCCAATGTTTAAACTCTACACCAGTTTCTGCATCTTCCAAATCATGTCCTAACCCAACAGGATGCACAAAAAGGGACTGGAAAGAGCTGCCTGGTTGTTTTTGCACATTCAATCACCAGTGATTTTAAATAGAGAGGAGACAGAGAAATTCACAAGTGTTTGAATGATGACAGTTTTGAAAAGTGAAATAAAAGGCACTTTAAAGGCCCAAAAGACTGTGACTGAGAGAAAGCAGTGTTCATTGCCAGCTTTCATGTTCTTCAATTGCAGACTCCTGTATTTAAATGTTGTACCAGCACAGGGTGTTCATTTATCTATCACAGGCACCTCTTTGTACTTCTCCCTGGTATTTGCCTCTACTCCCACACAGTTACATGATGACATAACATGAAACATTTTTTCATTTGAGTTACAACTAGAGGAAAACACATTTAAAGTCTTCAGCTGAAGAAATCAACAAATTTTCAGTGATCTGAGACAGCTGTTCTGTGTTCAGTGCAGGTAAATGCTCCATATTCATATGAGAATCAACAAGACAATAAATTTGGGAGCCTGCAAAATTATTATTATACTGACATGACTGCAAATTCAATCTCTTTGCTCTCAAAAGCTATGTTGCATGATCTAGGACAACTATTTATTCTTTCAGTTAAGACAATGGATGATTTTCTTCTTCCTGAAAAACACCCATAAAGTGCCCCTCCTTTTACCCTCTAAGCTGAAATAAAGCACATATGTAAAAACTTTTGGTTTTGTTGATGGCCAGGTACAGAAGGGGAAGAGAGTGTTATATCCACAATATGGTTGAAAGAAAGATTTTCCATTCCACAATATGGAAGATTTTCTCTTCTATGAACAAGTGCAGAAATTTTCCTAATTAATTCCTTGGAATATAGGGCATAAATTCCCTTACGTTTTTTTCTTGCAACAACTATGTGATTAACCTAATATCTATGCTACATATTTTTCCTGAATGATGATTTCACTTCTGAAAAGTGATGAACTCAGCAGCCAAAAATCAGCAGATGATACTATCACTACAACTGGTTTCCAGAGAAATATCTTTGGTTAGAGAAGAATTCCCACATTGGGGATCAAATTCAGAATTTAAACTGAATTACTGAAGTACCTATAGACATTTTGTCCCCAAGAAGATTAGACTGGGAGAAATTCCATCCTGTACAGAAACCGTAATTTGCATCCTGAGTTAGTGGTGCAGAGTTCTCACCACAAGCAAAAAAGCAAAACTATTTTGATCCTAAAATCTTTAGATCAATAAAGCATGTTTTTATATGCTCTGTATGTTTCTTTGCTTTCAAGAAAAGATGTCATTTGGGAGCTAAAAGCTCTTCTGGAGGTGAAGTGCTCATCAAAATGAGGGTGCTACAGTCAGGAATGTGTAGAAGGATATTTTGGTATCAAAGCTGCTAAACCCACTCAGCAGTTTGCCTTGGTTTGCCCCCCCGACCAGAGAAGAAAGTCAGGATCCTCTTTCCTTACCTCAGTCCTGTCCCTAAGAGCCTCTTGGGAGGGTCCACCCTCATTGTTTGCCAGCCATGATGCACTGGAATGCTACATCAGATCAGTAGAGGTTAATAAAATTTGAACTGCTTAGAGGTCTGACGAGGCAGAGAAGAGCTCTTCAATCTCTGAATCTCCTTTCATTACTGTTACACTCTGGCAGAGCCTCCCCCACAAGTCAGAGGAAGCAATTTTGGCAGGTGAACAAGCTGCAGGGATGACCTGAACCTTGTCCACAACAGATGAGAAAATATGACATATTGCTCAAATGCCTGAAAGGTTTTCAAGACTGGTGGAGAGGAAATACCAGTGGAAATGGGAGATGGAAGGCTGGGCAGAGGGTAGGTCCAGGAGACCCAAAATCACCAAGAGTAGGACTCACTGTACAGACACACTGGAAATTGTGTTCCATAAGAACAGCAACTTAAATGAGTTCTATGTTTTATATTAAAGAAATATAAAACGTGTATTACACAGGTGTATCTCACAGGTGTATCTCCTGCTATCCAGTAAGGCAGGAGAAGCAGACACTCCTGCCTGTGAGCATTTCCATGGTGCCAAAGCTGCATCTCACACAACAGGCATGAGTTTCTGGGGTACCTCCTGCTAGGCTAAAACTTTGCCTCGTGTAATGTGAAGGAAGCTGGCACCAACTTAAAATTTAATTTGAAATTGATTCAAAAATAGTCCAATTCAGACTTTAAGAGCAGTACTCTGAAATTAAACTTATTGGCCTGAGTAGCAAAGACATAATATGATCGAATATACTCCCCAGCTTTAAAACTTATACAAATTATTTTGGACACTGCAACAGTTAAAAATTTATCCAGACATAGAAAAGGAATAATGCTGCTGAATGTTTAATGCTATTCATTTCCCAGCACTGCCTAGGAGTAAGCAGGAGTGACACATTCCTTTCTGATGATGGGCTGTGAGGAAGATCTCTCAGATCTGGGGCTTCTCTTGATGCCTCAGGTTTAGCTTTTATAATTTTCAGATTTTGTGCTGCTTTAGTGTGTAGGTCTGAGCTTCATATGAGGGGATGGTGAGCTCTGTGCACAGAGCAGGGAGACAAAACAATTCCTGCTCCAGCTGGGCACCAAGGACAAATGATCCAAATCTCAGGCCCAAGAGAACAAACAACGTGGGCTGGAGAGAGAAAAACAAGCAGGATGGGACTGCATGGGCTAAAGCTGGAATGGGACAATGAACTGCAAGGTGCAAATGGAGCAGAACTGATCAAAGGGAGAGACCCCATGACCTGTTGCCTATTTTGTGACCGTTTTGGTTCATCTTGGGTGCAGCCCTGGCTGGGCTCTTGTGCTGCCCAAGGTGGATCCATTGAGGCTTTTTAGTAAATCCCAACTTTATTCTTTAGGTCTGTCTTGTCTCAGCCTTCCCAAGGCATCACTCTCCCAACCCTTCTCATCAGCCTGAGCGTGGCTGCCCACTGGCATATGGTGCACTTGGGTGGGAATGCACTTGCACAAAACTGGAATAAAGTGGGGGTTTATGGGATGCATTTCCTTCAGCAGAGTGGAAGATGTATTGAGACAGATAATGATCTCTAAACACATTCATTGCCTTAAAGGCTTTCCTTGATTTTAGCTCTGCTGTGATTTCTTTCTGATCGTATCTCCTCATCACAATAAAAACATCTAAGAACAATGCATAAGAAGGGGGACATTTAAGTTTTCATTTATACAGAAGTGTATTTTAGGGGCTGTGGGAATATCATCCTTGGATTGTTTTATCACTGTATCTTTAATTACACAGAATCTAATTGATTTAGGTCAGATATCAGAAAGGAATTGTTCCCTGGCAGGGTGGGCAGGCCCTGGCACAGGTGCCCAGAGCAGCTGGGGCTGCCCCTGGATCCCTGGCAGTGCCCAAGGCCAGGCTGGACACTGGGGCTGGAGCAGCCTGGGACAGTGGGAGGTGTCCCTGCCATGGCTGGGGTGGTTTGGATTTTAAGGTTCCTTCCAACCCAGGCTATTCCATGATTGTTATTTAATTTTCAAATCCAGGGCAGAATAGACCTTAAACTTAAACCACCTTGTCATGTATTTTAGATTTAGAGAAAAACAAAGTTGAATACATGAATAAGGCCTCTGCTGATGTGTTTTAAAATTTACTCAGGCATTCTTCAAAATGATGGTCAGCATGTTGATTCTGACTAAATGGAGCTGAAAATCAGATTTTCTCAATATACCACATCAGTATACACATCTGCTGATCAGTGTTAATTGGTCCTATATTTTCCAATTTGTAATCTGTGTATGTTTTATGGGGATGTAAGTAGCAATACATTAACATATATAATGTCTCTTTGGAAAGCTTCTGCTGAGCAAGTGACCAATAAATTGCTGTTAATGCAAACATTAATCAAACTGAATGCCAGTATGGAAAAAGTATCCAGTTGAGAAGGAAAATCACCTTTGTACTGTGCATTTTGCTGTTGAGCTGTAGCTAAATAAGACTAACTATGATATTTTCTGAAATTCAATTACAAAAAAGTGCATTTGGTTTAGCCTATTTTATGCCACCTTGAAGAGCTAATCACTTCACCATTGGTATTAATGCACACCAGTCTGTCTACAATCCTGAATTAAATGTCTATCCACTGACTGAAGGAATAAAAAAAAAAAACAGGAGAAAGAATTTGCATAAGTTAGTATGAAATTATTTAATCTGAGAAAGAAAAGGTCAGCATATAATGCCAGACAGCAATGAGTATTTCAAATAAGTGTAATGACCTATATTTGGCCTAAACAAGAAACAAGCTATTGTCTGAGCAGAAATGTTCATTATTGTGAATAAATGAGAGACTACAGTTAGGGCATGTAAATGGTAATAAAGATATAACATGTAGTCTGTTGTCAAGAAGAGAGAAAGCTTTTAAATTATACTGCTCTTCTGCACTTCAATAACACTATTTTTTTGTTTCTCACCATTAAATATTTCTCTTATTCGTATAGGAATTGACTTCTCTCAAAAAAATCCCAGCTGTTGAAAAAAGTGAGGCTAAACCAGAGATTTTTATGAACTTCCCAAGGTAGGATTATACAGATATAGAAACTGAACATTTCCTCAGAAGAAATGTTTAAGTTTGGCTGAGACAAGAAGAATTGGTGAGCCATTCCCAGAGAGGCCAATTGGAACGCTGTGATTTCTCAGATCACAAATACAAATAAAATCTAAAATAAGAGAAAGCATTATGCCAAATAACGCCAAAGGAGTGAGATGAGTTAAAACTTAGTTCTTGATGAAGCTTACACATATTCCTTTCTTTAATGTTGTCGAGGGGTGTATACAGAAATGTGCTCAGCCCAAAACATCCTCCCAAAAGTAACTGGAACAGAAATACCTTCAAGCTTCCATGGGCTGATCAGGACACAGAACTCAATGGAGAAGCAATGATGCTGGGGACACCTGGGGGACCATGGTGTGTTAGACAATGCCCTTTTCTGACCCAGAGATGGGGCAACTGAGAGGTGTTTTAAAAACTTTTATTCCATTTTCAGTCTCATGAGAAGGGTGAGACAGTATTAGAGAGATGTTATAATTCACACCATCACAATCAGAAGCCAATTATTTCCTAATTACAATACATTATAAGTGTTTCTTGGCCCATCAGCTTTTGCCACACCATGCTGCAAATGCCTTAAAGCCAAACATCTAAAATTACCCCTTGTGGCTCCCACTGCAATGCATTTTTCATAGTTTTATTTCTCCAAAGTATCCAGTCTTATTTGCAAGGCCATCCTTTGACACTTGTTTCTAGCTCCATTTCTCTCTCAACAATGTCTGTCCTATTCCATCTCTACCTCAGCATTTCTTATCTCCAAATTTTCATACAGATGCACACACTGTGTGAGCCTTCTGTCAGGCCCTGAGAACTCTCTCCAAATCCATTTCCCACAAGGATGAGCTGCCAGAGACAGGGAGCTGAGGGATGGAAGGAGGGGAGGCAGGAAGGAGGGATGTGCAGCCCAGGCTGCTGAGCCTGACAGCGATCAAGCATCACTCAGGAGCTGCACAGCCACAACAGCTCAGAGCAGCCTGGAGAAGCAGCTGAGAGGGGAGAGGAGACACAGAGAGTGTGAATTTATGCAGACTTTAGGCTGGAAGCAAAGCAGCAGAGCTGAGGTCTTAAAACAAAGGGAGATAAGTTGTCAGAGGCTGGAAGTCCCAGTCTGTCAGGCCTAAGTGGTCACCAAGAGAAACACAGAATGGGACATCTGGGCTTTGGCTGCTTTTTCTGTTCTTGTTTGCTTTCTAGATACTGAGCACTGGGGAGGCTGGAGAGTGAGGCTTGTTTTATGGCATTACATTTATTTTCTTGTTCAAAAAGGGCCATTGCTCAAGCAGATCCTGCACTACAGAAAATATGCAAAGTTTTTGCGGGAGCACACACAAAGGTACGTGGAACTTTTTCTCACTGCTAAGGAATGAAGGAAATGTTTATGAGGGAGGTGATTGTCAAAAAAGGATGTCTGCCTTTTGCAAAAGAAGTAGTGGCTCATTTCTTAACTGAGATTCTAAGGATGTTGGTCTCCTGATCAAAATGGCCATGTGTTTTCTGTACTACTTCTCACTATTTCCTTTTAGACTTTTCTGAATAATTTATTTTGAGTGATATTGGTTTAATTGCAGTTATAACCACCACAGGAAAACTAAAACACAATGACCTTTTAAATTAGCATTATTTACTGAAAAGAAAGAGGAAACATTCTTTCTCTCTGCAGCAAAGCCAGTAAAAGCTCAGGAGGTATTGGCGTTGCTTTTAGTACAATTGCAAAGATTTCATGAGTAGGGAACTATAATTACCATCAAGTACAGCTTTGACCTTAAGAAAGGCTCAAAGGACAATTAGGTTCAGTTCTAGAAGGGTTTTATCTTTAACTTTCATGCTGAATAAAACCATTTTCTTTCCATAGTCCAAACTTCATTATGTGCCAAGCGTGAGCATGGTATTTTTGGCTGCAGTGAAGCACCAGAAGGTTCTGGCTGCTTTAGCATGTGCATAATCACCTTCAGATCATGCAACCTTTATAAGTTTTCCTCTGCTCACTCCCTTCTAATGGATCTTTAAAGACATTTGTGGTATCATCCTTTGCTGTTACAAATTGCTTGCACCAATTGTGGATGAACAAACCTCCCAGAGGTTATCAGAGCAGTTATCTCTGTGGAGATTTGGTTGTTTTCGTTAATACATGTTATACTTGCTGCCAGACATTAAAGCAATGGAGTTCTGATGAGGTAAAATTAGGCCTGAGCAAAGGAAAATTAAACCTTAGCAGCAAATGTCAGTAAAACAACTAAACACAGAACCAGTATTGGGTTATTTGACAACATTTTATAAGCAAGACAGAGGAATCATTTCTCCAAACCTGTCACAGCAGGGATCAGATAGGCCCAGTTCAAATAGCAGGAAAAAATCGCCCCCCCCCCCCCCCAAAAAAAAAAATGTTTTGGAAGTTCTTTGGGGCTTGATTTTGGATTTTCACACCATATTTTTAACACTATATTCACAGCATTTTTTTTTCCCTCAAAATCTGTCCCTCTGTCAATGAACAAAGCACATTTCTTTTGAAAGATTTTTTCACTCTTTCAATATTTTCTGAGACTGTTATTGTCTAGGAAAAAAAAAACCCAGAAGATGGTGATTTTCCAAACAAAACCAAAGCTGTTTTCATTGCACTGTGAATGAAGTACTTGACCTACAGGACTTTCTTCATGTCTATGAAAAACTTTAACTTTCCCTATACTCAAAATACAGTTTTCCTTTTGTTGTCTTCTGCCATAAGGCAGATCTTTATTTTTACTTTTGTTCTGACCCTTGTCCCATTTAGAAGTTTTAATAGATAGAGAAATATGAAATCTGCCAAAAAAGTTTTAAAAATAACCTGAAATCTTGATCAAGAGACTCTTCTAAATGGATATCACAAAAAAAAAATTAGTTTCTTTTCAGAAGGTAAAGCAGTATTTTATTCACCATAAATAAAAACATTAGATACCCAATTCTCTTCAGCAGGAATGAGATTTAAATGTGTAAATATTTCTGCAAACCACAGGCCTTAGACAAAGATGGATAATCCCATAATGTGAATGGTGGTGTATTTTTCTCCCTGTAATTTAATTTTTCCCTCGTTATCCCTTATTCTCTGCCTCCCCTATTCCCTCCATGCTTTTTACAATTCCTTTGCTAGTAAACAAACAGCTCACTCTTCTAATTCCTTGACTTCAGTGTGCCACAAATCAGCCTAAGAATGAAAGTTTTACAACTGCAAAGTAGAGGATGGGCTGGCAGATCCAGCTCTTGCTGAGGACTGGGGGCCCCTGGCACACAAATTTATTGGATTTATTCTGGACTAACCTCAGGCAGGTTCTTTGGCTTGGGAAAAGCTCAGCTGGTTGAGGCTGAGCTGATTGGAATCCAGTTCAATTGTTCTGAGGTGACCAAGCTGTTTATTTATCATGTTCCAGGTGGGAGGGACAGGAAGAACACGGATGGGAGGGATGTTACAGGCTAGCACACCTATAAAAGTAGAGGTTAAAAAAACACTCTACAGCAAGACCTCTGGAAATGTCAATAACTGCTCATGAAAGCCATGTTTAAATTTCTAGAGCAACCACAATGAGGTTTGACCCTTTAAGCATGAGAAAAGTTGTCTGAAACAGAAAGTTAACGAGTTTTTGGGTGGAAATGTAGAATATGCTCAGGAGAAGCTGAAACTGAACTCCCAGCTAGAATATTGCTGCAGATTGCAGCAGGGACAGTGCAACCAGGAGCTGAGAATGTCACCACTAACTCCTTTAAAATACAAAATCATCTCTCATGCTCTCCAGATCATTACTGTTTTGTTATTGTGAAGAGAGTTGAAGATTGCACAAGGATATTTTAGGTGTTCTTTACCCTCATCCACACCCACATTTTTAGTTATTGCAACTTTTTAAAATTATTTTTCTATGTTTATTAAAAAGCTTCTTGGTGTAGAACATCTTCTTGGCCCATAGTCTTAACCAAATCTTTCTTTACATTGTGCCATTTGCATTTTTTCATTATTTTGTATTATGACTAACCTGCGTAATTCATTCTGTGAAAAGAGTTGTTTTTTTTACTTTTTCTCTAAAGAAATTAGACCTACTTTTTGGATCATTAAGTAGTGCATAATCTTCAAATGGGACATTAAAAACTGTAATCAGTGACATCACCATGACAACCGATTAAGAAGTGTCTAGAGAAGCCTCTGGAAATGTAATTTTTTAATATAATACATTTAAATGAGTTCATCAGAACAAAGCACCCTAAGTAGATTTATTGTGCACGGAATATCTAGAAATAATTTGGCTCTATAGCTAACACAAAAAATCTTGTCAATATGACTTCAATAGATTGGGGGTGGGCATTAAAATTCCCCCTGTGATGTCAGTGGTGAGGGGGAGAAACATCAGGAAAAAAAAAAATTTTCTTGCACCAACAGACAAACCTTCACTTCTTTAATAAGTTTTTTAGTTTTCCTACATCATGAGTTATTGTTTTTCTGTGCATTCTTCCTCCTGTGTTGTTTACAAGGTCTACTAACATGTAGGTGCCTATTACACCAGGTAAGGGCCTCTACAAATGAGGCATTGCTGAAATTCTTACTGTGTTTTCAGCCCTTGGTCATGATGATTTTTTGCCCATTGTCCTGCCTGCTCTAATGAAAGAAATTGGAGGCAGCAGAAGCCTCATTATTGCACACAGCAACAGTAAAATATAAATAAATTATGCCATAAAATGCCTACCTGCAATATATGGTGCTACAAGGTTACATAAATTATATGCTCAGTAGTTGAGGAAAAGGCACTCATGAGAGCAACCCCCAAACAAAATGATGCATTTAAATGTTTTGCAAAAGCTTAAAAAGTGGGGGGAAAAGTACTTTTACAGATAATCTGTTTGAAGAGATTAGTTACACCTCACAAGAATAAACTACCCAGCACCCTCTCTGTAAAACTCTGCCTTATCCTCCAAACAGCTAAAAAACATCAGAATTTCTTCTGCTCTCTTCCATTTTCCAACCTGTCGATTCAAGTTATGGCTTGTTCTTGTCTTTTATGGTCCTGTCTCCTGCTCCTGCCTGCTGGGTTTATGATGCCCTTTTCCAGATGAGATCTTGAGTTACTTATGGCTGCTGCAAGCAAGGAATAAAGCATTTCCAAAATCCTGTCTGCTGGTGAGTGGTGTGGTTGCCTGATTGAGGCAGGGGAGGTGTTTGTAGCTTTCCCCAGGACACAGAGCTTTTCCTTACACTGATTTGTCCTTTTCCTACTGCAGGGAGTTCATGGTTGGGGCAGATCTGCTCTGCCTGTAGGATCTGGGGCTGTCATGTTTCACATCAGCTGCAATCTGCCCCACAAACCATTCTGTTTATTCATGTTGTCTATTAATGTCCTAGCCCATCTCAAAGATCTACTTAGCAATGAAAAACAAACAAAAAATATTGAGATCTATGTACTAGAAACATCTTCATTTCAGAAGTCTCCTGAAGATTATGGAACTAGGTGCTTTAGGAAAGAATTTTGCCTGGGAAGGATAAAAGAATCTATTGGCTTTGGGGTGCTCACCCTCAAAGTGCTTTAAAGCACTTGCAGGGAAAGGTTTGAACCTCCTACTGAAAACGAGGTGTTTAGAATTGATATCAGAACTGAGGCATTCCCAAATCACCAATACCTCCTGAAAACCCAGGCCATTATCCTTACAAAAAGCTGGCTCTCTATTAAACTCCTTGTTATTCTTTTCCTAATGAGACACTTTACCAGCCTGTCATCACCCGCTGTGATTAATTCTCTGCTTGTAAAATTTTAGCTCTCTCTGCTGCTGCTGTTAATGTGCTTTGTACCAAATAAAAATGAAGTTGATGTTTACAAATCCTGTCTGGGGGTTGCTTTAAAAAAGCTCTGCTTTGCCTTACATTAATGAGGCCAAGTGTAGTGATTTTTGTTCTAAATTGTTCTGGATAATTAAACACTGTAACAGACTAGCATGGAAGGTGTGAAACTCATCATTGCTTAAAGAGCTTTAAAAATATAATATCGATGAAAGTATATGCTTCATTACTACCTGCCTGTGCTTCACACATGAGATTGCATGTGTTCTTTTAATCTTAGCAGTATTAGTAAATCTGGGGATAAGCAGGAGAAAACATTTCTAAAAGGCAGGATCTGTGAGTCTAACAGTTATCTTGGATAAAAACTGACATGAAAATCTGAAATGAAGGAGTTGTTTCTAGTACATAGATCTCAGTTGATTTTTTTTTTTTTCATTGCTAAGTAGATCTTCTGGATGGTCTAGGACATTAATAGACAACATAAATGAGAAATTGTTCCGAATTACACTTTTACTGTTCCATAGTAATGTACTTGCAATTCAAGACTGGATGCCTGAGCATCCTCCTGTATTAAAAGGGACTTCAGAAGCTATTCTGCCTCACAATTTATAAGGCAGAAGGAAGGCAATATCTAATTCATCTAAAAAGCACAGTGGCAGTGTTCAGATTGCAGGCCTCTCAGGAACTAATGCATTTAAAGAGCTTTTATGCTGGAGACAGTTAGCTTTCTCCCTTTTTCATACTAAATAAATTTAATTAAATTAAATAGGATGAAGCCATCTGCTTTCTTTAAATCTTCTAGTCTTAAAATCTTCTAATGCCTTGCAAATCTCAAATATCCCAACTTCAGACAGCAGATGGGTCTTGCAAGAATGCAGATTTGTAATCATATTTTTTCTTCAGTTTACTCAGATACACATATTTACTAAAAGAATACACACAATTTTGTATTTTAGCACTGTGATTGTGTGTGTTTGTGTCTACTGTTTCCCCACTGGTGGGTGGCTCTCCATGGGAAATCAAACTGAGCTCAGCAGAGGATTTCACAGGAGCTCATGAACAGTGGGATCCCTCCTCTCCTTCCTTCCTAAGATCAAGGCTGAAAATCTGGGGTGTGTCTGCATGGATGGGAACAGACAAACACCAGCTCTCTGCCAGCTCCCAGCTCTGTGAATTCAAATAATTGCCTCTCAAAATGTCCTGTGGGTTTGTTAGCCTGCAGATTAATGGGCAGCACCCTTCCCAGGGCAGGCAAAGCTCTACAAGTGCAAACTCCTGAGTTCCACTGTGCTCCTTTATAGGAATGTGGCCTCTTTAAAATTGTTTTTAAAATAGTTTTGCACTGAAAAAAGTTCTGTAAGTTATTGTTGTTGTGTCAAAAAGTTATTAAACTACCTCTATGTTCAAATCATATCTAAGCCAGAAATTTGAGGCTTGCCTGGGAAAACACTTCACCAAAGTTAAGGCAGAAGATTAGAACCAAATTTTAAAATTATTAGCATAAATACAAATTGTGGACAAAAATGAGACTTTTTCAGATCATGTCCCTTTCTCCTCTTTCTTTGAGATATATAGAAAGGGTGAGATATAGGAGTGTGTTCCCTGTTGACAGAGTGACAAAACTATGCTTTGTCCCCTCAAAAAGGAAATAAGCCCAGAAGTTTCTCTCCTCAATCAAGTAAAAAGACATCTCACAGGCCTGGGGTATTTCACCTCAAACTTAAGGATAGCCAATTGGACAGGAGCCAAAAAGTCCCACCTGAGCAATTTACTAGAAAAAGAAGAGAACAAAGAAACCAATGGCTTTTGTGGGGTGTTTTACCAGGAGCAAGAACCTCTTGCACCTGGCTCTGTTTTTCTCTGTAAAGAGTTTTGTTATTTTGCCTTTTAATAAACCTTTTTGTTTCCAGCACTGCAACAGAAGCCATCCTGCTGATTTTATGCCTTCTAAGGCAGCTGAGCTATCTTGGGTGTGAAATAGAGCTTGTGAGACCCGGCTCGAGGAGACCCACATTTCGCTCCCTGGCCACTCATACTGAGCTTACAAGTCCTGTTTTAGGAATTCCTTCATTTGAAGGAATATGTGGAATGCATTTGAAGGTGCATCTCTGTGTTTCATCCATTACAAATTACATCCAGCTCTGAAATGAAGACAGAGAGCATCATTATCAGCACAATGCAGTGCCTGGGCTGCTGCCCAGGGTCAGTCACAGGGCTCCTGAATTCACCTGCACTTGTGCTGAGGACAGCAGCAGGACACGGGTCCTACACTGACCAAATTCCATGGGAAGTCAGTTAAAAGAGCCCCTTCAAATGTCCATTGTTCATTTTCTTTGTTTATTGCTCTGTCATGGTATTTTCATTAAAATTATTTCTCTTTCTTCACTAGAAGAATGCCACATTGATATAATGAATTATCAATGTAAATCCTCTACCAGTTCCTTTTAACATGTGTTTAAAAAAGGAAGCCAAATGCTTCTGTGCTATTTTGTTATTTAACAAAACTAAAATTATTATTTACTACAAGGGTATAGTTTAAGTCATTTGGTGTAGTCAGATTGCTATAACAAATAAACAAATACTCTGAGGAAGCTCCGAATTCTGAGATTTTACCCTGAGAGCTTTGCATTTTGTGACCAAACAAGAGAGAGGAGCACAGCAATCAGAGGTTGCTCCTCCTCATGCTCCCTATGAAACACTGAATATCCAGCTCTGCCTGTGATCCCTGTGGGATGAGCCCAAGTTTGTGGCTCTCTCCAGACAAAGCAGCAAACTGCATTAATGTTTGAAAAAGGGGAGCAGCAAGTATCAGTAGCACTGTAAACCAAGATGACAATTTTGGACAAATGGATGACAGGCCTGCACGGTGCTTTTCTTAAGTTCAATTATTGCAAGTGGCTCCACTGTGTAACACATGAGAGAAACATGTATAAATAATACTAAAATACATTATTACAGGATGCAATCCATTATTTCACAGCACTTATACATTGTAATGTGCATTAGGTCTCACTGTCCTATTCAACACTGCTCTAAGTAACTAAGGAGGAAAATGTGTGTTAATCATTTACTGATTACTAATATATTGGTTTTAAGTGGCCACAAGTCAAAAATGTTTTTACAACTGATCTTACAAGTGAATTTTACAATGAAAGTATGTCCCTTAAGGTACAGACATGAACCTCATGTAAATTCTATGTATCTATACATTTAACAAAATTTATACATAGTTCATGGTTAGGAACTTGGGCAACCTTATAAGAATGAAAATCATATATACCAAAAAAAAGGGGCACTGCCCTAAAAGGACTTTTATACAAAATAACGTGGCATTCATGTTAGAGGCACAGCTTTATGTTCCTCCTATAGTTGGGTTTCCTCCCATGTCCAAACAACAGACACCATTAAAGCCAACAGCAAAAAATTTTCAAGTTACCTGAGCCACAGCTGATTGGGACATCTGATACCTCTAAAGCCATATGCAGTGTAAAAATATCCCCTCCCTTTTTGCCAAAGATACACACCAGAATAAAATATGTTAGCAAAGATATAAATGTCAGGAATGTCAACAGGGCTCAGAGATAGATTATATATGCTGGAATTTCCAAGATATCCAAAACGGTTTGGGACCATCTCTAATGAGAAGCAAAATGCAGAGCTTATCTGAGGAATGACAGGGACATTGGCTCTCCTGTGATGTACCTGCAGGTTTTGAGCTGAAAGTTGGATTTCTGCCACTGCAGAATCAAATCAGGAGCAGGTTAACAGTTACCCCATGGCTTCCATGTACTCCTGGGGTGGAAAACCCTGGTATGGAAAACTCCCATGCAGCGAATTGCAATCTTGCCTTCCCTCTATCAAACAACTGTCCACATGGAATAATAAGATGCTGACATAAAATAAGTTTGGGGTTTATAGACTTGTAAATTTGAAAAAAATATTTGTTTTTCCTACAGCAATTTGGAGGGAGATGATGCCACCAGGCCCAAGGGGTTGTCCTGCTCTGCTCTGGGGCACCACAAGGTACAAAAGAGCCAAAGCTGCTGGAGAGTATCCAAAGGAGGGAGCTGGGGCTGCACAGGGGGGATTGCTGGGGAGTCTGCAGGGACAGGAGCTGGGTCAATGATCCCTGTGAGTCCCTTCCAACTCAGGACATTCTGCGTCCCATGGTGTTTTGAATTGACATAAATTACCATCAGCAGTTCTTTTTCACCAACTGCAGAACCAAATATTAAATTCTCCCCACAGCCCTGAGTCACTTGCTCCCACTTGCCTGGAGTTCCTGCAGAGCTGCCTGATAAAGCAGATAAAGATCCAAAATATTTGCTCTACAACACTTCAGACAGGCCAGTCTGTGGTGTTGACTGAGAATTTGCTTTCTACTGACCACACAA
This sequence comes from Calcarius lapponicus, assembly GCA_039654755.1. Lineage (NCBI taxonomy): Eukaryota > Metazoa > Chordata > Aves > Passeriformes > Fringillidae > Calcarius > Calcarius lapponicus. Next base: position 17,414,786 of record CM077474.1, on the reverse strand, counting down.
AACCTTTCCATGGACAAGTCTGTGCACACAGCAACACTCCTCCTACTCAGGGAGCTCCTGGGATGATAGAAAAAATTAATTTGCTGTTTTAGACCAAATCTGGGTTTCTTCTTTGCAGCTAAATTTTCTACTATTCTTTCTCCATTCTCTTTTTCTGTGTGTTCAAAATGATCTCTGGACAAAAGCACCCTTTGGAGAGCAGCATCTGTTCACCATACTAGTTCAGTTAAATATTGCCTGATAAGTAATGAAGCTCATATGTTTTCTACAGATTTGTCTTGAAGCAAACTTTGCTGCTACTTGCATTTGAATTTTCTAAGAGTATTTAGAGTTTTTCTAGGGAAGAATTCTAAAATTAAAAAGAAGAGAGCAAATTATCTACACCACATTTCATTAGCCTGAAAGTCTTATTGAAACCAAAATTCTAAAAGATATTCCTTTTTTTCAATCTACTGATGGATAGCTAAATTAGGTGGAAATACTATTTAGTATATTTCATGTCTGATAAAATATCCAAATAGAAATTAATTGGGTTTAATGTCCTGTCCTCACAGAGCTTTTTTATCTCAGGTTCTACTTGGGGAAGCTGAAGCAGGAAGTGAATTCCTCTTGCTGGGGGCTGCCCCATTAGACTTGGAGCCCTTTAGGCTTTTGTAACCCCTGTGGTGACATGAGCAGGGCCAAAACTGAGATTAAAGACAGGTCCCTGCAGCTCATTCAACAGTGTCAAATACCTGCAGCAGCACCAGACTGTGCAGGTTTTTACATTCACAATCTTTAAGTATTCTTCTTCACGTGCCTCCCAGATCCTAAAAACGGTTTCTTTCTGATAGAAAGCTGCTGAAAACAAGAAAGGCCTCATACATGAAAAGGAACCTGTTAAAAAACATGAACAAGTTTCTCAAGTAAGTGGAGGGACTGTCTGGCTCAGGGGAAGGTGATTGAATTTCAGAAAGGTTTAAATCTAAGACACCTCCTGAATCCATGGCAGATTCCCCGTGAGTGAAAGCCATTACCATGGTATTTGTGCTGAGGTATGTGAGCTGAATTTGGTGTCTCAATCCAGTGTGTTTGGAGCAGTCACTTGGATCACAAAGTCACTGTGACACCTCCCAGTAACTGGCACTCGTATTGATGGAATCAACAGCATTTAATGGCCACGGAGACTGAACTATCTTTGCTCACACTCCAGGCATAGAGATGAGGCAGGGCGGATGTTTGTGCTGTCACTGACTATACTATCACAGCCCCAAGATAAACAGAGGCATTTCAGCTTTCAAGCCTGTCAATCTGGCATTTTTCACAAGAAGGAAACGCACTGAAATAAAGAAGGGAGCAGTGCAGCTCCAAATGACATTAATGCTGATGAGTGGCTGGGAAGGCCATGCTTAATATCAATTTGTTAAAAATAAAAGGCACATGCCAAGTTTTCCATATCCTGATTTTCAGCCTGTTTTAACAGAACCACCTGTATGTGGAGAGGGAGAAAAGACAGCACAAATATAGGTTGTTAGCACTGCATTGAAATTATACCTGACAGAAATGTAGAAACTTTGCATACAGCAGTTCAAAACCAAAACACAACATGTTTCTGTATTTCAAGCAGCTCAGGCACAACAAGAATCTAACCAGAATAAGTGAGGACTAAAAGCATTTCCATGGAGTGATGGCTTCAGTAAAATTAGCCATTATGGATAGGAAACACATTATTTTTTTATTTTCCCATGACAACGAGATTTCTAACTGTTGACAACTTCATCAGGAAACTTGGTGAGGTTTATTATGACATTTCACAGTCCCTCCACTTTGTAAGAAAAATTCAACTGGCTGGCAACATTTTGTGGAAAAATGAAGAGGAGAAAAAAGGAAAGAACTTTTATAGTAACAACTGCTGTGTGAATCATGGAATGTGGAGACTTGTATTCTTCTGTTGCATAAGCATCTGAAAGTGAGGGCTGTACTTTGACAGGAGAAGAACTTAGGCAGCCTACTTTAATAATTGAAGTGGAAAGAGAAGATCATTCTTTCAGTGCCTGCTTTGCAGCAAGAATATACTGAAGATTTTTCTCAGGAAACAAAGGGGAGATTAACCACTGGAAAAGTGGTTTCTTAAAAAACTTGCAAGAAAGTTTGCACTGTTCCAGCACTTGAACTGAGATACACAAGAGGTATTTTGTAGGAAGTTATGGGATGGAAGGGAAAAGAGCTACTAATCACTTCATCTTCTTCACAGCTCATTGGGACAGTCAGCCTCTAAATATATTTCTTTGCAGTGCTAGTGCAACCACTGAAAATAACCATGCAGAAGTGTTTTAAAGGACTCTTTTCTTTCTGGCTTACTTAAACAACAACACATCAGAAACACCACAGGAGAACATTTATCACGATTGATACTGCAACCCTCATTTTTGTTGGATGGAGGCAGATTAGGAGAGGGAGTTTCTTTTCATAAGTGAAGTGATAAAACACCATTGTAAAAGAGGCACTTGTGATCACATTGGCTTTTCTGTCTCATCTTTTCACTGCTCAGCCTTTGACTCTTTTTTGCTTTTCCTTGAACTTATTTCTGCATCTTCTTAAACGGCAACATTTATTTCAGACACTGATTGTAATTTATCTCTAGGAAAAACTAATTATAAAACAATCTTCTAAAATGTATTGGATTTTAATCAGAGAGTCAATACAATTAATAAAATCAACTCCTCTTCTGCATTTCTGTTGGTTCCACAAAAACCAGCATTATTTCTGAGTAAGGAAAAACATTTTGCCCCTACTAATCAGGAATTATTAGCACACCTGTTTGAGTTGCAGGGTTAAATTCCACAGAGTTTTCATGGTGCTCTAAAGGATAAAAAAGACATTAGTAGGAATCAATGGATATTACAGTGCCAAATGCACTTTTAAAAAGGTCATTTTATAGTAGGGAGTAAAACATGCATTTGATCATTTGGTTATCCTCTGATATACGTCCTCCTTCTAAAACTCTTGTCAGAGCAAAACAAACAGAAACCAGCTCCTAGTTGGCACTGGCAGTAAGAAACTGCGCCGGGCAAAAGTTCAGATTCAGGTTCAAGTCCACTCCCTAAAGTCAAAGAAAATCAAAATGTTCATTGCAACTATGGTGCCTTGTTTGATCCACACTAGTGAGGAAATTTTTCATTTGGTGGAGGTTACTGTATCAGGCATTATATACCTATATATATACACACACATATATATACACATAAAAAAAAATATATATACACATATACACACACACACGCACACATATATATATATATACACATATAAACACTTTTTTTTTTTTCTCTCATTGCTTCCTTGCCATTCACTAGTCATTGCTAGGGGGCAGCCATTGGCACAATTCTGTATTTTTAAATATTGTGTTATACCAATTTATCTTGTCCCTAATAAATATCATCTCTCAATTGCTCCTTGAATCCAGTACAGAGTTTGAAACTGGATTGAGTGGTTCTTTTAAAACACCAACCAAGTACAATTAAAATATCAACCAAGAGACTTACAAATAATCCTTTCTGGTTTTCAGTGGCAAATTAGTCATATCTGAAGCAACAATGCAAAACTTGTATTTCAGCTGGCTGCCTTCATAAACTGCCATAGTAATTGCATGTAAGTAAATTAGGGTTTCTGATGTAAACATCACTGAAATCTACACCATGCTTGTGCTGACAATGTGCAGCAACAGAAAACAATATCCACATTTCCAGATTGCCAGCATCAAAACCTGATAACAATATGTTTCCCTGCCTGGTTGCTCTCTGGAGATAAAATTAAGAAATTATTCTTGTAACACTGCACAGTGTAGAAAATATTTCTGTTTCATGAGGAATATGTTTACATTCTCATCTGAATAAAGTAAAGCAATCTAAAGCAGTGTACAGACACATTTACATGCATGAAAATAGAGGACAGACCTATATTTAAGCAGGATTCAACAAATGAACAGAACATTCCCATACAAAATATTTCACTCATAGAAAACTCTTCAAAAAATCATGTTGAGAGAGAAAAAAAATGGGGCAAAAGAAGAAGAAAAGCAGGCAGAGTTACCTGGGCTAAAAATCCAACCCCCCTATCATTTAATTTACTGTATATTTTCATAGCTCTAGTTCTTCAACTCTACACAAAAGCACACAAGTTAGTGCCAAATCAAGAGAACTGGGCATTTAACATTCCAGAAACATCAGCTGTGCCTTGGTAATCTCTGACCCCTGTTTCCTCTTAAGGGGTGATGGGATTAAAGGCTTTTATCTCAAGTTTAATGGCTCTTTAGTAACCTTTCTGCTTTATTGGATTATACTTGTATAAGTTTTCTGCTACAGCACTATGAGGGTATTAGATATCTGCTGCCAAGAAATAGAAGTCATTCACCAAGAAATGCCATGTCATTTGAATTTTATATTTTGGCCTAAATGTAGACAAATTATGTGTTAAATCTATTCTCAGTACATAGAGAATGTATTTCTTTACTATTTATCTGTGACATCATTTTGTTTCTACCTTTGTCCAAGCTGACTCAACAATATTCAAACAAAATGCAAAATAAATAATAAATCACTTTCTAGCACCTAGTCTCACTGATACTCTTTACTTCAGTATTCCATCTATATTTTCACTCTCTGTTTTTTGTCTTCACAGCTATTTTCTGTCTGTAGCTCCAAAAGCTCCCTTGTAAACTGCACAACAAACCCAGTGCTGCACAAGGTCTGGAGTGCTCTCTATTTTAGTGCACATTACTGTTACACTCTGTAGTAGCTGGGAATTCACTTAGGCAGTGAATTGTACCCATGCAGATTCAATTCTGAATTCTAAATTTAAATCACCAAAACACTACAGGGTGCAGTTTCATGTCTATGCTTCCTATGTGGGAACCACAAAGAATATTCTGTCTGAAAATACCCAGCAGAGATTTTTATTGAAATGAATGTGATCCTTCTGGGTACAGGCATTCCAGCTTTGTACTTCCTTGCCTTCATACCTCAGCCCATGGATGTGACCAATTAAGCAGATAACAGGGCCCAATACTATCCCAATATAGTTATTCTTTTTTTATGGAGAGCCCATTAAGCACACAGATCCTGGCAGTCAGAGCTGACTGATATTAAATGAGTTTCTCAGGGACTCTGGGATTACAGATCAAGAACCTTCACTAAAGTACCTGATTTGCCACAGACAGTGTTGGACCTGTGAGAAAAATCCATTGCCAAGTATTTGATGGAAGCAAAGCAAATCCCAGGAGGAAAGGGTTGACACTGGGCTGGTTCATTGCTGCCATGGCCATTGCTTCAGGTGTCTTCATTCCCAGGCTGAGCTTCATCCCCAAAAGAAATCAAGTCCCCAAGTACTTAAAGGAATTTCAGTCATCCACTGCCTGCAGTATTATCCAATAATAATCATTACATCTTCCCCATTAAAAAAAAAAAAAGTATGTATATTACTTATATGGGGGGGGGGGGGGGGTTACATTTACACTCATCCCACATGTTTTTGATCTGACCACTCCCAACTGGGCAGTTTTATGGCCTGAGGAGAAACTGATCCTTTCTCCCCACATACAGGAAGGTGCCAACACAATTCCCTCCCTACAGGAGAGGCAGAACCTCCACAGGTGATGGGATTCACACAGAATCATTATTTGCTTTCTGAGCACAGCAGCACCAGCACCAGTGGAATCTATAACTCCCACACAGCCACCGCTCCTCAGTGCGCTCAGACCAGGAATCAATGTTCAAATCAACACAAAAAACACCCCAAATGGATGAGAAACAATGTATAACTGCAAGGCTGAATCTGGACTGAATTTATCCAATTACTGATGGCACTGTCATGCCAAGCCAACCCCAAAGATGCTTTGCAAGACTGTATATGCTGCCCTGAGTTTGGTGCTAAACAGACATCCCAGTAAATACAACCAGTTTTGTTTGCCTCTTTTGATGTAACAAATTAGAAACTTGGGCAAAAGAATATACATTGCAAGCCTTTCATTTACACAAATTGGAAAATGATCTGAATTAAACAGACATGGTTTTTCTTTATAGTTGCATGACTTAAAACTTTCTGCTTGAAGTGGTTTATCATAAATAGACATTTCTGAAGGTCCCCCAAGGCAGACAAGTGCAGTTCTAGAGAATTAGACACAGCTTTGTTTGAAAGCAGCCTAAATTTCTTTAATTTCAATGACAGAAAAACTGCCAAGTAACATGTAACATCAGCTTTGCCCTGATCATCTCTGATGGAGCCTGTCAGTAATTCCACTTTTAGTTCAAAGCAAACTAATTTTATTTTGTATTTTCTAATCTGGAGTATCCATCTCATTTTCAGTGCTTGCAGAGATGATAAAATAGGTGACAGAGAAACCAGGTAGGCTCTGTTTATCCATAGGCAATCTCAGAGTGGAGCAAAATCCCTGTCAGTGTCTCTGCAGACATCCCTCTCTAGCACAAACACAAATTACAGCCTGAAAGGTTAAATGTTAGCAGATTTCTTCATCTACAATTCCATCTCCTCTGACCTGCTCATTCACTGCTCCTGGCAGAGTGCAAGGACTAGATTTTAAGCCTTTGTTTAATTAATTTCCACTGCAAGAAACGGATTTAAAGTTTTTTAGCTGGGCACGAGGATACCTGAAGGCAGTTCCCAGTGAAACTCCTGCTCTCACAGCAGATTATAATGGAGAGGCTGCACTGATACCTGTGCAGCACTCAAGAAATTCCTCACTGTAGCACAGGTCAGGCAGCGCTCCCTGGGCCCTGTAAGGTGCTGACCTATTCACAGAAAGGTCATTTTGCTGCAGAAGACAGTTTATAAGTGGAAAAGAGCCCAACACATACTGATGCTGAAAGCTTTTCATCTAACCAGAAGCGTTTTGCACACACTTGAACTGACAGGAGCACAAGTATGTACTGAAGTACATAAATTTTGTGTGACATTCTTCAGACACATATATTTTAAATCATTTAATTTAGCTTTCTCTTTATTACCCTTGAGTAATAACTTCATCAGTGCTTTAAAGAAGAAATTTCTGGTCCTCAATATCAGCATGTTCTCACCTTAGTCAGTGGTTTGCAGTGTTTCAGTGAATTTTGCAAGCATGATATGGGCTCTTACTATTAACCTTGATGCTGGAACCTTAGATGCTAAGAATTTTAGACTTTCTGTGTTTTTAGACACAGACTCTCAAAGAAACACTACATTTAACCTGAAGCCATAGAGAAGGCTTCTAAAATTAATTGATAACAGTGAGATTACAAGTGTATAATTTGAAAAAAAAGTGTATAATATCATGTAATAGAAAACTTACAGTTCAGAATTTCAGAATATAATAATATATATAAAAATAAGATAGAAGATTTAAGGCAGTAACTAATCCTCCTTCCTCTTCATAAGTTTGAGTAGTATTGTATAATTAGAAAAATTCACATTACAGCAATTAGTTATTGAGTTAAAAGTAAAAATAATTTAAGTATAATTTCTTAATTAGATAGTTTTTCCTTAAAAGACCTTGTAAAAATAGATATGGAGCCATTTTGTAGCTTGTTAGTGAGATACTGTAAGACTCATGACTTGTAAGACTGTAATATAGATAGAAAATAATAAACATCTAAGTCTGAACACAAAATACCATCTCAAACACTTTCAGTTCCAACCCTGACAAAAACAAAACAAAAGATAAAAAACCAACACCTTGGTTCTAAACAAAACCCCCAAACCTCACAGCATCCAGAAAAAAAAATACTGCAATGAGAAACCAGGAAAACTATAATGCTCATTGACTCCTCTACACAAACCCCTGAGCACCCAGAACTCTCCAAGGCCCTGAGCTCTGCTGCTCTCAGCCTTGCAGCAATCTCATATGCAAAATAAGTCACTGAGATTCCTTCTGCTTGGGATAAACCATTGTGAAATTTGGCTGCTTCTTCCCCATTTTGATGAAGCTGAAATGCCCAGGCTGACAGCATAACTCACCCTGTATTGATTCCATGCCAGTGCTCGTTAATGGAGAAGCCGATTCTCACTGAATGTATGACCTACTGATATCCCAAGGCAGTTTTTGTCTCAAATACCTCCAAACACACTGAATTATTTAGAGCTCAAAAATGTTACAAATGCTTGGTACATCTGCACATCCATACCTGGGTGTACAGGTATAAATATCCATCAACTCCTTTGTGAACACACACACACACACACACACACAGAGTGAAATTTGGCTGAATGCACCACTGTCACATTTTCTGGAAAAATCCCCTTGCCCAGGATTCTTCTCCTGGGAAGCTGAGAAGCCTCAGAGAAAAAGGAAAACATTATTATCTCATTTGCTTCTCCTGTGTTTTGCTGCTTTGGAATGTGGTTTGGAGATTGTTTATCCAACATGTGAATTGTTTTTATTAATGACCAATGACGGTCAGGCTGTGTTGGACTATGAGGAGAGAGTCACGAGTTTTTAATTAGTATCTTCCAGCTTTCTGTCTGTATCCTTTCTCTATTCTTTAGTATAGTTTAGTATAGCATTCTTTAATGTAATATAAAATCATAAAATAATAAATTAGCCTTCTAACAACATGGAGTCAGATTCATCCTTCCTCCTGTGAAAATACCACACACCACCACCATCACTTTGCTTTAATAAAGCCTCAGGTCCTTCAGCCTCTCACTAAACATCACCTGCAGGTTCCCTGGGGCAAAATAATTTCATCTGTAATTTGCTTAAGTGTAATGGATTTGTAGTGACAAATCTGGTCATTGTCAATCCATTGACCTGAAGTTGCAATTTACTGATCCTTTTTGTGTCATTAAGCACTGTTTTAGAAAGAGCCTGTGGTGATACAGAGTATTTGTCTGTGGATAAACACTCTATTTTTTTTTGTAAAGTATGAAACCCAAGTCTTGCTTAGATATTCAAACAAAGCTTTAAAAGCATCAGCCATGACATTTTGTATAAACATTTTCCAACTGCCCTGTGGATTTTGGCAAGCATGTGTTCCAACATTAGGAAATGATAAGAGACTTAAGACCAGATATACTGTGAGAAGATATCTTCTTAAATTCTTTATTCAATCAGCTGTGAAACAGTATAATATCTTAAAAGGACACATTTGGTAGCATGAAAGACAAGTGCAGTGAGGCTTGAGCTTGCTAAATTCATTGCATTCTTCAACCTTAGGGCTGCAAATAGATTATTTTTTAACCTCTCAAGAGGATGGCAGGTATTCTGCAAGCAGCTGGCATTGTGAAGCAATTTAAATCCTCTCTATTTGTTAGCTGGTTTAGTGACTGCTAAAAGGGGTGGGTTAAGTTTCTTAGAGGCTTTTTTTGCTTTTACTCAGTAACTTCTAGGCTAATAGCTTGCATTGCCAAGCCTGACACAATGAATCCACTGCTCCAAATGGATTTGAAGGCACAGCTTTTGGAGAGCTGGGGACTTGACTTCTGAAGCAGAGCTTGCAGGGTAGGTTAAAATGTGTCTGTGGTAAAATACAGACATAGCTTTTGCTCTGCAAGCTGCAGACCTGCCAAACTACTTTGAAATTATTTGTGTAGTCTCTGGGAAATCACTGCAGTTATCTCACAACTCCATCCCAGGCTGTTATGACACCAGAATGCTTTTTGCCTCTCTCCTGTGTTTTCTTGATCTCTTTGAACAAGGAGGGCTGGAAGCATTATTCATTCAGCCTCCCAGGTTTGTATTAATTGCATTCATGAAATGGGCTTCATTTACTTGGAAAACTGCATGAAGCTGTTGAGCATTTCAATCTGGCAACACCTTAATTTCCAAAATTTACTGAAATTTGCTGAAGTCCTAAATGTTACCTGCATTTTTAATTGATTGCATATCACTTATCTTCCTTTGAAACTTGCACCCAGCACACAGACAGATGGGTGTACTGAAGCATGATATTAATCAATAGGAAATCCAAAATTATGCCATAGCATATGAACATCTCAGGCCATCCACAGAGCTCAGTGAGCTTTGCCAGTCTGGGCAGAGAGTTTGGAATCCCCTTGGTTCTGCACAGAAAACTACAGACATTTCCATGCAGCTAGAACACTGTACATGGTATTTATCAACAAGGAAGCATCCTCCCTCATGCTCATGTGGCTGGTGCTGATGCTGGGGCTTCTGCTGCCTCCATCTGCTCCTTTGCCACTGCCATGACAAACCCTCTGCTGGGAGGAGGGACAAGGGGAGCACAATCCCAAGCTTCAGGTGGGAAAAGGAACAAACTTGTCACTGCATAAAGGATGGAAGGAAAAGGTCATTATATGAAACTCCCAGCCAATCTTTGGCTCTGGAAATACAATGGGATTTCTAGAGCAGCACATAATACATAGCTTGGGACATATTCAGTGCTGTACATAGTATTTTCAAAATATATTTTTTAAAGACTCTTGGCATTGCCTAGAGTGTAATTCCTCCCTGTAGTTTCTTTCTTCATTATATCAGGAAGGAATTGCAATGCCCGTGCTGGATGTATACATTGTGCTTTAGGATTCACACGCCTTTTAAGCCAGCAGAATTGCACAGATTCACACACACAGACACATTTTTCCTATACAGTTAATACAAATGGAATCTGCATGAGCTAAGCAGTGTGGTATAAAAATGCAATTATTAACAGAAGGTTTAGGCTGTACCTTGCCTTGTGGATATCTTCAAGAGGCAAACCCTACCAGACATAGGTGAAGGAGAAATGCTATTCCCTGTGAGAGCAGGTGTTCCTGATCAGCCAGACCCTTCTAGGTGAGAAGAGAAGGTTCAGTTCTTTGTTTTACTGAGATCCTCCCTTATATAACAGTTCCCTATGCCTGGTTTTAGCGTGAATCCATCTTTTCAAAGCATTTCTAAAGCCACAGACATTTCAATTTTTTTTTTTCTGATGACCATGGGGCTATGCACAGGAAAGCAACTGCATTTGGATGTATCTATTTAAAAGTTTATTTTTATCTCTTTTTGTCACATTCACATTTGCTGAAAAAGTCCCTTCGCCCAGGATTTTTCTCCTGAGAAAACTCAGAGAAAAAGGAAAACAATTCTTATCTCATTTGCTTGTCCTGTGTTGTGCTCATGTGGAATGTGTTTGGAGATTGTTTACCCACAGGTGATTGTTCCATTGCATTCTGCTGTGAGTTGTTTTCACTCTTTGGCCAATCAGGGCCAAGCTGTGTCAGGACTCTGGAAAGAGCCAGGAGTTTTCATTATTATCTTTTTAGCCTTCTGTAAGTATCCTTTCTGTATTCTTTAGTATAGTATATAGTATTCTTTAATATAATATAGTATCATAAAATAATGAATTAGCCTTCTGAGAACATGGAGTCAGATTCATCATTCCTTCCTGCCACGGGACACCCTGCAAATATGATATCTTTTGACCCTGGAACTTTGAGCCCACTTCCCTCTGCAGACTGAGAGAAGCAGGTTCTGTGCTTTGAATATTTGTGTAAGAAATATTAGTTCTGAAATTTAACTACTGAAATCCACAGCATCATCTCCATTCATTCTTCTGGGCTCTGGAACCAGCATGTCTGTGGTGTGGGCAGGGACTGATGGGAGAACAGGACCGTGCCAAACATAATCCAAAAACATTATGCATTTCTGTAACCAGATGGTTACCCAGCAGCTTAACACAGTGAAATCCTTTCTTATTATTGCTCACCACACAGAGACAGATAAAGATAACAGGCCTGGTAGTGCCATGCTGAAAACTCAGTATGAGCTCTTCCCACATTGCACTTTTATGACTCTTTTCAAGTTCCTCTCTTCTCTTCAAAACAAAAGTGTTCTTAAAGTTTGATGTTTGAGCATCCTATTTGTGTTTCAGTGTATTATAATACATGACCAAGGATTTTAAATGTGCATTTCTCTGACAAGTATGAATTGTGATAGGTTTTAGCATTCACATCTTACAGTCTGGCTTCAAGCTCTTCTCACTTGATTTGTATCTTGTGTCTTAGTGGGTAACAAAAAAGCACTTTCATATGAGCTATGCATTTTATGCAGATTCTTTTTTCTTTTACACTGAACCCCATACTCAAAATCAAAATTGCATACAAACAGTACATGCCAAGCAGCAAAATCAATTCCCAAATAATAACTAAAACGTGTTATACTTTCAAGAATATAAGAGAAATTAATAAAAAGAGCATTACAAATCCTTTGAAGCACAACAAAAGGAGCCATAGTTAAAATTTTAACAAGTTAGAATCATTAGCTAAACAAATCCTGACAGCCTAGCTTTGCACTTCCAGTCACACATGCTCAGAACAAAGGCTTGATATGTGAGGCAACTTTAATAGGTCCCTCTGCATATGACTAATTTTTCCTCAAACAGTCATTTTTTATTTCGTATTTTCCTCTGGATCCTGAAATGTCACATTTTATTAATCTGTGTCACTCATGTGGATTGTTAAAAGAACAGACTAGCACTGGAGGAAGTGCTTCTCATCATCGCCATACGTATGTGGGATGACAAAGGAATGTGCTCAAATTTGGAGTAACAATTATTAAAAGTAGAACAAGCAAGAATAGAATATAACCTGTTTTCCTTTAACTAATTCAAAACTGCTCATAGAGAAATGGCAGCAGCAAGAATTGGTCCAGAAAAACCCTGGTTTGCATTTGCTCCCTCAATAAAACACAACACGGAGTCAAATTCACCGGCCCCTGCACCAGCTGTGCCAGAGCTGAGTCCATCTCAACAAAGACCCAAAGATGATAAAACTGGGTATTTGTTTTTATTCCTTTTAGGTCAAGTTCCCTGTTTGAGTGAAAACATTTCCCAGCATTCACAGAATTAGCCAAAAGCAGACACAATGCATTTTGAATGAAGTGACTCTTCCCTCAGACAGCACTGGCTGAGGTGACCTCTCAGACTGTAAATGCTCATGCAGAATTCAACATGACTCCATTGTACCTTCATGAAGGTACAGCACACATTTGGGACAGGAAGGGGCTGAGAAAGGTGTTCAGGTTTCTGAGAAAATAAATCTGTTCTGAATGATGCATTTTAAATGGCATATCCATTTTCTTAATAACCAAGAGCAATTGTAAATTTCTTTAAAAAAAAACCAAAAAAAAAAAAAACAAAGAGTAAAAATAAGAAGCTGTAGAGAAAAAAATATAGAAATGAGAGGAATTAAATATACAAAAACTTAATTGAAAGTTGTGTAGAAGATATTATCTCCAATTCCAAAACATTTGCCTGAGGAACAGGCAGTACAAACACTGTTACACAGCCTATCCCAAAGAGGAAATAAAACCAAACAAACTACTGAAATAATTATCACAGCTCAGTTGTTTACCAATCTGCTCCAACCAAACCAAAATATTATCACAAAAATAAAATAAACGCACTGCACTGGCAGAACCACTGGGTTGCAGAAGCAGGGTACCTAAGGTTATAACACAATATCTAACAGTTTACATTCACAAGGTGTAAATATATTTCTATTTCTAATTGATACCACAAAGCAGTTTATCAGTAATTATCTCCTTTAACTGCACACATCCACACTGCAGCTTTCCTGTCTGTGCTTCACAGAATTATCTCTTCTTAAGTCCCAGCTTTACTCAGTGAATTTTGAGGACCAGATTAAGTCTGAGGAGTAGCTGGATTGAGTAAAACAGAAATCCTCTTCCTCTCACAGAATGCAAAGTTACAGATGGACACTGAAAATGCCACTGAGAGCTTTCCTTGGAATTGATTTAAATTAGGAGGCTCTCCAACTTTCCAATGGTTTCCTAATGAAGTGCTCTATGAATTGTGGCCCTAAATGTAGATGTTTAGAAGCTGAACATGTCAAGACAGTAATGTAGCAGAAAAATGATGTAATTTTATAAAAGATACTTTGCTATATATTATGACACAGCTACCATAGAGCAAAAATGGCATTTGACCCTAACTCTATTATAGTTGCTTCCCTGGTATTAATTTGGACATCTGTCTGAGGAGAAAATACAACAGATGGATAAGGCAGAGATGGAGATCTAAAAAAAAAAATAAACAGACAGTGTTTTTCTTGGTACCATCACACGAGGATTAAACAATTTAGGCTGAAAAGATGAACACAAATTTCCCCAGTGTGCCTGTTTCACTGGCCATCACACCAGGCAGAAAGAGTGAGAGTTATACAAATGTCTGGGTCAGATCTGAAAACCTGTTCTTATCTTCCTCTGAAGAAGACTGAGAGGAAAACAAAGGGAGACTTTTAAGCCAACCTAAGATTTGATTTTTTTTTTTGTCAAAAAATCTTACTGCAGTACTTGAAGTGTATTCAAACCAGACTGGTTTCCCACCTAGGATTGTGGGATAGAGAGTCTAAAATTAAATTGAAGATTATATAAAGCAGGCAAGCCCATGACTGTTCCTGGCCTTGGCTGAACATGTGCAGAGCAATTTGGCAATTATTCAGCTACATCTGCATTTGTGGCACACCCTGGAATAGCCCAGTGCTTACCTGCAAGAGGTTCTGATTAGTGACATATTGTTTGCAACCTCCTTGCAAGCAAAGCTGTGTTTCTCCCACACACACATATGGTTACATAGACAGGAATTAAGAAAATGTCTTTCTTACCTTTCTCTGGCTCTCCACATGGCAAGCAAGACTTCCTAGAGAGGAGGAGCAAAGAAAATAATTAGACATCCAAAAATGAAAGCACCGATTTTTGTCCTCACAGACTGGGTGATAAACAAGAAGACTCATCCCTATATATTGAAACATTTTTACTGACAAGTTTTGCACAAATCAAAGAGTGCAGTTATGCTTAAACAACCCTTACAGTGGTCCATTAACCCATCAATCTCATCTGGGAAGACGATTTCCCAGCCCCAAATCTGGCAATAATGCTGAGATTGTGAGCAGAACCTAAAAGCCAGGCCTCTCAGAAATGAGATATTACAATAAGTATAAAGGCTGTTAGACTGATCAACAGCAAATCCCTTGAGACCCATGGCTTCTAAACTAGAACTGGAGTAATTTTAAGTTCAAGTTGTATTTGGAACGAGCAGACACTTCAGTCTGACCTATTTCATATTTATTCCTATTCCAGGTCTGAAGATGGGAGAATGACTTTTGAACCAGGTTCTATTGCTTGCATAGTAATCTTCCATTTATTAAGAAATATAGATTTAAAGAAAAATCATTTTCTGTGAAAAGTTAGATTTTAAATTGAATTTTAATCTTCCTGCTCCCACCTTTGAGGCTCTACATAACTCTGCTCCTCACTTCTCCCTTGATTTAGTCTCTTCTCTCATCACACTTCACCCATATCACCCCAAAAGCAATTTCACATAATCAAGTGCCCACCTATCCCAAAGCCACATCTACAATTGCATCCCCCTTCTTCAACAAAATATATTTTATTTTAAAAGCGCCTTTACTCATGCTATTGTCCCCTCCACATTCAACCTGAAGGCTCAGTAACTTGCACTCCTTCTCCAGATCTACTTTGCAATTTGTTTGGAACCCTCCATTTCATCTATTTATCTAATTTCTTCTAGATTTCATTAAGCCAAGCATTGCTTTCACTCCTAAACAGCCAGGTTGCTTTGATCATAGTAAAATTTCCTCAGGGAAGCAATTCCTGCTTTCACTTACTGTTATAGCTTGCCTTTAAAAACAACAAGGAGATAGATTGGGGCTTAAGATAAATGATTGAGTGGCTCATATTTTATAAAAGCCAGTTTACTTAACACTAATAGTGAAGAGGTGTTGACAATTTAGGCAACAATTTATAAGAGTGGAATGGAATCACTATGATTTATTCTGGTGCTCTTCTGTGCCCATAATTCTGGAAGTTACAGGTAAGAAGTCTGTACCAGAGGAAAGGAAAATACAACCTGGATGTGTCAGCATTTCCAGGAGTAAAATATTGCTTGCAGATATAGCTGGAGATAAAAATGCACTGCTGGGGTTGGAAGGGTCCCCCAGACACTGCCAAACAAACCTTGGCATGACTTCCCTACACAGGGATCAGGGAGTCACCCCAACAGGACATAATTCACCTTCTCAGGAGGGCCTGAAACAGCAGCTGAGGATAAGGAGCTCCACGGTACAGATCCTTCATGCTTTAATCCACGTTTTAATGTTTACCATTTAACTCAGAATGAACCACTGCCCTTCCACAGCTTGGTGAACAATATTTCCAAGCTGTTGTACCAGGTAACAGAGTGATTACATTTACACCAATTCCTTTAGTCCATTTTCTCTCTGTAGGCATCTCTGTGCCACGCAGCTTCAACAGGCAAACAGAAAAAAGCTTTGCAACCTCTCTGGCAAAGAATATTTTTGGCAAACACATTGCAGTAATGTGAAGTGTCAGGAAATCAAAGACTTCCTGAGCAGCTCAGCAAACATCTCCAAAGAAATCCAAAGTCCTGAGTACAAATCCCTTACAAGATGGGAAGACCCTTCTTTAAAAACCTGCAGCCTGAATAAAGTCACCTTCTTTTACTGAATGCCCTCCCTGGTAAGCATAAAAATCAGAATAAGAAATAAAAGGTGTTGAAGTTAAAAATAATTCTGTCTCATCTGTGATAATACTTTCACATGTAATTAATATTTGAACATATAGAGGGCTGTTAAAAGGCTTGACTACTTTATATACATATTTAAGAAACAGAACTGCTCCTTCATGGCCCAGGCAGAGGTATAATAGGTAAAATGTAAATCAAATTAGTACCTTGATATTAAGATTCCTCTAGAAAGATAAATTTAAATGTTTTTAAATTCATGTAATTATATGGCATTCCTAAACCCCCACTAACCCCAGCATCTCCAGGAAATGTCAATAACCTCCCCAAAACCTCTCTGATTCAGCCTTGTACTGAGTGACACCTGATCTGGGGTTTGGGTTAACTGGGGTTAATGAGCACAACCAGGAGACACACCAAAACCACTGAGTGCTCACACCTGATCCTTTTTAATGCTTTCTATTCTAAACCTGAAAATGTGTTACCACTGCCACGGACAAGCTGTGAATCCTGGCTACATACTGGAGTGTTAAATACTCATTTTCATTAAGTTACTACACAAAAAAGTGAATAAAAGTCTCCTGATCTTGACCAGTCATGACTTCTCCCTCCATATCCAGCATATTCTCCTTTCTACAAACAATTTCTTCTCAGAGACCCCTCCTCACTGGCAGAATGTAACCATGTGTAAGGTTTGGAGGCCCATTTTCACCTTTCATTCCCCATGATGGTCACTTCCTGGGTGACATGAGACTTCTCCTCAAAAATCTTCACATCCTTTAAGACCTCAGAAGAAAATTTGAGCGTGTTGTTTTCAAATTATCTGCAGAATGCCAGGTTTTAGAAAGGCTAATTTTAGGAATGGGGAGTCAATCCAAGTTCACTCCCTGGAGAGCTGAGTGTGTGTATCTACAGTGGGCATAACTTCAGGGAGCAAATTTACATCATTCACTCCACTTTGAAGCAAAACTTTTCTTGGAATTTCACTACTGTTCTTGAACCTCCAGTCACAGATATATTTTAACCCTATGAGGACTGAAATATATTTTCATATGGGCTGAGGCAGCTATTTTTTTTCTACTTTTAAGTAAGTAAAACTGCACTTTAACTACAATATCTGAAGCAAGCCTACTCATTTAACAGCAACTTGAAAGGCACAAAAGACTCAGGAAAACAAAATTATTCAACTGATGAAAAAAAAAACCCTTTTAATTTTGAGCAATTACCAGTCAGCAATAGGAAAAAAAACTCCCAGTACCTCATCTATTAAAGAATGTGCTGACTAAATTCGCCCCAAAAAAACCCTCATCAGTACATTCACAGGGAAGAGCTGCCCCATCTCATTTAGCAGGAGCAGGGGCACAGCCCCAGCTCTCTCTAATTACACAGCACTCAGCCCAGCGTGCTCCTGGTGACAGCAGTAAACAGGGGCTGATGGAAACTGCTAATTTAGAAATTAGGCACCAAAAATAGAATCTTAATCTGCCTCTCCAGCGAGGCTGACAGCAGAAGGGATCCATTAATCTGAAGTTTCCCAGTGCAGCCAAGCTGGTCTAGGCCAGGGGTGTGTGACAGGCAGGTTATGGATGAGGATCTCAATGCTCCACCATTCCATGGGCTTCTGGGAATATCCTGCACTTTATTCTGCCCCAGCTAGCTTGAGAAACAAAAATGTCCCTTCAATCTGATGCATTTAGGCTGAAACTTTCTTCTCTTTTAGTGCAAATCTGCTTGCTGCCTGTCTGTTCAGTCAGTAGTAGATGCTTTCATCGCTAATGACAGAAACACCTTTGTATGGACTTTGTGCAGCCTGAGCTCAGCAACAGAAAAAAACCCCAAAACTTGTCCCTTCATTGCCAATATTTAACACTGAAAGAGTCCTGTAATTTTGGATCTCTGCAATAGTTTTGAGAGGAGTGGGCTCCAGCCCATGGACAGGCCTGCACAAAGAATCACCCTCCTGCTGTGGCAGAGCTTTACTGCAGTAATTCCAGAAAATAAATTCAGAGACTATCAGGAATGAGTGATCCTAAAGCAGATATATTGGTTTATTAAACATGTCGTTGATTGGTGAGGTGATGCTGTATTCTAGTAACAGTGAATTCTTGTTCCAAGGAAAAAATAAGCACACATCTACTTTGTGTAACACTGAGAACACACTCCTACAGTAAGCAATCTCTAACATTTAACTGTATGGATTTTATTGTTAAAGTAATATTAAACTGATTAATGTTGAAGACTGGTCAATACAAGCCACAAGTTCGTTCGCTGTTTATTAACATGCCATCATGTATAATCCATGTATGAAAATATTTGTACATATATGTGTGCATATAAAAAATGGGGGGGTTTACATAGAAATATATTTAAGAATCAATATAACTATATATCCACTGTAGATATACACTCTCAGCTCTCCGGGGGTGAACTTGGTTTGACTCCCCATTCCTAAAATTACCCTTTCTAAAAGGTGAAGGGCATTTCAAAGTGGTGCCTCCATTCTGTTGTTTCCTGCCTTTCTGAGAAAGGATGAAGGAGCAGTCTTCCTCCTCACCTGGGGATGAATAACTCTCCCCTTACTCAACAGCAGTTTCATATTGTTTCTCCTCTCCAGCACAAAAACCTTGCACAGAAATAATTCTTTGTGGTATCTGAGAGAGAGACAGCCTCCTGAGACACAGAAAAGTGATTCACAAGAAGAGGCATTCATAGCAGCCCCATAACAATATCTTGTTCACCCCCTGAGCAGTATCTTCTGCACCCCCTGAGCCCCAAGCTGTGTCTCTGCAGCCCCCCAGAGCAGGGTGAAGCCCATCCCACCTCTCTGCCCCTCCAGCACAAGCCATCCAAAGTTAGAACAGCCTTAACTGCAGCCCAACACCACACACGGTGTTTGCCTTCCAATCCCTCTGCAAGTTTAGCCTAAATTCAATATGTTTCCACTGTAGGCTATGTTTACTGAAATAAAGCTACATTCAACTATGGGCAACCTGTCTTTGAACATATGCTGTAGGCAGCAATCTAGCAGAGAAATGGGCGACAAGCTGTGAGACTAAACTTTTATCATCGGCTCCATAAATCAAGATGAAAGCTATAGACTTCCTCCTGTGGACCTCATACAGCCTTGAGAAAGAAAGTTAAAATATTTAGATTGGAAGAACAAAATAATATAAAGAGAAAAGAAAAAAAATAACTCAAGTTGAAGCATTTGTCCAGTACTAAATAGAGTTCCCAAGAAAGCTCATTTTAATATATTTTTTTAAAAATATACTTGACATCAATTACTAATTAGTAAGATTAATGATGTCTGGGCCATTCAAAAGTCTTCTTTCTTCAGTCCCATTCATGTTGTTTGCACAGAATTCCCACTAACCCAGCTGTACAGAAAGTTATACCAGCACAGCTTTAGTGCAGCAAGTAAGAGTCTTCTTGGTAATTAACACCTGTCAGCTAATTAAGCAATTTACAGCAGATCATAGAGGCAGGTAATAACACCTGTAGCCCCATAAACAATAAATCCATATAGATTCCATTAAGTTTCCAACATATATAAAATTACAGTAGAAAATGGGATTTGCAGTGGTGTTTTTGCATTAATAATGAATACAAAACCACTGTCCTTTGTGATCTCTGTGTTGATCACAAAGTTCCTCAATATCTGGTTAAAAGAGACCCTGCAATTCTATGGAGGACCCACCTGCAGAGCTGCCCCAGCCTGAGCCAGCACAGCAGGGACCTGGAGCTGCTCAGAGAGCCCAGAGGAGGCTCCAGGATGAGCAGAGGGATGGAGCAGCTCTGCTGGGAGGAAAGGCTGGCACAGCTGGCATTGCTCACCTGCACAGGAGAAGCTTTGGCTGAGCTCAGGGTGGCCTTGCAGGGCCTGAAGGAGCTGCAGGGAAGATGGAGAGAGACAATTGCCAAGGGCTGGAGGGACAGGAGCCAGGGAATGGCTGCCAGTGCCAGAGGGCAGGGCTGGGTGGGACCTTGGCAATGAGGAATTGTTCCCTGGCAGGGTGGGCAGGCCCTGGCACAGGGTGCCCAGAGCAGCTGGGGCTGCCCCTGGATCCCTGGCAGTGCCCAAGGCCAGGCTGGACATTGGAGCAGCCTGGGACAGTGGGAGGTGTCCCTGCCATGGCAGGGGTGGAATGAAATTATCTTTATGGCCCCTTCCAATCCAAACCATTCCATGACTCTCTATATATTTTCCTACTATTTAAGCTATCCCTCCCTGTGTTGCATTACTTCTTTCACATCAGAAGGATAAAAGAAATAACCTTACACCAAGCACTAGCACCACACCTAGAAGCAGCATGCAAAGGTAGAGCTTAGACTTCAAAATAAATAAATACATAAATAAATAATTCATCCCCAGGCCAGAGATGTCCTCTGAAATGCACAGAGCAAAGCTCACCCCTGGTAACTCCTCTTGCCCTGCTCGCTCCACTCCCATTGATCTCACCAGGGGATCCTCTCAAAGTGAGAGCTGCTTATTAGAGCTGAGCTTCCATGTGCACATCTAAGAGGGAAATTTTGTCCTTCGGGCAGACCTATGATCAAGACACAAATTTAGACAAAAAGGAAGCAGGAGTAAGTGAACCACTACTGTATTTGCACAAGCAAAGGGGGTAACGAGACAGGCAATGGAGTGCCTTGAAATGACCTTTACATCTCTGCACACCAAAACTGGGCACAGAAATGTGAAAAACATTCCTGTTTTACCAAGAGCAACTACCAAATTATGAAGTTCATTACTCTAAGCAGTAGAAAGAGAAATTATTGCAACAATTTTACCCTTATTATTCATCTGCTACTTGTCATGTCCTCTTCTACTCTCTCTTATACAGGTTCCATCTTTTCATTAGACCCTCCCAGTCCTGGAAATAATGAACCACAAAAAGTCAACAAGAGCCTTCATACTTACCACATTGTCTTGTAAAGGCATCAAATAAAAAAGAGCTGTAATATCTTTCTGACTTCCATTCCTGCCAGCATTCCTGCTCTGACAGAACACACATTTCAGAGACCTCCTGTGCATTTTTTGTTCTTTGAGCTTTCTCATTCAGAGTTATTTAACTTAATCATCTCAGACTAATGGTAAAGTGCTCAAGGAGCTAAGTAGAAAATATCACAATATTAATATTTCTGCCCTTTTAGACCATTATGTAAGATTTTCTTTATCTCCTGATATGACACCTGATATGGCCAGGACACACCAAAACTATTCTTATTATATAAAAAGGCAAATTTTCCTTATTTCATTTAAAGACAAGACATTTTCCAAATTCAAATTAATATGCACACGCCTTGTATCCTCTCTGACACAAATCTATGCAAGATTCTATTTACAGTGTACCTTTTTACCTACCTACAAATTCTTCTATCAGCAGATAAAAGAGATTTATTGTCAAATTCCCACTTTATCTTCTACCATTTGCCTACTGCGAAAGCATAAAAGAGACAGGTGACCTCCTGTTTGGGGGTTTGGATCAGTGCTTAGTAATTCCCTGAGACAAATCCTACTTAAGGAGCAACATTCTTGTTTCTTTTTTTGTTAGATCTAAATATTTGACACCACTTTTAGAGCTACAGGAGGTGGATTTACTTGTCAAAAATTATAGGAAAAAAAACCCCAAGTGTTTCTAAAACTCACTCCAGATATTTGAGTTTAATTTGAAATAAAAATTGTATTGAAATAAAATCGACAGATGTCTTGCTAATTGTGGTGTGTCAGGGCATGTTGCGCTGCTGAGGTGAGGAATGCAGAGATTCCAGGTGCTGGGCATTTGTGTGAATAAAGATGTGCAGAACCAGAATATTTAACACTGCAGCATTTGCAGACAGAGAATTTCAAACCTCAGTCTTCAGACAGCTGGACTCTAAACACTGGAGTGCAGTGAGAGGGCTCTGCTGCACAGCCCCTGTGCCAGCCCAGCCCCTGGTGCTGCTGGCTCTGCCACACCGTGACATGGAGCAGTTCCACAGCTTGGAGACAAGTGACAGTGCCTGGCAGTGCTCAATTTGTCTCTGCAGACAGCCTCTGCCTCACCTCAGAGAAGGACTTTTGAGGAAACTTCATGTGAAACCAAAGGACACCGAGAATAAGTGCAGGAGTGAGGTCACAAAGCTCTAAGGATGTCCTGCTGCTCCTCCTTTCATCACCATGAACCTGGCACCCTTGGCATCTACAGCTCTATCCCATCTTTGCAGCTGACACTGGGGAAAAAAGATAGACCTTATCCCTACTGATGTTTCCAGCTGGAAAAATCCTGCCTTCACAAAATAAATTCAGTAAAACACTGGTTTTTGGTGGCCTGTGCTGCTGTGCTTCTCCTCAGGCTGTGGGAGATGGAGATGCAGGGCTCTGCTGGCCCTGTGCTCACAGAGCAGCTCCAGATCTACGGCTGCACTGCAGGGATGAATCTGAGAGAGGAATAAATTGTGGCCATGGCCTGACTGGATGTCACTGACTCAGGGGTGACACTGTCATATTTTCTGGAAAAATACACTTGCCCAGGATCTTCTCCCAGGAAGCTGAGAAGAGAGAAACAAAACCAAGAATTATCTGATTGCTTCTCCTGTGTTTGCTGCTTTGGAATGTGGTTTGGAGATTGTTTACCAACTGGCATTGTTTGATTGGTTTCATGTGAATTGTTTTAACTTAATGACCAATCACAGCCAGCTGTGTCAGGACTCTGGAAGAAGCAGTCATGAGTTTTCATTATCATTCTTGTTAAGCCTTCTGTCTGTATCCTGGCTCTATTCTTTAGTATAGTTTAGTATAGCATAATAAATTTATATTGCATTATATTATATTATTTTTTATTATATTACAATATAACATTTATATTACAATATAATATAATATCTATATTACAATATAATATGACATCTATATTACAATATAACATCCATATTATATTACATAATATAATATAATATATAATATATAATATATAATATATAATATATAATATATAATATATAATATATAATATATAATATATAATATATAATATATAATATATAATATATAATGTAATATAGTATTATATTATATAATATAATATATAACATAAATAAATGAGCCTTCTAAGAACATGGAGTCAGATTCATCAATTCCTCCCTTCATCCTGGGAACCCAGCAAACAACACAGGGGGAAAGGAGGTGCTGTCATTGCAGAAACAGAGCAGGGAACACACACAGGGAAGTCTGAATGATCCAGGCTAAAACAGTCCAAATCCTACAGCAGATTTGAGATCTCTGGTTTTCAAAGCAGATCTCAGTAAATCTCTGAAAGAGCACTGAACACACTAACAGCAAATCTCCACTAGAACCACACAGGAAAATGTAAATAGTAAATGATGTAGTAAAATGTCATCGTAGAGCATTTTGGAGAAGTATTCTTAGCTTTTAGTCCTGGAAATCAAAAACTCCAGCCCTTTGTGTTCTAAGGAAGAGAACTAAAAGCAGCGGATTTGAATGCAGATAAAGCAAAGGTAACACCTGCTGTTACATCCTCAATTACTTGAGAGGAAGCTGATGCCTACATCAGAGACAAGGAAACATTGACTGTACAGCTCTTGTAAGTGCTACAAGTGCACAAGAATTACACAGCCCAAGTGCAGCAGCAGGAAGGGAAAACCTGCAATTTTATTTAATAAAAACCTTCATGTTTATTAAAATCATACAGATCTTCATTTAAATTATTTTTTATCTCCTTCAAGTTGTCATCTTCCTGGACTTACATTTTTGCATTTCTCTAACCCATTTGAAACGGATGATTTAGGAAACAAGGTGAGACAAAAAACTTGAAAGCAATAACATGATTCATCTGAATCAAGCTCTCTTATCCTCCACTCTGGTTTATGACTCCAGATGCTGCATCAGCCACTTGGCCTCCTCCTTCCTCTGCCTTGGCTCTAACAGGATACATCAACATTTTGCTTGTGATTCTATTAAAAGTTGATGTTTGAATGTTTTCCCATTTGGATGAGACAAATTCTTAGAGCTACATAATGCATTTAACAAATCACATTACTTGGCTGAAGATAAGCTATCCTGGAGGGTAGTTGATTTTATGCTATTCCTACCTACAAAAAGCTGGAGAGGGCCTTCTTAGGGTGTGGAGGGACAGGAGGCAGGGAATGGCTGCCAGTGCCAGAGGGCAGGGCTGGGTGAGATCTTGGGAATGAGGAATTGTTCCCTGTCAGGGTGGGCAGGCCCTGGCACAGGGTGCCCAGAGCAGCTGGGGCTGCCCCTGCATCCCTGGCAGTGCCCAAGGCCAGGCTGGACACTGGGGCTGGAGCAGCCTGGGACAGTGGGAGGTGTCCCTGCCATGGCAGGGGTGGCACTGGATGGGCTTTAAGGTCCCTCCCAACCCAAACCCCTCTGGGTCTGTGATGCTGAAGGCAGCAGGGGCCATACTGAGGTAATTTCATCAACTCCACATAACATTTTTTTTCTCTTTACCCATTAACTCCATCAACACCTGCACCATCCACCGGGAATTATTCTCTCTACTCTACTCTTGGCTCTCTCACCCCACCTGAAAAGTAAGACATCACAACTTATTCTTTCAGAATCATTTCTACTCTAAAAGACATGGGTTTGGTTGTGACTGTAATTTTGAATAATTACAGTAATTTTTGTGCATTGTGATACATCCAGCCAGTGGATGCCATGTTGTGCTTGGTCTCAATTTGTAGAGGTCTCCTAGAACAGCTTTTTTGAATTGTTACCTGTGTGACACATTAAGGGCATGGTTCAATCATGCCATGGCCACTGCATCAGAGACCTGCATCACCTGGGCCTGTGAGGAAGGTGGTAAAGTGGGGTAGGGGGTACTGAAACCTGCTTCCAACAGCTCTCCCTGCTCCCCCCAGCCCCTGCCCTCTCTCTTCTCCAGGCCTTGGTCCCTGGCAGGGTGTCTCAGCCTGCTGGGGACAGGCCAGCCAGACTTTCTGCTGTCATCTGTCCCCTCCTGAGACAACCCACAAATGGAGTTTAATTCTCTTGCTGTTTTGGTGACATTTGAATCTTTACTTTGGCAGCCATTAAACCCAGTAAGAAGCAGTCAGTGTGTTTATAAAATATTGGTATGCACAAAATCACCAAGACAAAGGCAGCCTCTCTGCTGAACGTGGCACTGCGAGTGACAAATCTCTTTAAAAATTAAACTCTTTTCTCCACACAATCCATGCTGAAAACTCAGATCAACAATAAATACTTTAGAGTCAAATGTCGAGCCAACATGAATAATCCAGTATGCACTGCAAAAATGAAACCAGGAGAACAAATAAAAACAGTCCTTCAAATTATTATAAAGAGGAAAAGGTTTGGGGTTTTTTTAAGAGGAGAAAAGTAGGTAGGTTAACCACACTCCCTAGGGATGGTAAGAACACAAGAGTGATGCAGAAAGGCCTCTCCTACTTGTTATAAAATTAAAATAAAAGCTCTTGAGAATCCAGGAAATGGACGCAACCATCACCCACCCCATCCTACCAGTTTGCCATTCTCCTCCTCCTCTCCTGCCCAGTATTCAGGGGAATAAACCATTCATTTAAACATGCAAACAGTTTTGTTCACTCTGAGTGGACGCCTAAAATGTGCCAAAGAGCTTCCCAAGACAAACACATCCTTCCCCACAAGCTCCCAAGCCCTGGGCTGTGCAAGATGCTTTGTGAGTGCATTCTGTGCTGCTCTCCTCAGGCACCAGCAGCTTCCCACAAAAACACCGCGCACTTATTACATCTTATCTCAGAAGAAAAGCCAACTTATCTACAGGCAATCCTGGGAGAGTTATTTCATTATATTCATCTTTATGCATTTTAAAGCTCCATGCAGTGCACAGGTCAGGCTCAGCAAAGTCTTGGCTGCAGAGTCACAACAGCAGGACCCTCACTGGGACTTTAATTGCTGGCAGAACTCCTCGGCTCTCTTTCATTGTGCAATGTGGGGATATTTTCTTAGTTAAATGCTGCTTTGCCTTTTGATCCTGCTCCTGCTGATGTTGCTGAGTGATAATGATCTGTGCATCTGGACTATTGATAGGTATAAAAATTAATAGCACAGTTAAAGCTAGTTGGGAAATTTTATTTACTTTGACCTAAATTACCAGAACAATGGAAATTTCAATGTGACTAAAAGGCAAGAAATTTAAAAGCAGTTTTAAAAATTACCTAGAGTTAAATTTTCAAACCTCAAAAATCTATTGAAACAAACAGACTGATAAGATTTAAAATAATACCAGACATACAGCTCACTTCTGATAAGAGCTTTTCCAATTATACCCACTATGGTGCTGCTACAAACATTTTCTATTGCAGCATGACTGTCTCTTTCCTTGTGCAAAGCAAATACTTGGATTTTGCTGAATTTGTCTTACATCAGTACTAAATCCCCCAAAAAACCTACTGCACAGTAGTAGCAAGTTTTTTTCAATTTATTTTCTTCATTCCCTCAGATAATCACTAAATGAATAACTAACAGGAATTTAAATAAAACACTAAATTTGGGCCACTGTAGAAAATATGAGAAGAGGCAGTCTCTAAGACGCACAAGTTGGACATAAGATGAGGCAGAAAAAAGTGTCATGAAGGTCACTTTCACACTTGATTATGCATTTTATAATATGCTATATGCATCTAGAAAGTTTTCCCATCAAGATTCAATTCTGTCCCTCCCAGCCATGCCCTTGCACCAGCCCCCAAGATAAACAGAGGCTTAGGAAGGAGTGACATTATATTAGAGGACATACTAGATCATCCCATGACTATTTGTCTGCAAATCAATTGCAATAAACTCAATAAACGTAATTACAGGAAATCCTGCAATATCTATCTCCTCACAGTGCAGTATTATTTTGCAATCAAAAAAAGTCCTGATAAAATCAGGTTTGTACAAGTATAATCTGCGCTGACAAAATAGTACAAATGGTACAAGCATAAAATCCTTGGGAGCAATGAATGCTGACCTGAAGAATTTAAAGTTGGCAAAGGAGAAGGTGGGGTAGGTCCTTGCAGAAGGAGAGTTGTATCACTACCAAGTAAGCAAGTAACAGATAACAATCTGATTGCTTCAGTTTCACACTTACAGAGTACTGGAAAGCAGGAAGATAATGATTTTGTTTCAACACATCTCAATTTAAGTACAAATCAATGGAAACAGAAAAAAAAAAATTTAAAATGCACATAATGGCCTCACTTTATTAAGTGAAATGTTCCATTGGTTAAAAGTTTGATGGCATTATCTACCAAGATTGATATTATTACAAGAGATTATTCTTTCCAGCGAGACTGCAGACAGAAAAGTGAGGCTGTAGAAGCATAATATTACATTTAATCAAATTTCTTAGAAAGAATAGTTCTATTATATTAGCATTTGAACAGCTTTCAATGAACCAACAGGCAGCTGTGTCTTCATCTTTTATTTCTAATCAGCTAATAAATCTACAGGTTGCCAAAGCCATGCCCAGATGTTGGTGTGTATTCTCATTCCTCATCATCTGACTGCAGCCATGTGCACTTCACTTAATGACTGCTGCATACAATGTCTGCTGGAAACAAAAGCCCATTTCTAAAAATTAAGTTTCTTTTGTTGGTCCAGCAAGCTGCCACCCTGGTATTTTGTTTATTGACTGAGTATTTTGGTTTAGAGCCTCTTGTGGAATAAATCACAGTGGGTGGATTAGAAATGGAAGCACAGGGGCCTGTTGGGGTTTCTGAGGGGTGGGATGGGGATGGGAGAAGGCATTGCCCCAAAAGTCCAGAATAAACAATATGGGAAATCAGCACAAACAGTTTAAATCTGAAAAGAAAAGTGTCATTAGGCAAAGAAAATGTCAGGTTTAAGAATAATTGTTTGGGGTACTTTAGAGACAAATAGAGAAGTGAAATTAAAATGATGCCAGAAACAGAACATGGGAAATGATAAGCTGATACACCAAGAAAACAGGATAAAAAATAAAAGGTCTTAGGAATTTAGGAAGAGTTTAGTAGCTCAGACAAAAATATATTTACTCTGGGAAGAGTTAAGCAAAGCCTTAATCATGTGATTTTGAGGATGGGGACTTATTTTTTTATTTGTTGAATTTATTAGTTGAGTTTGAGCTTCTGTTTGTTATTGGGAGGTTTTGGTTTTTTTTGTATGGCTTATTTTGTGATGTCTCCCCTCCTCATCCCCACCCCAACTGGTTTCATTAAGCTCTGTACTGGAAAGGACAGAAAATAAACATCCCAAATTCCCTTTCTACATGTCACACACAACTGAGCAGCTCTCTGCTATACCCCCTAAAGTCATCCCTTTTCCAGGCTGAAAAATCCTCTTTGATCTAATGGCCCATATAGAGAACATGTCCCATATTTGATTATCCCTGGTGTGCTTCACGGGAAAACTTAAATTCTTTGGCCAAAAAGACATAAAATCCCTGGAATAACACTCTCATCTGTCAACTGAATGTACCTTAAATGAGACCTGAGATGCTTTAAGCCAAATGAGGTGGGTGTGGAGGGCAGTGGAGTCACAACAAGCTGGACAGAAGAAATGGAATGGAGCTCAGAGTGACTCCCCCCAGGTTTTGCAGAGCACAAAGCAGGCTCTCCAGCCCACCCAGAATGCCAAGCCACTGCTATCAAACTGTGCAGGAGATAAATCCTCCCAGCTAAGCACAGAAATAAATGACATATCAGAACTGTTAAGCTCCACAGCTGTGAGAGTGGTGCTTTAAAAATGAAGCACATAAACCATACTGGAGAGGGGTTTGATAATGATCCCACAGTCACAGTCCAAAAGGCTGCCTGCTCAACAGAACCTTCTGGGGACTGGCACAATGCTTTCCTCAGCTTTAGGGTCCCAGTTAGGCTCAGGATTACAGCTGCTCAGGCCAGGACATGTGGAGAAAGCAGAGCAGCTTAAGAATCTTTATGTCAAAGCTGAAGGCTGCCAGCAATATACAAATATTAAAGTAAAAATTAACCTGAAATTTTAATTTTGGGTTTAAGCATCTGATCCCTGCTTGCATCTGGTGAAAAGCCACCCATGCTCGTTTGTAATCATCACTGCTCTACTGCTCTGACCTGAGCATTCAAATCATGGGAATCTACTTGGAAGGATGATTGATTTCAGTCTGTTAAGTAGACCCCTCATCCACATAGGAATTGAAAGAAAAAGAAATAAAAGCTTGATGGTGAGCTGCCTATTCAGCTCCCCATGCTTATTTTTTTCCTGAAAGGTCAGATAATTGAAAATTGCAATTTAGCTGTCTTGGAGAAAGCCCAGAAGAAAGCAGGAGCTGTGATACAGAGTTACTAATAGCAGAGTCAAGACACGTAGTTATTTTGTGCTTACCTCATCTGCATTGTTTTCATTTACTTAATTTCAATTAGATTGCAAATTATACAGGGATTAAGGTGTTTCTGCTGTGTGACCTATTCAATTTTGCAGTCAATTGATTTCTACTTATTTAGTAAGTGTTTGGACATTAGCAGCAGTGGCAGTTAGATTTGCACTTGAAGTCAACTCTCCAGCATGGCAAGATGCTCACAAGTTTTGTTCCTCAAGACCAGGGTGGAGGGAACAATAAGGTGCAGGAAAAGACCTGGATGAAGATCACCTTTAACGGGATTTCAGTCACCAATAAAATAATTAGGCAAAAGCAAACATTATATGCATAGTAGGACATGTTAACAAAGCACTTGGCAAAACTCAGTGTTATCCTTCCACTCCATCAGGGTCTTAGATCAAGATTTAGTTTCAGCACCTTCCATAAAGATCTTTCCATAAAGATCAGTTTCAGCATCTTTCTTCAAAAATACTGATGGGAAAACACTAATGAGGCAGAGATTAAAAGAGACGAGAGGAAAATGTTAACTGCTGAAGCAAAGGGGAGCAGAGAGGGGAAAGGCTGGCCCCAAGTTCAAGCTGGAGAAGAAAATTCCAGGGGAAAGGGAGATGGGAGGACATGACAGCAGTCTTCAAACAGAGTATTCTGCTGCAGACAAGAGCAGTGATTACTGATGTCTCTGGTCAATATAGCAGCTAGAGGATTAAGCTGCAGCAAGGAAGAGCTGGGTTAGACATCGAGAATAATGTTCAAGTTACCGAAGGAGTTCACTGAAGCAGTTTCATTTCTGTCAGTAGATCTTTAGCACTTGGACATGCAACTGTCAGAAATGACAGAGAGTTCATCTGGATTTTCACAAGGGGCAGAAATAATGAGTGGCCTTCTGATGTTTGTTCTGATCATGCGAGAACCTACACAGTATTAATCTCCTCTGCTCTACATTCCTGAAAACACTGAGGACAAGTTCTCTCTTAGGCAAGGGGATTTTAACAAAGGGACCCAGAATGATTCTAACATTTTTAAAGGTATGTGCAGTGAAAAGAGGCTCCCTGCTGGCAAGCCAGGGACCCTGATTTGTTATTGGCAGAGATGTCAGAAGTGAGAGGGACAGCTCTGGGATGTACAGACAGGAAGCACTCCCCTTCCCTTTGCATCTTACCATGCTGAAAGGCCACGTTTCTGCTGGCTTTTCACTTCATCATTGATGAGAAGCTGATAATGGCATTAGCATAATTGATAAAGAAGTTAAAAGGGATTCTGGATATTCTGGTGAAATGTTCAGAACATTCAGTAGGACGCCAGTGTCTAGTGCAGATGTGTGAAGGGAGAAGGTGCTTCAAGATTTGCTGTCAGGTTTCAGTGCTGTGCAGAAGGAATGTGACCAGAGGGAGTGCAGACCTGCCCTTACTCAGGAGCATTTACACCCATGTCTCACCCAGAAAACATCATCAGCTTCACTCCAGCTGCTGGCATATTGTTCATAGCATGCAAGGGAACAAGAACTGGCAGCCCATCCCCTCCTGTGCCTCTGCAGTTTTCAGCATGCAGGAAGTTTGGTGGCAGCAGCTGCATTCCCTGTGTCCCCCTGGCTCAGAGGAGCATTTGTCATGGACACAACACCCCCAGTACAGCCAGGACAAGGCAGGACAGGGGAATACTGCTGGCACTGCCTCAGCCATTTGAAATGCAACACAGGTAGAACCTGCCAGATCTTCTCTAAAAGTGTATTGCAAATTCGTTTTTTTTTCCTTTTGCACAAGTAGAATTGGTTTTCTACTTCATGAGGACTTCAATCCTTCCTTTACCCAACTGTCCAGCTCAGAGCTGTTGTGGCATCCTTTGCCAAAAGCCATCAGGAAAACCCTCGCTGTGACTGCAAGAGGCATTTTTTATGTTAACATTTGTGCTTGCTGAACATGTCTGATATTAACTCAATTTGCATTGCTCTTGTTTAGCCTTGCTGTTTAGGGGGTTGTTCTAACCTGCTCTGTGGATTGAGGGGACATGTTTGCCACAAAGTATTCCAACAAAAAATGATCCCAATTACTATTCTGGGCCACAGCTTTAGTTGTATTTATTTTTTTGCTTATTGAGCTTGCAAAGCATAAAAATAGCAATCCCCCACTGTTTCCGTCATGTTTACTTTCTTGTTCTATGTGTTTGCTCTGTTTTAGGGTTTTTCCTTTTGATTCTTATTTTATTTTTAAGAGTCAGGGCACAGTTTCTTAAAAGAAAGCAATCAAATAGGGGCACAGATTAACAGATAGTGAGGAGTATGTTTGTGTAAAGGACGCGTTTTAATGTGCCTCATCCTAAAAACACTTCTGTCAATACAAATACATTCAGCTTATCCATGGAAATCAGTCCTTGACAGGAAAGGGATCTGAAAGGGAGCAGATGATTCCACTGTTCTTGTTAAGTGCCTTAAAT
Organism: Calcarius lapponicus; assembly: GCA_039654755.1. NCBI lineage: Eukaryota > Metazoa > Chordata > Aves > Passeriformes > Fringillidae > Calcarius > Calcarius lapponicus. The sequence goes on along the minus strand of CM077474.1, from coordinate 17,382,526 downwards.
GTGATCTAAAGGAATTATGAGCAATTTACTTATGAAATACCAGAATGTAGCAATAGTGCTGCTAAGTGAGTATTTATGAAAGAAAACAAAGCAGAATGATTTAACAGGAAGGACTTTGAGGAAGAGCACGGAGAGGAAAAGCATAACTAAATCAAGAAGCTCCCATATAACAAGTAGCAAAGAAAGAAAACCAGGCAGTGAAGAAAGTAAAAACATTCAAGAAATATATTCAATTATTCAAGTTGATACTCTTTTCTCCCCCAAGTCTTGTTCCATGATGAATATCCCCACAATCCTTCCAGCTAGGAAATAGCTCTTTGGATGCAGACCAGGAGGTGCAATGAGTCAAACAGAAACAGTCAGGAAGGGGGAAAAAAATACTGAAAAATACAGTGGCTTTGCATAATGCATATCCACAGTCAGCAATGTGGTCATTGATTTCTGACCCAAAAGGTAAATATAAATAAATTAAGATCTAAAATAGTTTCTCTTACTCAAAGACAAGTTAAACATAAATAGAACAAATACATTATTATTACTACTCCGACTCTGCGTGCCAGAAATGATACAGTAACTCCTGAGAGTTTCCCCCATTTGAAATGGAACTTGAAAATAGCAATGAACCACAAAACCCTGGATCTCCTGGGTCTCTGCCCAAGAGCAGCAACAATCATTAGTGCCAGGGACCCAGGTTCTTTGGGTGGCAGGTGAGCCACACTATCCAGGCGTGGGGGGCAAGAGATGGATGCTCCTCTGGCTCTGGTCCAGGGGTTTCCCAGATGCCTTGGATCCCATCTGGGTCACCAAAAACTAATGCCTTGTGAAGGCTGACATAGAACAGAGTTAAAGAATAAAGTAGGGATTTATTGAGAGGCCTCAGTGGATTCACCTTGGGCAGCACAACTCAAAATGGTCACACAACGGATGACAGGTCACAGGGTCTCACATTTTTATAAGTTCTGCTACATTTGCATATTGGAGTTAATTTTCCAATTACAGCACCAGTCCATGAAGTCCCACCCTTCTTGTTTTTCTCTCTTTAGCCCACATTGTTTGTGCTCTTGGGGCTGAGATTTGGATCATTTGTCCTTGGTCCCCAGCTGGAGCAGGAATTGTTTTGTCTCCCTGCTCTGTGCAAAGAGCTCACCCCTAATATGAAGCCCAGACCCACACACTAAAGCAGCACAGAATGTGAAATAAATAAAAGCCAAACCTGAGGCATCACCCAGGTACTCCCACATCTACACTGCCTCTCCACACAAGGCATCCCTGAGCAGCTGTACAAGAGAGGCACAGGGGACAAAACACTCTTTGAGGGGTTACTCTGGAGAAAGCCACACTCCCTGAGCAGGAAGGAAGTGCTTCAACCTCCTAAAGCCTCTCAGAGTCACTCAGAGGCAAGCACCTTACTGAAAGTGTTTGTTTGACCATAGCCAGGAAATTCTGTGCAGGACTGGGCTCTTGGAGACTGCCTTGGTTTGGTGCCTTCTGCTGAGCCCTGGCTTTGTGACCTGAGCACTCCTGTGCTTGCAGGAAGCCTGGCTGCCTCTCCAGTGCAGCTGGGGTTTAACTGGAGCATGAGAACTCAGGCTCAAGCCACCTCCAACCCTGTAAGCCTAAACTTAGGCAGAACCACTGAATCACTTAGGCTGGAGAAGGCCTCTGACACCACTAAGTTCAACAACCAGCTCAGCCCTCCTTCCAGGTGTGGCAGCAGCTCTCTGGCCACAGAGAGAAACACAACTTTCCCAGGCATTGTTCTGGGAAAAGTCTGTGAGAACAGAGAAAAGAATGAGAAACAATTCTTACCTTCACTTGCTGCCCCTGTTGTGAACATGTGGGATGTGTTATGGAGATTTGTTTACCAAAGGGCGATTTCCTAATTAGCCAGTGGTGATGGTGTTTGGATTGGGGGATCAATTAGGTCCATCTGTATCATAACAGTCTATAAAAGAAGAATGGGTTTGTTAATAAAGATTATTACTGACCAGCCTTCTGTGAATCATGGAGTCTCTGCTAATTGTTACCCAGCCAGGGGCCCCTGTGCTGTAACAACCATGCTCACCACTGACCATGTCCTCAGGTATCCACGTGCTTTGTGAACACTCCCAGGGATGGGGACCCCACCACTTCCTTGGCCAGCCCATTCCGACACTTGAAAACCCTTTCCATGAAAAAATGTTCCCTAATATCCAATCTAAATTTCTCCTGGCCCAGCCTGGGGCCGTTCCCTCTGCTCCTGTCCCCGTTCCTGGGAGCACAGCCCGACCCCCCGGCTGTCCCCTCCTGGCAGGGACTTGTGCAGAGCCACAAGGGCCCCTGAGCCTCCTTTGCTCCAGGCTGAGCCCCTTCCCAGCTCCCTCAGCCCCTGCTGGGGCTCCAGCCCCTTGCCCAGCTCCGTTCCCTGCCCTGGACACGCTGCAGCCCCTGTAGGGCTCTCTGGCCAAGAGGGGCCCAGAACTGGCCCCAGCACCCAGAATCACAGAATATTCTGTGTTGGAAGGGACCCTCAAGGATCTTGGAAGAGTGAAAGACTCTAAACATTGGTCAGAATAGAGATGAGAGCCACTGGGGAATGAGAGCAGCAGCACAGAAGTGATTCACACAGGGTGTGTCAATGTGCAGATGGGGCCAGCACCTTCACACAGGTCACCTCCACACAGGTCACCTCCTTGGAAATCAGGGCCATGGACAGGGATATTGAATGCAGCTTTCATTTCAGGAGCTGGGATAGCAGCAACTGTATGAGTGAGAGATGGGCTTCAGCTGGAGCAGCTGCAGAAACCTGTGGTGGTGGCAGTGCCAGCTCCCTCAGGCCATGCCCATCCCTGCTGGGCTCACCCTGGCACTGCCATGGGGACATTCCTGCTCCTCCTGCTCTCTGCAGCTCGTCTTCTGTCGCAGACATCTTTTATAAAAAATCCTTTCCTTAGGATTTTTCCTCCTGAGAAGCTGAGAGGCCTCAGGAACAAAATGTAAACAATGATTATCTGCTGCTGTGGAATGCAACAGGTGCATCTGGGATTGGTCTCATGTGGTTGTTTCTAATTAATGGCCAATCACAGTCAGCTGGCTCGGACTCTCTGCCCGAGACACAAGCCTTTGTTATCATTCTTGGCTATTCTATTCTTAGCTAGCCTTCTGATGAACTCTTTTATTCTTTTAGTATAGTTTTAATGTAATATATATCATAAAATAATAAATCAAGCCTTCTGAAACATGGAGTCAGATCCTCCTCTCTTCCCCAATCTGAAAACCCCTGTGAACACCGTCAGTCTTCCAGCCCACACAGAGCACATACACTGCTGCTAGCAGGCTCTAACCTTTCCCTTTAAATCCTTTTACTGGTTAAACTCGAGTTTTCTGCACCTTAACAAAATTGGAGCAGCGTGCCAGGAGGGCAGGGTGATCCCTGGCCGGGTGGCCACACAGCTGGATGAAAGCAAACAGTTAAACGGGCCCTGGAGAATTCCAAGCACTTCAAAAGGCAGGAATCAGGAATTCACTGTGAGCCATTCAGTGCTGAGCCATGCCAGGGACAGTCCCACACCGCAGTCAACGTGGGTGTTTGGCTTCAAAGGACACATGAATTTTGCACAACATGAATCCTCCGAATTTCACGCCATTTCCCAGCAGTTTTGTCAGCTTGGTTCATGCTCCATGGTAGTGCTTTTAACACTATCCTACCTTTCATGATGTGTGATTTTGTTTGCCACGTGATTTCCTATAATCCGAGTAAAAATGACAATAAAACATGACAGCTTTTCACAATCTACTTTAAATTCATAATTTGTATTAATAAAACTGTACAAACATAACTCATTTTGCATAGCACCAAGACTATGGGTACCCTCCTACTTAAAAAAAACACCCCAAAACTTCCCAAAATCAGAGGAATGTTTCAAAGTAGAAGGGAAACAGCAAATTTTTAAAACCGCATTAGCTTTATGCAAAACCTAAGTTAGATGCTCAGATCTGAAAATATATATGTAATATAAAACATCTAATACATAAAGAAAATCAATGCATCATCCTATTTTGACCACATGAACATTTCATAACTAAAGCTGGTTTGATAAATATTAATATTCAATTCCCTTTCACTTATTAAAATGTCAGAAACCCATAAGATAGCAATTTTGTGTAAAGAACAAGAAGATAACGTTCCTGCATACAGGGAAAACTGGAAATTATATAGAGTGAGGCTTCTTAAAACAAAAAGATAAATTTAAAATGTCCTAACTTCTGATTTATTTGTTGCTTTTATACTGAAAGAATTAATAAATCTTCCAGAAACTTAAGATGTGTAAGTATAATATCAGGTTAATATATCAAATAAGTAATCTT